>CP137679.1:22934776-22959368 GCA_037976565.1 Mesocentrotus franciscanus | reverse complement strand
AAGTATGTAACTGATTTGATGAACAGTCTTCTTTTTAAATACTTGATATCAATCATACATGATGATCTATGTGTTTTTATGTGATACCCTGTACATGCATTATGGCCTTCCTAAAGGGTAGTTTCTGTCATTCTCTATGAACAAGAGCTATATCAAAGTCTTGTCTATTGTTAGCAGCAAAGGGTGTAATTCTCCATGAACGAGTGCAAAGTAAAAAGCTGTGCTTTTGTTAACAGCAACTTCAGAAGTAATACAATGTCAAAGTGAAGAAATTCAAATATCAATCCGCCATAGGTTGCTCTGTAAACGTTTTATGTATCGCAATGCTAGCCTAGTGCAGGGATAATTTCATAGAGAGGAATAATTTCTGTCAAAACCACTGAACAAGTGTAAATTGTTAATCTTTCTATTTTCATACGCACACAGGTGGATTGGTACTGTTTCAGTTTCATCTTCAGATATCCACCATGCCATAAACAATTGAAATGTTCTGCAGGAATGTAGTCCTATGGGATGTAGGGTGATACGTAAGAACTTATCCCATGACCTCCTCAAAGAGGGCATGAAACAATGGCTCTGGTTTCAAAATCATCACTACATTAGGAACACTGAAAACAAGCTGAATCAGGTTTTCTGATGTATATTTTGCCTGCAAGTACGACTCTGGATGGGGGGGGGAGGGATGGGGATACAATGGTAAGCAAGTGCATGCTTACAGATAAGCAAACAGGGCACACCCATCTAAGGAACTACGTAAACTAGGACCCATGACGTACCCAAGGGCAGAAATGCACCACATCGGTTTTGAATCAAGAATCATCAGCCTCAGTGTCTTCCATCTGGGTACATAAACAAAACTACACCTCAGGTTTTTTTTGTTAAAGGGTACATAAAATGTACACTTCTATTTCTTTCTACTTCTGGATATGCATAATGCCATTACGTGAAACTGCAAATGCGATCATAGATCAAGACAAGACAAGGCAAACCACTTGTCCACAATTCCCCATGTTTAGAATGGGATCTCCTGTATGGCTTTATATATATGCCCATAACTTTGCTGTGGACTCTGCTAGCTAATACTTGAGGATAAACCCTTGCTCCTCGGGCCTTCGGTCAGAGTCCTTTACATTGGTCTCCAATACCTATAGATGACCCTTACTAGAACCTAACTATTATCTCCAGGTACCTTATAAAGAGTTTCCTGTAGAGCTTACCTGTGCCTCCGGCCTGGTTGTGGTCTTTGCTGCTAGCTGATCTTTTGGGATCAGTCAAGACCATTTACATTGGCCTTCCATTCCTATAACTTACCCAACTTCAACCAAACATATAAATGTACCTCAAGGTTCCTCACAAAGATTTTCCTGTAGAGCTTACCTGTGCCTGGCTATGGTCTCTGAGGATAGCTGATCCATGAAAAGCAGTACTTGGGTCAGGGCCAGTTTAAGTGGTCTCCTATTCCATTATGTTACCCTAGCTTTAAAGTCTAACCTCATAATTAATGACATGCACCTTTAAAGAATTCCTGTAAATCTTACCTGTGCCTCTAGCCTGGCTGTGGTTTCTGCAGCTAGCTGATCCTTGAGGAGCTGTACCTGGGCCAGGGCCACTTGGGTCTGGGCCTCTTGCTGCTGTAGCTGCTGCTGAAGAAGCTGTCTTTGATGGTACAGACTGAGAGAGGGCATGCCAGGCTCATTAGGGATCAGGATGGATGTGTTTTGTTGGACAGCCTGCAAAAAAAAAAATTACATAACATCAGCAATTTTATTACCATATAACCAATATGTCTTACTCCAAAGCAGAATGAGGATTCATCTGCAGTTCTTCTGTGGAGATCTGAGTGACTAGATTCACACCAGGGCCTGTAACACAAAGATGAATTAGCGATTGATTGCTATTTTTCAGTTGACCATGATGTACAGTCATTTGATTGTACAATCAATCAATCAATCATGTAATCAATTGATAAGCTTTGTGTTACAGGGACCTGGGGGTGTTTCACAAAGACTAAGATCGACTTTAAGTTAGACTTAAGTATAGCAGGCCGTTCATGCCATCGTTTGCTCTCATCATTTACTGGTATTGGTCTCTCAAGGGACGTACAAATCATGGTAGAAAAATCTACAAAACTTACATTTTTTGATAATTCATTATTGAAGGAAAAAATATCTAAATATCATAATGGTGAGAGCAAACAATGGCACGAACGGCCTGTTATACTTAAGTCCAACTTAAAGTCGATCTTAGTCTTTGTGATACACGGCCCTGGTCTAAAAAAAACAGACATCTGAAGAAATGGCAATAGAGACAGACAATATTGGAACACTGAAAAATTAATCAGATTATTTATTCAAGAGGGATAATTCCAACAAAAAGACAGCTGGCTTCCAGCAAAGGCAAGGGAAATTCCACCAAAAAACTTTCACTCTCTGCAATAAGTTAGCCTTTGGAGATTCTTGAAGATTACCTGTCTTCCTCCCTTCACTTGGAGCTGATTCATGTAGATAACATCCACGCTCTCCAAGAGTGGCCCACTCACGTCATACCTGCTCCTGGCTTCTACTACGTTCCACTTGGATTTAACCCAAGAGTACCTTGCCATTCCAATTAATTTGGGATCCTTTTTTGGCTTGACTGGTTTACAGATATCTGTCATGGTGTGGTCTTCAAGAAACCTATTCAATAAGTCCTCTGACAATGGGTGCAGAATGCTACCAATTCGGTGATGATCCAATTCACATTGTCCAAGGTTGTAGAGATCTATTTAAGGTGTGGTCTTCCAAAAAAAGCTATCATCAGGTACCAAACCACTAGATCCAGAGTGCTATCACTTTACATTTGATGATGATGATCCAATTCACAATGGCCTAGTATATATCTAGAGATGAGTTAAGGTGTGGTTCATCAACAGGACCCAGTCAACATGTCCACAATACTATGACGTCATATACGATGAGGCGCTACTTTCAAAACAAAGGGTACATTGTACAACCTCTTCCTAGGTCATTCCAAATGCTGCAAAACATGATACATTAGACTACTGCAAGGGTATATACTGATATTATACCACTGGGATAGAATGTTGCACTTTTGCAGTACGAATACCCTCCTCAGGTTCCTATATCCTTGTATTGGCGCCTGAATGAGAACTGGTAGGCGTTGGCATCTCCAGAGGCATGGGAGACTGGCTCAATTTAAGAACCAACTGTTAGAAGCTTCCATTGCGGTGGCGGCGCCATTGTTTCTAGCAATGATCTCTTCTGATTCTCCAGGGCAGAAATTCTTAGAATCCAAGGACCCTTGAGGACCAAGTTCCCCTTCAGAAAACAGATCACGTTCTCAGACAGATCACAAGTCATCGGCAAACCAGGCAACATTCTCGTGACACATGGTGCTGACTCATAACAAGCCCGACAGTCTCATGTTTAAGCCATCTCATGAAATTATTCACGATCTTGGTATCATCAGCCCAGTTCTATTAACCCTTTATATTCTGAGATGTGAATCCCTAGACAGCCATATTAGGGGTGTATGCTCCATAGATATTGTATGTTGTATAGTTGGCTGGCTGTCAAATGTTCCATACATTGACAAAAGCAGAGAGTTAAATTCCTCTTAATTCTAAGGAAATAGAAGATACCGAGTTCACTTTGGAGTATATTGTCTTTGGATAGCAGGAAAGGAAGTAGAAATTAATATCTAGGGGTAAGCATTTACGTGTAGGATCTATGTGGCTTGGGTATGAACAGATGGAATTGTTTTCAGGTGTGAGCATTTAGGATTGTGAGACTTGGGTAGAATATGTACCAATGGACTAGATTGACTAAACAGTGCATCATTTGAGAGCAAGAAGGGAATATTGTCTGCATACTTATGTAAGTGATAAGACTTCTACCTCTTCTGACTGTTTTATGCCTATAGTAATTACAACTTCTGCAAGTTACAAGGGGGGATGTCAGAGTTTGGTCTGCTGTTCTCAAAGTCTGAGAACCCTAGAGAAGAGCTCCACATCATCTCCATCAGAAATGAGGTCACTGTTTCAGACAGGTCCACATCTCTTCAGCAAACCAACCGGCCTGTTAGTGACACATGGCGTTGACTCACAGAATACCATCATTTCCATGTTAAGGCTCTCGGGGAAAACTATCCATGATCTAATAATGATGTCTGGGATAGTTGAAAAGGCAACTATATAATGGACTTCTGATTGGTTTCTATTTTACTCATATAATCAAAAGGCAGAGAGGGGCAAGGAGGGGGCACTTCAACATTTAGTCTGATTTAAGCTTTAGTAGGGCCATCAACTTGACATAATATAGTCATCAGATATACTGAAAGTCTTAGATGTGGTTGGTAATGTATAAAACAAAATAACTTAGACTAGACTTGTTAAAATAGCCCATGGTCTGAAATAGCCAACCAAACTGATACCCAACTCCGCACCTCAGCAAAGTGTAAGAGATGCTATACTTGTACAACCAAAAGAATGAATAATTTCTTACTTCTCGTGAGCGGATGGACGAGTTCGTCTTGACTTTCTGTGAGTGGATGGATGAGTTGAGGTGTGATCTCTTCTTGCTGGATGACCGTCCTTCTAACGTTGTTGGTTCTACTGAGACCCCATCCGTCTCATCCCGTTCCCGCATCCTCTGCGAACCCGTTGAGTGCATCTCGTTGCCTCCATCTATTCCTCTTCCTGCAAAGAGCAAAAGTAAATAAAGAGGATATGCAATATATATGTGGTTGGATTAATTTGCAAATGTTGTTCTGTTTGAGAGCAACGAGGATCTACACATACATAACCACCATGTTATCAATAACGAATGCTAAAATTTTATGACAAATTAGCTCTCAGCCAATCAAATGCCACGATTTCAGTACCTTATAACAGTTATTGTAACTTGTCATTGATAGCAAAATTTATAAAACAGCTAGCTAGGGCCCAGAATACCATGTACGAAAATATAACATATCAGTTTAATATTAGGCCATCTGGTTTAATGACAAAGCAAGAGAAATAATACAGTGTTCAGAAAGCATGTTTGCTGCACAGGAGGTTTTTGGAATTTTGTTATGCAAACGCTGGGGTTTGTTGAGGAATATGATTGAATAAGCATTTTATGTTCCAGAGCTCTTTTTAAAGCTTCAAAGGCAAAAATGTAAACTATTGCGCTCTAAACTTTTGACCCCTGTTCAGTACTGTTTGAATTCAATATTTTCAATCAGTACCTCGCAAATGATGGATGTAAAAAAAAAATCACATTGGTAAATCCTTATTGAACCTTATTAAGGGAATGAATCTGTCTTATTGAGACCCTTTATAGATACCCCTACAGATTGGGGGAACAAATTGTTGTGAAACATCATAATATCAATCATATGCAAAATCTAATTCTACTGTATGTTTCAAAATTCAAATAAAATTGTATCTTCATCAATATAGCTCGATTTCCACGGACATATAGTTAAATCAACACAGCAAACCACTCACTATCAAACCAAATATCCATATGTACAATGTCAGAATGTGTGTGCATAACTCCACAATTTTGTTAAATGCTGGCCATGTGAACACCCATCATGACTCACTCTTTCAGTAAAGAGGGTGAACTCTTTGCCCTGTTGCTTTTAAATGTTAGTACCATAGCCAGAAAGAAAAACAAACCATTACAGAGCTAAACTCCCACATATAATACAAACAAAAGAAACTTATTGGGGCGTGGAAACGAAAAATACATCTCTTTTGTCCCTCAAAAGTGATATCATTTATAGCGCTGAAGTCAACTTTGGAAGAAAAAAAGTATATATGTGCTAATTAGTGGACCTTGAAATGAACTGCTCCATTTGTGAGTGAGCAAAATATGCTGAAGCTGAAAATGTTACAGAATCCACAACCCAAGGGGAAAGAAAAATAGCTTTGTTTTTTTACCTTCTTTTGTCTTAGACATTAATAATAAAATCTCTTTTAGTATGTAAAATGTTAATGAGCCAAGAACTTCACCCATTATTGGTCAAATCTATTAAATTCTAAAGTTGTTGTTTTTTGTGCAAATTTTGTTAAACATACCTGGATTGAAAAGAAAATATCTATAATCAGAGTAACCTGGAGAAGTAAAGTTTGTCGGATGGGCAAAAGTATGACAAAAGTTAATATTTCTACATTCACCGCAAACAATATACATGAAAATATAAATTTAAGTTCATAATATCTACAAGCGCATATGTGCTATATAAATTGATCTTGTTATTATCATATGAGCAACATTTATTCTTGTCATTATTGTTATTACATGCATATAATTTTTTTTTAAATGTTTCAAAAGTTTCATAAATTTTGGAAAGTTACTCATATGTATTCATATCTTTATTTTTGTAATTGTCTCATTATCCAAAAATAAACTCACTATGTCACGAATAGCATTATGTGATTAATCTACTTTAGCTCATATTACAGTTGATTAGTTTCCAAAACTACTAAGCAAACATATTTGCCAATTGTCAAAGAAAACATTTAACAATAAAAATGCCTGAAAGTCTGTTTGTTTATATTTCCATCACAACAAATGCATAGTACAATTGCCATGATTAATTAAGGATTAAATCTATGGCAGAAGGTCCATATATTCCAGCTGTAGTTTAAATATTTCATTGTACAATGTATCATCACAGTTGTTCTCATACTTTATGTCATAATTCTTATTGCAGCTTATATCTAATCTTATACTATCAAAAAGTATCTAGTTTCTACTTGTTATTCCATTAAACCATTATTTTTATTACATAAAGCTGCACTTCACAATGTTGTTATTACCACCACTGGTCACTGGATTTTAAGCCTGCACACAAATGTGCACCATCTACCGGTACTCTAACTTATGAGCAATACCGGTATGAGTTATTTTAATCTTCATGGATATCTATATTAAAATACTTTGACTGCTACTTCTACTTCTACTACTAATACTACTACTAAAAATATCATTTATTAACATTATCATCATTAATGTATATATACTACTACTACTACTACTACTACTACTACTACTACTACTACCACTACCACTACCACTACCACTACCACTACCACTACCACTACCACTACCACTACCACTACTACCAATACTACTACCACTATCAAAAATATTAACATTATCATCATTAATACATATATATATATTACTACTTCTACTACTTCTACTACTTCTCCTACTTCTAATACTATCACCATTATCCTACCTTCTCTTGTATCTAAGATTTCATCTCCAACCTTGTCGCTCTCTCCGTCAGCTTGACCGTCCGCCGCAGCCTGGGCATGTTGGAGGCTCAGCTTGTGACACACCTCAAATGCCTGACCGATACTCCGGACAATCCGCATTGCATGACTCTAGAGGGATGATAGGAAGAGAGAGAAAATAGTGAAATATATGCAGGAAGAAACAATGTTTTTGTTCATTTGGGTTTTTTTGCCCACACAGGAGATTTTCTATGACAATAATGGTGGTGGTGGTGGTGGTGGTGATAATAATGATTTCGATGACACTGACATTGATAAGAAGGAGGATATGGAGGAGGAAGATGATAATCAATGACGGTAGTGATTATGATGGTGATCATGATAATGATGATGATGATGATGATGATGATGATGATGATGATAATGATAACAGTTATGATTCAAAGAACAACACAATACCACACTTTTCTATAGTCATAAAGCTGTTTTTATACACTTGAAGAAAAATGAGCAGGAGAACAAAAATGTGCTGACATGGAGAGAGAGAGATTTTAGACTATCAAAAAACTAGAACATCTTCTGAGACCCAAAGGGCATCAAGTCTGTGTTAAAGGATACAAAATAATGGGATTCATACAGAAAACGTTTTACATATACTTGTAAAAAAAGACATATAAAAGAACAGGCATATGTCTAAGTCTCAAATTAGACACGTCCAGTATTCCATGCACCATCACGTATCACCTTCCCCTAATAGACAACGGAACTCTCTCGGATGTTTTCTATCCAGTTAATTCCAGGATGTGTGAGAGGCCACCACGAATCGTTGATAAGGTCATGCTCCTCCAATTATTAGACAAATTAATCAAGAATAAGACTTCAACGTAAAGGAAATTACTGCTAATAGATGGGGCTGTGAAAGCCTACTGTCCTGGACTAGCTTAATCTTGTCTCTTTATGAATTAAGGCATGACAATGCAAACAAAAGAGCTGAATTCTTCTTCTAGGCCATTACTCAAGAAATAAAATGGACCTAATATTCACCATAATAACGATAATAACTTCTCACATAGCATGCATGTCTGTCATGCAAGACACTCCTGGAACTCCAATGTCATTACAAATGCTTTAGCCCAACTGCTATTATCTAGTGCTCAAGCATTTCAAGGAAAAAGTTTCTACCAGATATCCTTTTACTTAACCTGGGTCAAAAGTGGCAAATGTAGATGAATGCCTTGCCAGAGTACCTTGGTGTTGAACAAAGATTTGAACCTTCAACTTCCTGACTGAGAACCATAAGAATGAACCACTATACCATGACATGCTCATATCATATCTTATTCATAGCCAGAAGGGCTTTCACCCTGTATTGAAGTATGTTACTTAATGCCATTCTGGTTCCAAACAAATGATATCCCCCTGAAAGAGGACATCAGTTGATAAATGTTATCTGTCATGATACACCATGTTGGAATGTAGTCTTCAAGAGTGGACCATTAGTCAAGAAACCTTGGCCCCTTGTCCTGAGGATCTAGGGCTATCATTTCTGCCAGGTACCCATTTACTTCACCTGGGTTAAGAGTGGCAAACGTACATTAATGCCTATCCAGAGGACATTGGTTGCAGACTAGGCTCTGCCCCTGCACCATAAAACCCTTGATTGAGAGCCAAGAGAATGAACCACTATACAATGACACTCTCATGTTGTCTCTCATTCAGAGCCAGAAGGGCCTCAAGTCTGTATTTTGGTATATTAGTTAATGCCCTTCTGGCTCCTAACAGACAGTATTACCTGCAATTGGACATCAGCTGACACATCTTATCTGTCATCGTGTACCATACCTTATCTTGATATGTCTTAAAATGTTATCTACAAGAGTGAATCATTAAACCTTGACCCTCGTCCTATGGATGATGACTAGATCTTTGATCCCTTAGCTCAGGGATTAAGAGAGATTATCTACAGCTTTAAAATGGTTCTGGACTAGATCTGGCCAGGTATTATTCACGTTTAAGCTTAGCCCTTACAGTGCCGAAAGTTAGTCCAGAATGTAGCCAGTTCTACTATTTCGTGATCTCTCCCCTACCTGCAGCATGCTATATAAGATGGCATTATCTATGTATACGTATGCCAAGTTCCATGGGCATACAAATTTGTTGGTATTAGATACATGAATTGTCAAGATAATGGACAGATCCTTGACTACTGAAGAATTGCGACAGCCCCAAATACCACAATATTGCATCGAGCATCAAGCATGTTCAGCAAACCAAGTCATGTGTTTCTTCTTGTTTCTTTCAATGGATGGATTTATTAATCATGAATTTCGATTATCTTGGAATATTAGGTGGTAATTAAATGCCTTTTTAAATCTTATCAATTCAATGGACCTAGCTTGTTCAAGATCTACAGTATACTGCTAATCCCAACTAAGCCATAAAAACAATCCACAAGTATGAAGCTGTTTATCTCTGTACTTTGCAATCCAAACTAACGAAAGCAGTAGTGGAACGTAATACTATCACTGTTTAATATTAGTTGCAAGATTATCCCCTTGGCCTAAATATAACCGTATCTTCTTCCTATAGCCCTTATATAAGCTCACAGATTAAACATGGATGTTGTTATAGATCTATTAATCCCTAATACACAGTACTATATATATTTTTTTAAAGGTCCCTTGCTATCTATGTACCTATCTACATGTATCTATATAAGAAAAGGCAATTTAATAAGAGTATAGCATCATAATACATGGGTGGATCCAAAAGTTTCTACAATGGGAGAGGGGGAGCTAGGGGGTCTCAATTCAGAAAATTCTAAGGAAAGCAAATACAAGTAAAACAACAACAAAAACAAGTTATATCTTTTCCTAGATTTTTCCTCTTCTTAAAGTGGGCACATATTTGGTTTTGTGTCCTTAATGTATGCTACTTGGGTTTCAGGTGGGGGCAGCATGGACTGGTTGTGCCCTCCTACATCCTCCAGTAGGAGAACATGATATCATCACTGCATTTTATTAGATAATTGACGGACCTCAACAAAATGATTTCCCTCTATTATAGCTCCTTCCATTAAGTACCCCTTTATCACATACCCCTGCTTAAAGGTTTTCAACGCCACAAATCGGTCAGATTATATCCAGATCTTGATCGCTAGGAGGTATTAGTGCAAGCCCAAAGAAAGACAGAAAGTAGGACAGGAAATAGTCATTATGTTTTTCTGGGCGACTATTATGATTGGCTCGATAATTTTCCACTGCAGTTATATCTTAGGGGCTCTGGGATATTGTGAATCAGGGAGGCGAACATTTCTGAATGAATCTACCCTACTAGATTCCAGTGTGCAAAATATGTGCGATTATCATTTAGATAGAGTAATTGTCGTTTGTACAGTTGCTTGTAGCACCCTGGCAATGCTGTGTTTTCAGGGAAAAATTATTTAAACAATTTTGGGGGCTACCTTTCAAGCTTGCTTGCATGACAATAACACTCTTTAATTTGTTTTGCATTGAACTCTATATGCAATTTTTTATTTTTTTTATTTTATTTTATTTTTTGGGGGGGGCTCTTTTATGACTTTCGCGGGCTCTTTTTGGCATTTCATGGGGGAATTCACCCCGAGCCCCCGTGTATTTTTTTCCCTGTGTGCCTATGAAAATTTTATAATTTGGAAGGCAAAGGGTTAAAACAAAATAAAACAAATGATTTCTAAGATGACATGTTACAAGTACATGTACATGAAGCTGAAGTCATTTATATAAAAAAAAAAAGCCTCTAAACATGTTTGCTATTTACCTGAGAAAATACAGAGTTGACAATGTATGCTACTTCATCAAATCAATTTTCACACCTTCGTGGAAGTTTAAGGTCACGCTAATAGATTAAATAGATAAATTAAAGATTACTTAAAATAACTCTAGCAGCCCTCTACACCCCATATTAAACTACCCCCCTTCCCAAACCCGAAAATAAAACTACCGGTAGATGATGGCTCCTGCCAAAGTTTACAGTTGCCAAAAAAATGTTTAAAAATATCTAAATACTGGGCTACAATTGAAACTTCAAGTATTCTCCTAAGCAGCAATCTTCATTTTATATGACTAATAGCACAGGGGAACTGCATCGTGCCAAACTTTAAATTTTCCAATTCATGGTCAGAAATGCACATTTACACTGCAAGCAAAAACCATTGTTTTTTCTCACATTGCAGTGTTTCGTCGGATGTTACTGCAACTACGTGTACCCATAAACACAACAACAAACCAAATAGAAAAACCCACCTCTGGTGTGGGTTTTTTTTTTAACGCTGGCAGAAACTTCACCGGATTTTGCAAGGGTAAATGCTCGCTTTCAAAGTACCAGTTAATTGTTCCTGTTTTGGGTCATATGTTACCATGCTAACAACACATGCAGGGCAGCGTCAAATGGCACATGCACAAAACCCACCAAAAAACAGAATTATCAATTATTGACAGTTTCTCATGGGTTTTCCAGGAATGTAAATGGCATTAAAAAAAAACAAAAAAACACATGTTTTTCAGAATTGTTTTGGGGCTGTATAAATGGGCCTACTGTTAGTAATAGAACAAAAGTTTTACCTCATAAACTTAGAATCATTTGATCTTGAATTGAAGAAAACAAAAGTACTTTTCTCCTCTCATCCTGCTAGTTTCAATACTATTCCAAAAGTAATAATGTTTGTATAAATTCTGCATAGTATTTATTATTATGACATGGTATTTTGTTGGAAATTGAAATAAATAAAGGAAATGAAAACAAAATTTCTAACTTTTATATCTTAAGATTTAGATGATTGGATGATTCCTACCCTGGCACCATCCCAGGATTTCGAACTCTTCACAACCTTGTAGAGAGTGACTAACCAATCCATAGAATGAACCAAGCCTACATTAACAGGGAGTACCAGACGTGATTGAGCGCCGTTAAACATTACACGTCCTCGTCCTCCTCCCCTTTCTCTTAAAGGGCAATACATCCTTTGTAATAAGTTTGTTTGAATGAAAGCAGAAGAATCAGAGAAACAGAATAGTGAAAGTTTGAAATAAATCGAACCCTACAGTGTCAGTGGATCGTGACGGATAACTCTCCCGTTTGTTGTGTACAAAATATCTATAATTTCTGATTTTCTCGCAAGTGCCTTTGCCCTTGGGGCACTAGCCACTCAAAATATATTTTGGAGAGTATATTATGAAAGGTCCTCTAAAAAGAAATGACCATCCGGAGTCATATATATTTTTGAAAAATTGTAATTTTATTCATTTTGTGTATTGGAACACATGGGAAAGTTGTCAGCCAATATATACGTCACAGAGAGTCAGAGACATTAGCAATTCAGTATATTTTAAGAGCCCATACCTATAGTGATTGCAACTTTCAAAAAGTCATAACTTTCTCAATTTTTGTCCAATTTCAGTCAACTTTCACCAGTATATTTTCTGATTTTGCTGCTTTCTTCTAGAGTAGTTTGCTATCAAGGTTGGATTTTCCTTTAATGTATCATGTCTCAACCACATAGCACATTCACATGATGATTAGCAAAAAAAAACTGGGATCGGCTGGAAGGTGAAACATGTCCCTCTGATTCCCCCTTCCTAGTTACTAACTAAACTTACACACGTTTGACAGTTCAGGAGGTGGTGTTGCCATGGAAACAAACTAATGTGAGAAAACGGAGGTCTGTTCCCACTAGAAGCCTCTAATGAAACAGTCATGCTGATGAGACGAACAATAAACTTATGTAATTTACATTACCAAAATGGCCAAATTTGTGTTTGTAGATAATATTAAAATGGTAGGAAGTTTCAAGGGAGAGATTTGGGGGAAATTTTTTCTTCTCTCAGTCCAGGCTCAGTATTTTTCTGACTTTTTTCCCCGTTAATATGCAGATCATGCAGCCATGCATCTCGAACACTGAGGACTACAGCACAATTCTTTCTTAAATTTTGTAGGTTATCAGTGATTTTAGGGTCAGTCTAGGGGCATGACTGGGGGTTGTTTAAACCCTAATACTATTAGTATGGTTAGTGAGGGGGATTGTCCTGTACCTATATCCATTGCCATCGTACATGGAACCTTGAGATTGAAGACCTGGGCAAAATGTCATGAGACATATCTAGAAGAGGTCAATTTAGGCAAGATTATAGGAAATAAGGCAAATTGGGTCTATCTATCTGTTATCCCTTTCAAATTTGCAGGCCTAAATAAGACATTACTCCAGCTTTGAGAATAATCCTCATTGGAATTAGAAATTGGACTCTCCTCAGGGTAATTCAATCAATTATTCCTGCTCTATTCTAAGAGATATTCAACAAAGTGATGATTCTTTTGCCCCTTTTTTTGTTAAAACTTTTTTCTCCCAAATACATAGTCACACCTGCCATAGTGTCTGTATTAGAATCACCTGTCTATAGTGGTCACTGCATTGTCTCTCTCTCTAAGAGGAAATCTGTTGTACAAACTGTCTAGAAAGGCCACCTGTCTACAGTGGCCAATTTGTATGTTATCCTCAGGTGGCCCTAGTAGACAGGTTAGGCAGTATGACATGAACTTTAGAATTATGTGTCATCATCTAAAATGCTTAAAAGTTCAATTGATGTGTGCAGCAAAACCATTAACAGTCTATTCCCATTAGCCTTGTGTACACAGACAGCCGGTCAAAATTATTAGAGGCTCAAAAAGGTTACTAGAATTAGACGACAACAAAGTCTAGTATTTTGGGACGTAATTCTCATCCATCCAATTAATTTGTCTGTCATGTTTAAGGTCACATTAATACTCCATGGGGGTCTGAAGGGAATTCATAAATATTGTTGATAAAATTTCTACTGAAGAATATGCCCCATTAAACATTAGCACTTTACAAGCCAGTTTCTTTTGGGTTCAGTTATTTGTGATTCTCTGTCTCTCTTCCCTCCTCTCCTCTCCTCTCCTCTCCTCTCCTCTCCTCTCCTCTCCTCTCCTCTCCTCTCTCTCCTCTCTCTCTCTCCTCTCCTCTCCTCTCCTCTCCTCTCTCTCTCTCTCTCCTCTCCTCTCCTCTCCTCTCCTCTCCTCTCCTCTCCTCTCCTCTCCTCTCCTCTCCTCTCCTCTCCTCTCCATGTTAACAGGCCACCTCGTTGCCCCATCTGAGTCATAAGGGTAATATCCCATAATCATGTAAAATGCGCATACCGGTACATTGTTCTTTAAGATTGCAGGCACAATGACTCAGAGGTAGACCTGGGTCTCGTAACCAGGAGGTTCCGGGTTCAAAACCAAGGCAATGCGCTAGTGCCCTTATTTGGTAAGGCATAAATCTGTATTACCAAGTCCCTCGAAGAAGACTTAAAGCCGTTGGGGGGGCTAGTTGCTTACTTAAAGCTTACACATGCTTTATTAGCAGTCAGATAAAACAAACCAACAAACCAACCAATTTTGAGCAGCGGTGTGCGAACAGGCCACCTAGTTGCCCCTCCAGAGTCATTAGGTTAACAACACTTGTTCATGTCAAACGTACATACATTGTTCTTCATGTTCACACTGGTAGCAGCCTGTGTTGACTCATATCCTGATAATCCTGAACACCTCCATGCCAATGTCAGGTCCCCCGTGATGTTGATTGTTCTATGAAATACTGCACGTCCTGCCCCCAAAGAGACAGTGTTCATAAGACGTTTTATCAGCCCCTTCACACTTTTAACCCACTAGAACTGCTGCCTGATCGACAGCCGATGTTTTCTTGTGCTTATATAGTATTGAAAAGGTTTTTAAAATATTAATTTCAAACAATGTTTTGTTTACATGTTTTTTTTCTTCCCCCAGTTATAACTTTACCAGTAGATGTCTTTAAAATTACATATTTCAAACTCCTGAAGAGTGTACTACGTAAACACTGATTGGCCAAAATCAGAAAATCACATCACTACAACTGAAATCCTAAACACGTATAAAAGAAAAATAAAAGCTGTATCATGAATGAGTTTGATATCAGCAATATGATCAGTGCTGCATGTTATTGATTCTGGATTTACAAAATCCTACCAACACACCCTGGTCGCCATGACAAAACTCAAGTTCTTGAAAGAAAACAGTGGGCTTGTCTGGGGCAACCAAGGAATAATTTGTTTCAAATAAAAGTTCTGACTCATTCCTTGTGGGACTATGATGGTTGGGACCCTAACAAAACACAGATAGGCCATTTCTTTGTAAAGTAAACCAAATTAAACGCATGTATCAGGCACGTTACAAAGTTTCAGTCATCCATTTCTGAATATAATTGCCTTCTAACATGAGAAAATATTAACCAAATTAGGATTATTTAAAAACAGGAAGGTTTTCCCAATAAACTCTACATGTATGTATAAACTACACATATTTTGTATAAAGCCGTACACATAGCATATTTATATACCATATTTCTATCAATAAAAACAATCACTTTCCACTTGCAAAATTCATCATTCATTCCAAAATGTAAAACATTACAATTTTGACAAAAAGATGGAGAAACAAGGGATAACCAGGAAATCTGATGATGGATGGGCATTGTCGCCGTGCCAGGGGCTTGAATCCCCAACCTCTGCATCCCTATTCAAGCGATTAAACCACTCAACTACAAAATCTCCACAATAGGTTTAAATGATGCGAGGTCTGATTTTCCTCATCCTAACACAGGCTGACATCTCTCCAGTAAAGACCGATCATGGCTCCAACAGGGGTAAGGAAATCCGATGATGGATGGAGGATTGGGATAGAAAGGAGGACAAGCAGGCTGCAATTTGAGATTGATCCTGTTTCTCTGATAATATTTTATCATAATCAGAGGAGTTCCAGAGGTTGCATGAACCTAGTGTCAGGCAGACACTGTCAGTGAATCTGACTGCATAATTATTACAAGAATACTTGCTTTTTATCATACTCTGCAAAACATCACCTTTTGATCATGTAGCAACACATACTGTGTAGATATTTCAAATGGGGGAAAACTGTACTATATTTTCAGAATGTAATAATAAAAATATCAAAAATAATATTGGATTTTTTTATAACACTTGTATAAACCATGCAAAGTGCTCAAGGTGCTCCAGTAGTACTACTCTCGCTTCTAGCTATGCAACAGAATTTAGTGCCCACAGCATTCAAGAAATTCTTTCCTAACAATACCCATGTAACACCTGGGTAGAGAGTGGCAAATCTAGAGTAATGTCTTGCCAAAGGACACTAGTGCCATGCCTGTGTTTGAACTCACAACCTTCACATCTTCAGTCATGTGCTCAAACCACTCGACTATGACAAGTAAAGAGAGATATAGGAACAGAGTGACTGACCTAAAAGCGGCACAAAATCACAGGAAAAGTGCTCAATTTCATCTACAATCGACAATAAATATCTTGCTGGACTAGAAATGGTGAAAATGCACTTCACGATAGAGATGCAGAGTGGAGAGAGGAAGCAGGATATTTGAAATTCATGACAATCTCACTTTTTAGACTAGCTATTTAAGGATGGGCAAACATGACCATCACAATCGGCAGGATACGAGAAAGGACAGCCACGAGGAAGGGACATACAAGAATAACAAAACGTGACAAACGGCAGATGATGGGAGAAAGAGATGAGTTCATTGGCATCCAGTATAGGAAGAGACATGTATTTCATTCCACGTCATATATAGACTCAGCTGTGAACAGAAACATATTTTTCTTTCCACTCCAATTTACCAATATTTTACAACAAAAATCATAAAAATATACACATCAATAGAAATGTTTACCTTGAATTGAAGGATTTCCCGTTGTAATGGGAAACACAAGATTATGCTTCAACATCTAATGTAGTTCTAAAACAAAGTCCCAAATATCAAAACTATTAAGAAGACTTACTTAAAAAGAGGTTGTGCCTCCTGAACAATTTTATTTTTTCTTCTTTCTCTCTCTCTCTCTCTCTCTCTCTGTGTTCCTTTTAATTATCTCCTTCTCTCTTTTTACCTCTCTTAACTTTCTCCCTCTCTACTTCCTGTCTCTTTTTTTCTTTCTTTTTCCATTTGCCTCATTCTATTTGTACATCTCTTTCTCCCAATATACCTCCATCTCTGTAACTGCAGTGAGCAAGAGGTATTATAACTCTGCCCCAAAATGACTCCAATCTGATTTTGCTGACTGACGAGCATCAAGGATGAAAGTATATAACGAAATGACGTCAAACTGTCCACTGCATTTCACTTTTCATTAGACTGCGATGTTTTATTTACTTCCTGCCCGGTCAATTTGTGCAGCTGGCTCCCGATTCGTTTTTTCCACCATATTTTGATGAGGAAACAAAAACAATAACACATGGATTTCATTTGAATCATTGCAGTGCCAATTTACTGATTCATCACTGATTTCACTTCACTAAATTCAGTAAATGTGGTTCAATCAGGTAACCACCTTCCACACACAAAAAATAGGAATAAACAATCTTCATATCAACACATCTAGGATCTATCTAGGATATAATATACAAAATATAATTTATAAATTTTGACCAACACAATGCTGTGTTGATGAGATTTTTTGATCATTCTGAGGATGGAGAGATAAATTGTTAAAAGCATCTCTTCATATTTTTCTTTTTCTTTTTTAATTTATTCTTTTCGATATGCTTCGATATTTTCAAGTACTAGTACATCTTTATCGCTTTATTTCTCTCTATACATGAATGTATATCCATATCTATCTCCCTCCCCCTCCTCCCTCCCTCTCCTTTTCTCTCTCTCTCTCTCTCTCTCTCTTCCTGTATCATAAATTTACCTCTTCCCTCCTCTCTCTCTCTGTCTCTCCTTCTTTCTGTGTCTTTCTCTCTCTCATATATTATATATTCTTCCTTTGTGTCCCCAAATGTCCTCTAATTCCGTTTTAAGTTGATTACGAACCCACCATCAATTTCCATCATGCCTTTCTTCTGTCGTCATGAAAGTTGTCACGTACAACACTTCCTCTTTCAAAAAACCAATCTCAGAATGAGCAAGGAGTAGAGGAAAGGGAGTATAGGACAGTGACTTCATGAAGGTGTTAAAAGGGATCAAATAAACCATGTGTCAGAAGCAAATGAACACTTCGATCGCTTTTGTCACCTCTCTGCACAGTCGTGTATTCGCCACACTTGCAATTTTGTACAAAACCATAGGCACCAGCTAATGGAAGGATTGTTTTGTGCAACACTTTGGCTTTGCAAAATTACTCTTTTTCCGGTCTTGATTAGCTCCATAACAACCCTTGTTACACCGATATAGATTAATCTTGCACTGGAAACAGTTAATTAATCTTGAAGCATTTGGGTATTTCTATCCCATAATAAATTATACAATGCGGTACAGGGAGGTTATTTATGTGTTATTTCTATAATGCGTTAAAATTCATAGAAAGTTGGCTGTAGAGTAGAAGCAGAAAATCAGAGAAATGTGCTTGTGAAATTTTGAGAAAATAAAAAGAATAAGGCATCCTTTTTTTCCCCTTCATTTTAATGATAGAACAGACTCTTTGTCTAGATAATATCCATCATGAGTAACACACTGCAAGACAGAAACTTTTATGAGAAACTTTCACAAGAAAATGTATTAAGCGAGAGGTTTTTTCATAGCAGGAAACTTTTGCAAACATTCAATGTGGCATCAGTTGCGATTGAAATATATTGTGGCATGAAACTTTCGCAAATCTGTATGATCGTTCAAAATATTCACTTTTATTAAACCATTTTAATGATAGAGCAGACTTTCTGTCTAATGACTGCATACCTGCCAACATTTGAAAATAAGAATTAGGAATTTTTAGCACGGTGTGCCTTCAAAAATAAGAAATCGCCCATGCAGTGACAGCGTAACTGGCAATACGCGGTAAATCTGTACAAAAAAGCGAACACAAATTCGTTGCTCGATCATGCAGCCATTCAACGCACGCAATGCATGAACTCTCAAATCGAGGCACATGATAAAAGAAGCTTAATTTGGCTTTAGCAACAAAAAAACAAAAAAAAACAACAACAAAAAACCAATTTTTTTTAAAAATCGGAATACTCTGAATTTGTAGGTTCTTAAAATCCAGAAAATCTGAATATTACAGATTATTTGGAAGGGTTGGCAGATATGTGACTGTTCTACCATATTAAAGCATAAGACTTTAGAAACAGGACTTGGAATATTTTGGATACAAAGCAAATACATCTTGCCTAAATTTATTGCAAACACATTGCAAGCATTTTTATGTGTGTTTGTTTTCACTATTACTAGGCCTACAGTGTATTTTCTTTGACGATGACTTGGGTGAATGCTACCTCTGATCATTGCTGGCTGTGGTAAGGCTACTTGTTGTTACGTGAATGATGCATGTTTGTGCAAATTCTTTCAAATGTTACAACCGCTCCGATCTTCTTTACATGATGACACCCGTCTATTTTCATGAAAATTCATGATGGAGGAGGTGAAAGTTTCATCTCTTCACCCCAAGCAACGCGTGGAATATTCACGCCGATTTAACCGCAATGAATCAATTGCTCAAACATGGGTAGAAATAGCTCCTTCCCCATGATTCACCCGCATTCAGATGAACAAAATTCATTGTATAACTATACAAAAATCGAAAAGCTTTATTAAAAAAAATTTGTACAACAAAACTTTTAACAAAAAATCTCCTACAGCAAAACATAGGTGTGAGCATTATTTCAAATGAGAATTTGATAAAGTATCAGGTCACGTTCTCGTCCACATCCACATAACTGGGCGGGGCTTATCGTGCGCAAGCACTAATGATTGGCTAGCTGTCATGTCAACTGGCATCTTCTTTATACGACACCCCTTTTCAAGTGTGTATGTCCCTTCTGGTATACAATGATTCTTCACACTTTTCTTTATACGTTCAGTGCAATTTCCTCTTGTCTGAAAAGGATACCAGTGAGACCAGAAATTGCATCTCACTCTAATGGATGTTGATAAAGATCTCCATCTGAACTTTTGATACTGTCTTTGGATATTGTCAACTGATATCTATTGATCACCCTTTCCCCCGCTGCCTCTGATTATAAATGTAGGCTCCTTCACACCAGCATCCCTAAAGTGTTTAATTATGAGGACCTAGATGTTAAACAGAACCAAAACCGATCCTGTAACTATGTAGTCTATAAATATGCTTGAGTTAAAATACAAAATAAGCATGTTAAGAATTACCAGGTTGAATTCGCTTGCAGAGCTGACATTTTATGACGTTTGTGCGGTATTCATTTGAATACGACAAAAATATTTAATCGGAAGAGAGGAAATTACAGCAATGGAACAGTCCTGTTCAATGTATAGAAAATTGGATCATATCACTTTACACAATACAGCAGTTCTCTTTACAGAAGATGTGGGTTGAAAGGGGCTACGCACAACATGCGAAGCAACTTTGTAGCCATACCTTGGATCACCGCCGGTGCGAACGATGCTCTTGCCTACATATGAAAGTGAATATCTGATGCAGGCTCCCTGTCTAAAATGCCATGTTTACAAAGCCAGTGAACAGGAGGAGAGCTAGAAGATGAACAAATATTGACCTTCTAAGGCACCTAACCAGACAGTACATTTCAACTATTAGACCCCGTTCTCATTCACTTCGTTGGAGCAGTCTAACTAAGACCCGTTCCTCAGGAGCGGTTCTTAGGTGAGTGAGAACGGTCAAAGTGGTCCAGGAAGTGGACTTCTGGACCGCTCAGAAGACCACCTCGGGAGGTGGTCTTGAGGAACGGGTCTTATTAAGAGCGGTTTGGAGCGCTCTAACGTGCGAGTGTGAACGGAAACTTTGAACGGAAGTGATCTAGTGACGCGCGAAACATGTAGTACGGTACATACGCTTAGTATTCGCGCGAAAAATTTACCCGCTGACCTGAGCTGCCATAGCAACAAGACCACTTTGACTCGTGGAGCGGTTTGAGCCATAAAAAACTGCTCGGAGTGTGAACGCTCGCAAACCGTTCCTCAAGACCCGTTCCTCTGGAGCGGTCTAACTAAGACCACTTTCAAAGTGAGTGAGAACGGGGTCTTAGAGACAGAAGGACAGTAAGTCATATGCTTTAACACAGAGGTATGTACCCTTCTGGCTCACAACAGATCATTTGTTTGCGGAAGTTCACATGTGAAACCCCCATCATAGGATCTTTGCCTTGTCAATTCAGGTGAACCTGGTGAACTTGGAAAGTGCAGGAATTTTTATTTTGAGCCAGACGAATAATGTGAAGGTGTAGTCAATATCACATAATATGATGTTCAAATTCAAAATGGATCGGTACACTGCAGACTGCCAATGGTTAGGGATGAAATATATAGATAGCATCTCCAAACATTTCATATTTGCTCTGACCAGTCCGTTGTTCACTTTAGATTCCATATACAGCCTAGGGCCTAACCAAAATAATTTGATTTTATGAGAGTGAACACTGATGATCAAAATATAGACCAATCAACAGAAAGAATTACTGATACCCTTCCTTTCCATAAAAGCATCTCATCATCTACATTTGTACATCACTTCCTTTTTGTTGTTTGAAGATCTAATCCCTTGGCCTCACCCTACTATTCTTTTTCATATCAGATAAAGTTGATTTTTTTTTAAATATGTAAAAAGGGATTTTCTAACTAACCAGTATCCTCCCTCCCCTCGAAATTTGAATAATTACCAGAGTTTTCACACTTTCTTTTACATCAACATCTAGGAGACAGCAAGATAAGGTATTTTTATTCTTTGGCAGATGACACAGAGTCTGCAGGACAAGCCTACAAGAGGTTAGCATTCTATCCAATTTTGAATCGATTTGAGCAGACCAAACTTAAAGAGAAGGTTGAGTTCTGGGAAGAGGTGACAAATAATTTGTGAGCGTTATCATTGTTATTATGCAAGTGTGGAAGAATATCAGAGAAAAAATTTCCCTGAAAAGCATGGCTCTTCAAATGCCTTAATATTCTAAATATGGCATGTAACATCATAAAAATCGGGACAGATTTTTATGCCACATGTTCGTGTAGTCCCATATACATCTTTCTGTGTACAGTGCTTGTAACTTTACCAAGACTGGGCCAAATTTCTTATCATTTTGATGATTCCAGAACCTTGCAGTACACACCAATACTTATATGTTAGATGATCAACCTTTTCTGATCGATTCCACACCGTTTCTTTCACAATGCAATCGCTTGACCAGAACTCAACTTTATATTTAATATTTGCCCTGGAATTCCAAGGGGTGCACGGATACTCAACCTGCTCCCTGTCGTGCACCCAATATCCTGCGTGATATCAATTCAGAGCACGTCTAAATCTAATGAATTGATCGGGGTTGTC
Source organism: Mesocentrotus franciscanus (assembly GCA_037976565.1). NCBI lineage: Eukaryota > Metazoa > Echinodermata > Echinoidea > Camarodonta > Strongylocentrotidae > Mesocentrotus > Mesocentrotus franciscanus. The sequence continues at coordinate 22,936,790 of CP137679.1, read as the reverse complement.
CAGGAGATAGACTTTGTAAGTGCAATTTTCATACTTTATTACCCCGAGACAATTTTTTTATCCAGAAGTGTCGATTCAGATATATATTTTTTCTACCCTGTCTGATGAATAGTCCCACATGATAAAATCAAGGTTGTGCTCAACCCTAGGTCTAAGGTGTAAAGATTGCTCCTGATAGGGCCTTGGCAAGGCGTGATATGAATAATTACACAAAGGTGAAAATTGTTATCTCAGGGGTATTGGGTATGGAGTTATTATTCCTCTGTCTCATACATAATTCTTTTGTATGAAACCGCAACTTTGAGCATAATGTAGGATGACAGGAGTGACTTTAGAAGTGTACGAACAGACGCAAGAAATAATCCATTTTGGATAATTTAATTTTCCACCAAGGCTGTTTTTTGCTTCCAGGTCTTTTGTGATCAAACGTCAATACCTAATCGAACAATAGATCAATTTTTCTTGTTTATCCAGCTTTATTCATTCGTCCATTCATTGATTCACAAGTGAATTCATTCAACCCTCCATCTAAACATTCATTTATTTGTAAATATATTCATTGATTCTTCAATCGTCTAGCAATCCAACTATTCATTCAGTCATACAATCATCTGAAAATGAACTTGTTTCAAAATTCTTTCTTTCCTTCCTTCATTCATCTGTTTATCTATCCATCCATCCATCCATCCATTCCTTCATTCCTTCCTTTATCTATACATTCTATATCTAATCTATCAATTGACCTATTTCTGTTTTCAATTCACTCTTTGTCTGCATGTTGGACACTAAGTTATCAGAATTTACAGCTAACCATTCTCGCCTCATACATTTAAAGAAAGGGTATTAACCTTTTAACTGATTTTGTTGTTGTTGAAGAATTACATTCTTTCATTCAACTGTTTATCTATCCATCCGATATCTTATCCATCCATTCATTGACCCATTTCTTATTCAATTCACTCTTTGTCTGCATGCCAGATACTAAGTTAACAGAATTATCAGAGTACATTCTCACCTCCATCCATATTAAGGGAGAAATTTGATAACTTTTAGTTTACAGAATCTTTTTTTGGGGGTATAGATTCATTCATCTTCATCTATCTATCTATCCATTGACCTATTTCTTATTTTATTCCCTCTTTGTCTGCGTGTTGAAAACTACGGTATCAGAATTTACAGCACACAATTCGCACCTCCAAACGTACGAAGAGAGGGTTTTAATGCCTGTAACTGATTCAATGAAAGTCCCCCCATGGGTTACTGAAGCAGGCTCAAATCTAATCAATACTATGGAATGAGAATGAGATGGCCTCGTTCACATGTGTCTTTTCAGCAATGGCATATACACTAAAACATCAAAGTCAAAGTTCCCGGATGGGTACTGTAGCAGGCTAAATTTCTAACCAACAGTATATAATGAGATAAAGCACTGGCCATGTTCACATTATGTATATTAAGCCTCGATATACATGTCAAAGTCCCTGCATGGCAACTGAGGCAGCCTCATATCTAATCAATGTTAGGAAGAATGAAATGGCCTTGTACATTTGTAATATAAGCTGTGACATATACACAACATGGTTGGAACATATTGTATGTTTAAAATGGAACTTAAGTACAAATTTAGTCATTTTTTTAGGTCTACCAGAATCAAACATTAACCAAATGAGATCAGCTAGTGCCAAATTTTAGTTTTGCATTCACAATGGAGGACTACAATACACACAATGAAATATTTACTGAAAAATATATCTTTTTCCAAACAGATGAATCAACCCTGCTTTTCGGTTAGCGAATGTGAACATGGCAGCTGAGGGGTGGAATGCTCATCCATCTGTACTAACAAGTCTGCTTCTCCTTGTATTTGAGGAGATCTCGGAACTCAGCCTTCAAATTCAATAAGGGCTTTCATGTGTAAGCAATCGTTTTCAACTTAACCCTCATCTCCGTATAGGCAGAGGGTTGTTTATATATAGACATCAAAGATGGCTGAGAATAGTTTGTCAGATCATGG
>CP137679.1:22894776-22932276 GCA_037976565.1 Mesocentrotus franciscanus | reverse complement strand
GAGAGAGAGAGAGAGGGAGGAGGTATGAGAGAGAGTGGGTGAGAAAAAGGGGAAAGAGAGATGGGAAAGAGACAGATGGGGGAGGGAGGGAGAGAGAGAGAGATGAAAAGGTTGTGTAGACACAACCTTAAAGTAGTGAAATCAATAACCCACAAGTAGTTTTTCTAACCAAAGTTCTAACCAAATTATTCAAAGAGAGAAAACATACATGTATGCACAAACAGAAAGAAACAGAAAGGGAGCGAGCGAATAATGGTCTACATTTTGAGAAGAGTACGAGGTATGGTGATGTTGGTGTTTACATGGAAAGGGGGGGGGGGTAAGAATTGGAAAATACAGTACTAATATCTCCCCCTCCCCCACCACAAAGACAACAATTTAGAAATACTCATGAATGTATTTCAATTGGGAAGCAGTCTGAACATGGCAAATTCACTTGATATATCAAAATTCAGTAGTATGTTTATACATCAGCACTTAACATAAACTTTTTTAATACAATAGTGTATATCAAAATTCAGTTCAACACTGATCAAAATTGATTTGACATACTTTTCCATCAAAATATACCAATTTGAATTCTCCAACCCAAGACCAAAACGTCTCCACTGGATTGAGTTAATCAATATTCATGATTTGCGGTGTTCTCTGTGGTTTACCCTGCTCTCAGAGCTACGTGCCTGGATCTCAACATGCAAGATGAAATGGTACAGGGGAGAACGACCACCAAGGGATTCATGTAGGATAACCATGGGACTGATACAAATGCATATTCCTAAAGCCGAGTGCAACAGTTGAATGTCCACAACCACTCCTGCAGTGTACTGTACATTAACACTTGAACATTATTCTACGACTGAACTTCATGCACTACATGCGTCTTATGCTTTTGAAATAAATCTTTATCATATAAGGTTGCGTAAAAAAAAAGGAATTGGGCTCATATTTATCAAACCTTACTTAGCTAGTTGTCAACTAGTTGCATAGGCTATAGTACATAGGGTGCGTTCAAGCAATTTTTTGAAGCTAGAATCACAAATCAAAATGCTGTTACAAAACATGGTTACTGCGGGTGATCATTCAATCGATTTTCCATCAACGCTGATTCTCGCTCATTTCAAGCCCACCCAGGAAGAATAGATTAGATAGCGATAATATATATAATAGATAACGACGTCATAGAATCATGATTGAGATCTCGGTTGCGTTCAAGCAATTTTTAGCGACTGTGATTCTGCAGAATCACTTTACAAACACGCATCTTTTTCAGCATTTCATGTTTGTGTTTTGAAGCACGTTTATTTTTACGACAGACAAAAAAATGGCTTGAAATCGATTGAACGCAACCGTGTTTTAAACTAAACGTCTTTGAAAACCGCGTTTCTAGGGTGAAAAAGTGTTGCTTGAATGCACCCATAGTTACTTGTCAACTAGGCTTAGGAAGATTTTATGACTACGACCCCTGAAATTTATTTCCTAGTATTTCCTCTCACAAACCAAGAGGCAACAAGTTGCATCTTTTGGTCTGGAAACATACAGTAGATTAATATGCAGTCAAAGTAGAAGAATAACATAGCTAGAGTATCACCCTATAGCATTCTATATTTTTAAGTAAAACAGTTACATGAGTGCGCTTATTTAGTAGAATATTACAGCATAGAGTATCACCCTATAGCATTCTATATTTAAAAACGGTTACTTGAGTGTGACAATTTGATATAATAGCCTTATTCCAAATAATTTTGATACTCTGCACTACCCAAGCACTAAGCTACTGTAGAATTAGAAATGCATTTTTCACGTTTTGCCTTATTAAATTTTCAGGGTCAAAATGATAGTGAAAAATCAGTAATGATCACTAGCCTTTATGAGTAATTCGTTTATTACATTTTCAAGATTGAAATAATTGCAAAAAGTCACAAAATCATGACTTGCCTTCAAAAGTAGTTGCATTGACCTTTATTCTAAAAATATCACAGTCAGAAATAGCATGCCTCCTTGCAGTTGAAACATGATTACAAATGCTTTACATAATCACACATTAGCTCAAGGTCTAACATTTTAGGGGCCAAGTATTGATGATGCCTTCACTGTACGTCCCATAAGAATACCATGTGACTAAGTTAGAACCTACCAGTCTATTTTCAGAGTTATATTGGAACACTGACAACAGTAGGGGCTGAAATATCAGATTAAGTACTTAAAAATAATCTTTGATACAAGCATGAATTGTAAATGCACCAAAACCTGTAAAAATGCTTTGACATGACTTTGTAGTGTTTGTAAAGGTAAATGAAATCCCGAGTTTAGGGTAATTAAAAAATCTCACAGAATAAAAATCAGACAATGAATGTTAAACAATACATGGGTAGAAAATACGCATTAGCCAAAAAATAAACAGCAAAACATAAGAGAATTACGCTGGTTGTACCGATGCATAACACATGGTCTCATATGTTCAAATATAAGTATTCCTTTTTTGAGTGACTATGACTTCCACTAAATTTTTGTATGTTTAGCTCATTTTTCAGTGTTCATATTTTTGTTGGTCTAAACAACCCATATTCAGCCTGATAAACATTTAAGAATTACTGCAGTTTCTCTCAAAATGACATTCCATTACTAGAACTCGAGATCTGCTCTGAATATTCTACCTTTAACCAATTTACATTTCATGAAAAAAAGGGAGTCTTTTAAATTGCTTTTCCTGGCATTTTACGTTCAGTTGCTTCCTCACCTGAAGCACTTTTTTTTTTGAGAGGAAAGAAGAGGTCAGAAGAGTAAGATGAGATGTAGAGATGTATTATAGATGCTGAAGAAGTTTGGGAGGAAATGGAGGAAATTTAAACTTTAAAGGAACTGTTCAACATTTTTTGGTAGGACACACATTTAGTTTACAGTGGTGTAAAATGACCTTTTCAACCTGAGATACAAGCATGTATCTGATTCAATACGGTAACAGTTTTCTTTGAGAAAGAAACAAATATTTCATAGATACACAGTATGTCGCAATGAATATGTTGAAAAGAAAATTGAGTTGTGGTAAAGATGACAATTATTTGTGAGCTTTGTCATTCTAGTTTGAAAGAATATCATAATAGAAATGTCTCCCGAAACTGATTGCTCTTTAGATACCCTCGTATTTGAAATTTGATAATAAAATAGCTGAAAAAAGTTTTGACAACACATTTGTATGTAGTCCCATACACCAATTTATATGTGCAGTGCATGTGATTTTCATCAATCTTATTAAAGTAAAATTTTGATTATTCCAAAACAGCACAGTATAGGCCTACAACTCTTATGGATACTACATAATCAACATTTCCCAATTGCTTCCAGAGATTTTCTTCTACATTTGTAATCGCATGACCAGTACTAAAGTTTCCCTTTAACCCCGACTAATATCGCAATGCAGCTTTAAGATTTCCCAGGCAGCTAGCATCCAATCATGCACCTGTACAGAGTTCATGAAAGCAATATTTGATGGGGAGGAGACAGAGAGAGAGAGAGAGAGAGAAAGAGAGAAGAGAGAGAGAAAGAGAGAGAGAGAGAGAGAGAGAGAGAGAGAGAGAGAGAGAGGCTGAGCACACCTGAGGCTTCCTGCTAGGTCAAGTGTTGGAGGGACGGTGGAAAGAAAGGCTGGATGACAGGAAAGAGGAGCTATACCCACGGGCAGCCGATGGGCTAATGCATGCTTGAGAGTTTCAGCGCAAATTTAGAATTCACTGAATACCTGTATCAGTGAGTATTTCATTGATGGCAAGGAAGAGGAGCTATACGAGAAGGCCAAATGACAGGGCTAATGCATTCTTGACAGTTTCGGAACAATTTAGAATTTACAGAATACTTTCATAGGTGAGCAGGCCTAATTTAGTGGTGGCAGGAAAGAGAGGGTACTCACTGGCAACCAATGGGCTAATAGATGCTTGATAGTTTCCGCATAAGTTTAGAATTTCACTGAATACCGGTATCAGTGAGTATTATGTTGATGGTAGGGAAGAGAAGCAATTGTCAGAAGGCCTAATGACAGGGCTAATGCACGCCTGACAGCCTCAACATGAATTCCGAATTTACAGAATACTTTGTATCAGTGAGTAGTCAATTACTGTAGGAAAGGGAAGCTACCTAAGTAATGGCAGCTAATGGGCTTCACAGTTCCAGGACAAATTTAGAATTCACTGAATACCTGTACCGGTGAGTAATTGATGGCAGGTAAGCTAGGGAAGCTATACCAAAAGGCTCCAATGACAGGTCTAATGCATGCCTGACAGTCTGAACACTGAAGCATTCAGACTACCTATACATGTACAGTCAGAAATTCATTGATGGTGTGAAAGAGAAGCTATCCACTAACAGCCAAATGAGTAATTCTATTTAAGCTTGACAGTCAGAGAACCATTCAGGGATTAGTGTCAGTAAATAGGCCGTCATACATTGAGGATGGGAATAAGAAGCTCAGACGGAAGCCATGACACTTTGAAAGGGCTAATAGATACTTGAAGGTTTCAGGACAAGTTTAGAATTCACTGAGTACCTGAATCAGTGAGTAACTCATTGATGGTAGGAAAAAGAAGCTACCAATCTAATATCCAAATGTAATCCCAGTACCAATTTAGAATTCATATACATGAACAAGCCCTGTATAGGCACCACAGTGAGGATCACAGACAGTGCACACCACAGTGTGATCACAGTTTGGATTTGGAATACTTTCCCGGTGTTAACACTATATACAAAATAAAGTGTAATGATGACATGTAAAATACTGTGGCAACAGATAATTGCACTGTGTACATACCACAGTGTGACTACTGAGTGATGGTGGCAATGATGAGAACACACTGTGTTCAACACTGTGGCTAAAGAAATATTCACCCCCATATTCACCCCCCAAAAATGTAAACACCCCCCAAAAATGTAAACACCAAAGTGTGATAAATACGGAGTTGGTTGGAATGAACACTTTTGTTGTGTTGATTGTGTGAGAATGGTCTAATTTACACTGTTTCCACACTGTGGTTAGTGTGGTAGTGTGCCATACTGTGGTCAGAGAATCACATTGAATGTATACAGCACAGAGTGACCACACATGAATTTGGAACACTTTAATAATTCCTTCACACTGTGTTTGCTGTTTTCAAACTGTGGGCAAAGAGAAAATCAAAGCGGATTGGTCCATTTGAACACTTTCAGAGTGTTGAATATATGAAAGACTGTGTTTACAACATTTCCACAGTTTCCACAGTTTTCACAGTATAGCGCACAGAAAGCATGATTAACCAGATATCTACATTGCATTGGTTCAAGGAGACATCTAAATGAAGTTTGCCCCCATACTTTCCTCTGTCAAAGCCGGGAAGTTTATATTTCCTTATTGCAAAGCCCTGCTGCTTTGGAGAGAAATGAGATGATTGCTGGGGCACTATAAACGAAGGTTATAAAGTCAATAAACCCCTGGATATTATGTTAGTCATAGCTCAAACAAAGACACAAAAGGTAGTGAGTTAGTACAACAAACCACAAGTCACCTCCAATGCATGACCTACCAATAACTTTCCCCGCTAGCCTCTTTTCAGTGGTGTTGCCATTAGACTTTAAGGAGCACAAACACAAAAGAAGATGGAAAATATTACCAATAGCAGTTTTCTTAAGCTCCTTACTTATTCCATTTCTTAAGAAAATCAAAACCAAGCACTTAGCGCTTATACAAAATCATTCCTCCCTCCCCTCCCTCTCTTCCCTATGATTTTTTTCAAGACCATTCACTTTCACTATTAGAAAAGTGAATCCTAAATATAATATATTCTAAACTACTAAACACCAAATTAATTTAAACAAATGTTATATCCTCATATTATGAATGAAAGGAGACTAATTTCATCCATAAATTTGTTTTTTAAATTATTTTAAGTGTGAAAAGGAGTAAAAAGAGAGTGATATACAGGTACCCCCCCCCCTGCCCCACTATTGTGCAATCAGTTCAGAGCACCAAATAGGCAAGTTGTTTATTGTAACTTAATATTTCTGGTAAATTAATATTTTAAATAAAAAATATCAAACTGCTGGGCTGAAAAGATACTGACTTCCCAAACACAACTGAAAGAAGACAAGTTCATTTTCATCCCATACTTGGCAAGAATGCCAATTTGTGGTTAAAATAATTACCTCAAATGTCCTGACCACAACCAATGCTTTTCTAAAACTAAATCGTTAATTTAGGTCATAATTCAACCACTGGTTATTGATGTCATCCCATTCCTTTGCAAGCTAATTGACGAATTGCCAAGTTAACTAAAACTCATAGTAGATGCAAGAATTTAGATTGCTTTTTGCTTTAAAGGATCATCCAAAGTCATGCAAAATGGAAGAACGATGATGCTTTGCTCTTTCATGAGAATGTGTCTATAACTCACAACTTTTTCTCTCTTACAAAAAAAAGTCAAACAATAATTGTAACAATTTTAAGGGCTATCTCCAGATTTCCTCTCACTGGAAAATGAGACAGCCAATGGAGAAAGTCCAACATGCAGCTGGTGAATTGTCATTTGGTCCAACAGACCGGTTTACTAACATATTCTAATGTATGGATGTTTCTTTCCTGGGGACCTAGTGACGAGCTATTCCATTAACCTGTTATTAATGAATGAACTACAATACTTGGAATCCAGTCTGCATGCATTACTTGTTGCTATGTCGGGCAAGCCTGGGGCAAGCTTTCAGGTTGTCAAGAACAACCTTTGTTTAAAAAAGTATGCATTACATTTTAATATGATAGTAAACCAGTCTATTGTCATATGGTCCTACAGTACTCAGGCTACCATAATTTTGTCGATCAATATTTCGTCCAATGACCATTTTGAAACAGCTCTCTGAGAATTAACCAATTTGACAGGAACCCACATGGACAATATTAATGAAAGCCTGATAATGAGACTAGGATCTCTCTTATAATCAATAATGATATTGTTACATAGGTTGAGTGGTGAATACACACAGCATTATGTACATCAATGAATATGCAAACAGCATTAGCCTGGTAAACTTTACCTAAAATCTATTAAAGCCCCTCTAAAGTGTTGGGAGCCCCAACACTTCTGCAAAGATTTCCCCCAAAAAATGTGTTTGAAGACAAATATTGATAAAAGAATACATAATTTAGGTTTTCTGCTGTACGCAGAAAACCTACATTTTGTATTCTTTCATCAATATTCGACTTCAAACACATTTGTTTTGAAAATCCTTGCAGAAATGTGTCTTAAATGACATCCTCGTTCACATTATGACACAATTTAAGTAAAATTTTGCCATCAAATTTGTGGGGCTCCCAATACATTAGAGGGGCTTTAACTCTGATTATGGTATGGATGTGAAAATTGATTTTTAATTAGATATTCATTCTATTCTCTGAGCGGCTAGAGATGACTCAGACCAATATAACACAAACTATGGTCATTTAGATTCATACAAATATATGACCCATACTAACATAAGAAATTAAGGAAACAGTTTAGTCCAAAAAAAAGCTCCAATTCACAGACATATTCATGTAAGTGACTTGTGAATATCACATGATGCATTACATTTCATTACATCCTCACAGACTAATAGACTATTTAAATGTCTAATACACAAAAGTACATTATACTTGGTCTACCCAGCACTGAAAATTTGCTTTCAGATGCATAGAGGAAATTAATTTCAAACAGTAATAACATCTAATAGACAGATTGGCAAATGCCACATTTCTGCGGTTAAGTCAAAGGCAAATCTGTACACAGCCGCTTAATTATGAAAACTTATCGATCGCCGTGCCACTTCTCCGTCGTCAATACATCCCCCGAGCCCATTACCTGCCCTTCAACAACGATGAACAACTTAATTACATATCTCATCAATACCCTACGTTCATACATGATAAGGCTATCTAACATACGAGCTTGCATAACATCAACTAATATGGGGGAGAAGTTCAGATATGTGTTTAGATTCTAGAATGTTATGACCTCAAGGTATATTTCATTTGAATTTGAAGATATTTTGTTTTCATAGATTTTTAAAGGTATCCTGCCATTCTCCTTGGCAGGTGTCTTTAACCGAGGCTATCAATTCAGTTGTTTTTATGCTCTGTTCAGTAGAATGGGCATTAAAATTTAATTTGATTTAATTAATTTATTGAGAATTCACACCTATTGAAATTATTTAATCAGTCATGTCCATTTAGTACATAAACTAGGCCATTATTTTGACGTGTGAGTTGACCATTAAAGCTAATTATTGGTTCCATGATTTTAGATGTTCACACATATCAGAAGAACATACAGTGACAGAGATGATTTAAGTAGATCTACACCTGAGTATGAATTACATCTATGTTTAAATGTACCAATGTGCATTAAGACCTAATTTATTTTCATTGATTATACTTTCATAGAACGTTCACACATACCCCCAAAAATATTAATCAGTGAAATTCACTTTGCTAAGTACATATTAAAACGAGATTGCCATTTGGAAGTGTGAGCGCACCATTAAAGCTAATTGGTTCCATGGTTTCATCAAATGTTCAACAGACCACGAATGATCACTGTACTCTTATCCATGAAGGGACACTACATTGATGCCAATTTAATGACATTTTTTAATCACCGCAAATGTTGCACTGCACATACCCATACATGTACATACATTAACAGTGGTGGGTCGTTTTATTAATCACTCCGAAAAATTGATCGTGACGACCAAAATCGTCCGCTGGGAGCTGGAAGGGAACTAATTAACTCATATATCAATTTGGAAAGGCATTCACTTTAGGCAAAATATGATTATGAGTTAATAACCTTCTGGCTCTTAACAGATGAAAATATTGAATTAATCTATTTAAACAAGTAGACAGTCTTTTCTGATACATTAAACATTCCTTAAATATTGATGGAAAGGTTGGTTTTGCAGTATTCCAGATCACAATGAATCTAGTCTGCTAGCACTAATGTTTAATCAATCTATTAAACGAGTTGACAGTGTATTCTGATGCATTAAACATTCCTTAAAAATTGATGGAAAGGGTGGTATTTCAAAATGTGATGTGGTAGAAAAGGTACAACAATTATTGCATTTATTTCAGATCACAATGAATAGTGGTTCATTCACTTGACTCTTAATCAAAGGGTTGAGGATTCAAATCCCAGCCCGACACTAATATCTTTTGACAAAACATTTGTCATTTTCCACCCAAGTGTAAATAGGTACCTGACACTTGCTGGGATATTAATAATTGCAGGCCCCTCAGGAAGAACAGCAATGGTGCTGATGAGGCTTCCCTAGGTAAACAAAATCATTATTTTTGTTATTATTATCACTATGCTAGCTTAGATGTTGAAATTTTGTAAAAGTAATTTCTACATTCAAATTAAGACTTTTTTTTCTTTCAATGTGTTGGATTTCCATCCAAACCTTTAATTTTCACCGCAATAAAAATCCCAATAGATTAAGTACTTTCATTTTTGATTGGGAGTTTGTTATACATATTATTTATTGAAAAATAGTTTATCATTAACACCATTTTAATTTTCATCAGTACAAACGATATCATGACCCGCAAAAAGCATTTCGTTCTACATCATTAAGCTGCACAAGGAAAACAAATCACTTTGCACCGTAATATTTGCAGATGATTACGACTGGTTTGGAATGCTAGTTTATTTGTGCAATATATTTGAAACTACAAGGGTTGGCTGGGTGTCATTATTACTCTAGCTGTGTCAATGTACCTGTTATAAAGCACGTCCATGTTTGTTTATGGGATAACACTGTAACTCAAGCTGCTTTTTCTTTCTTGTTTTCAAGGGTTTACAAGAGACTTATCTATTGTGACAGACATGTTCCAATCAAGATGATTGTACAGTTGTTCTTGTAAGCTACAGATCTCTCCGAAAAGCATAGTATAACCATTACACAGGGAAGAACTTAACACTTTTGTTCATCAAAGTTCTTTCTCGATTTTCTTTAGACTATTAAGAGAAGAATAAGAGAGTGAACATTTTTACTTTTTGGTTCATCAAAACTCTCTTGGGATTTTCTTTATTCTTAAAAGGGAAAATTGTTCTTTTTCATTTTTCCTTTATGCTTTTCCCCTTTTTAACCAGGGTAATATCATATGGTAGGGTGATGAGGGTCCATAGTTATATTAAAAATACAAGCAAAAATTTAGGAGCTAAATAACTGTAACCTATTTTTTTATAGTTTGTTTGTTTCAGAAACAACAATATTGGAGATAGAGAGCCTCTATGGAAGGAATAGTAGAGAAGAGAGTTGTTATCATTGCTTTCTCAATTTCATATTTGTTTGGCATAGCTCATACACAAAAGTTTCAATTTTCATGACATGTTGTTTCCCCAAGGTAATTTTGGTATCATATTTACCGAGTGACATTTAGAAGAAGGCATTTTTTTCCAGACATGTAAAGATGAATTTATTAACTTTTATATTGTTGATGTTAGATACATGAAACCGAAAATTTTGTCCAACTGCACATAATTGTTTTTTGTTTTGTTTTGGTTTGTTAGGGGGTTCTGGGGTTACATTTTTATTTGTTTTTGTCTTGTTCTTAATTACTTCAGAGCAAACCACCGCAGAAAAAGTTCAATTTCATTTTCACTACAGGCCTAGTACATGCGAGTTCCAATATCAAAGTTCATGTTTACTACTGCTCTTTTTGTAAAATTCTAATAAAAATGTCACTCATCTATTTTTTGAAGGTTTGCTTTATAGAAATCCCCACGCATGGTATTCCGATAGATGTCATGTCACACAATACTTCTTTAAAGTCAAGGATTCCTCATGACCCTGACTCACAATCAGGAATATCAAAATAAATATTTCATCACAATAACCATTTGCTTCTTTAAAACTTCTGTCAAAAACATAGCAAATCGCAACTCTATTGGAGTACCTCGATCTGTCCATACAAATCTGAGATCATATTTGTGTCTGTCATCAAATAAATACGTGAAAATCCATCATGAGCATTTATTTTCATAATACACTGGGCATGTCATGAAAGATGACAGATGTACAAGCATTACCTGAAGGTTTTGACAAGCACAGATCTTCTATTTTTTTTTTCTCTTGCCATGGACGGACGTCATCTTTCAGAAATTCCTTGCCTCTGGGAAAACAGTTTTCTTTTCTTCCAATTTTTACAAAAACCTGACATATTCTCTTTCTTTTGGAGGAGAAGGGTACGATTTTTAGATAATATCTTGTTCTCAGAAATTGGTCATGGCGTCTTACCTGGTTTGTAAAGAAGTAAAAAAATTATTGAGAGCCAGAATGGAAATAAAGATTATCTTGAGTTCTGGTAAATATAGAAAATAAATTCTCACAGAATCCAACGAAACTTACACTGAATGTTCAAGATTACAAATAAATGACACATGCCAAACAATTTTGGTAGAAAATGTATAGTGACTGAGTAATGAGCAAAGAAAGATAAGGAAATCCGGGTATTAAAGTAGGCCGGACACCATGTACTGAACACAGGTCACTATGTGCAAATGGGAATTGTGGTTTTAATCGAAGATGATGCCCAGTAAGTTTTAGTGCGTATGTTTTTATTTCACTGGTTCAAACAACCAATCTACTGCAGGATAAACAATCCAGAATAAATCATAGCAATTTTCTCTCAAAATACGATTCCCATACCAGAGCTCAAGATTAGCTTTAATATAAATCCTATACTGTAACATAGCGTGAATACCCTGCTGGCTCTCAATAGACAAAATAATGTCTCAAGATATTTCTGATAAATTTGTAAATCATTGATCTTTTCTGCTAGGAGGCATATTCCAAGCGCTGAGTAAATGTGAATGATTTATTAGCTTTGGGGCAGTGAAACAGCAATAATTCTTTTATATAGCTCAAAGGCAGAAAATTACGATCCATTAGGCACGCACACTCAAAAACTTGCTCTATATAAGGCTCGGGGCATGTAAAAATTCAGCAATTTTATACATCATCTGTTTGGAGCCAGAAGGGCATTAACACATATGCTTTAACACACAGTTAACGCCCGAATGGCTCTGAAGAGATGATTTATTATATTTCATACAAAGTTGGATTTTGAATGAATACAAAATACATACATGCAGGGTATATATACGTAATATCGTCTGTTTGGATTCAGAACGACGTTGACTCATATCCTTTAAAATAGAGATAGTGCCCTTCTGGCTTTTGAGAGATGATATGTTGTTCTTTCATTGATATAGTGTACATGTTGATTACACAGGTAAAGCTATATGCTCAAGTGATGTCATGCACCGACAAACTAATGCATACAAAATGTTACTTGACAAATGACAATAATTATTCGGAACTATAAAGCTGAATGAAAGGTTTTGTCAGATTTGTTCAATATTATCAAACCTCTTTGTCATTTTTCCAAAATAGTATGGAAATAAGTGATTGTGCTCACAGTGATGCAATTCAATGTAATTTCAAATGCATCTCAAGTTTCAACCAATCAGAGTCATTTATTTGGGACTTTTAAGTGATTAGAACTGAAATTTTCTTATTCAAGGAAGTCAAATAATGTTTAGTAACAATATAATATAATTTTATTTTTCTTGTAATATTTTTTGGACAGAAATGACCTACAAGTCCTATATATATATATATATATATATATATAGCTGACCTTGACCTTCAACAATAAGGAAAGGAGGAAATGCAAAAAACACATCAAAAAACTAACCCCAGATGTCCAAAACAAAAACAAAGAAACAATACAATTAAAATTTACCATCATATTATTTGTAATAGCTCTAACTAAATAAAGAAATTATGAACAAAGAGCAGTCAATACTATCAAATCTCTATTGTCTTTTATTCTGCAAACTGTTGTTCAATCTATGAAAATGTTACAGAGTGCCTGACCCTACCCTGGCTGACCTCGACATTTGAAAAAAAAGAGAGAACAAAGCCATGGTTTCAACTATAGCCAACCTCAACCTTCAACTATGAAAAGAACAAAACCCAATATTTCATGCCCTATGATAATATTGATAGTAAAGTGCTATCCTTAAACAACATGCCCAACAATTGTATAACATTTCTTTGTCTTTTATTTGGCAAATTGTCCGTCTATCAACTATTTAAAAGAAAATGCCCAATTTCAAAATGTCATTGATAACATCAATGTACTGGTTGTAACTATGTGCATAATACAGAGCAGTTACTAATATAATATCTCTTTGTCTTGAAATTGGCAAGCTGTTGTTCAGTCTAGAGAAATGTTACAGAGTGGCTGTCTTCTACATTCAATCTGTAGACAGAACAATACCAAGGTCAGGAGCTCTATAAAAAAAAAAAAAGGGAAAATGATTTTCTTTACTTGGCAGTCCATAATATCATGAATATATCCATATCACATTATCAAATCTCTTGTCTTTAATTCAGCAAACTATTGTTCAATCTAGGTAAGTGTTATAGAGTGGCTGACCTCAATTATTCAACTGTAGAAAGAAGAAGGCATGTCAAAATAAAACCACTAATATTGTTGTAATAGCTCTAACCAGATACATAATGCATTTACAAGGCAGTCAATAATATCATGGATATATCCATTATATCATTAAATCTCTCTTTATCTTTAATTTGGCAGACTATTGTTCTAACCAAGCCAGGGTTCCTCTAAAGGGAACTAACAAAGCCATAACTGTAACCTAGCCAAAGTAAACAAGTTCCTTGGCCATTAACCCAATCTCCTCCAAAACCACACAACAATCAATATAAATTTGTTTCTTTTGTCACACTCAAGGTCGTCCTATTCAAGTTCCCCACTTCCGCTAAACTGTGTTTTATAGCTACGTTCATGGGGCAGTCCCAGCTTTTAACTTTAAGTTTGCGAAACCTTGAAGATATAAACAACGTTCCACTACTAAACAAAGAGGGTTCACACAAGAACAAACAATGAGTATTCAAAGTTTTAAGATACAAGCCATGCAAGCAGTCATTTTAACTACAAGTTGGCATAACCCCAGAGATAACTGCATCTGCATGGCACGTAACTTTGAGTGAGGACCCTCCCCGGCACGTAGTTACCGCAAAATCTTTATCGCTCATGCTTTATAACTTTGTGTGAACATAAAGTTTTGTGACCGCAAGTGCCTGCATGGTCTAAATCTACAAGATATCTTCGAAATTTAAAACCACGACCTAACAGACTGTCGTGTGAACCCAACTACTGAGAGAGAGAGAGAGAGAGGACATCGTGCAAGATTGCACAAATGATCATTTGGTGTGAGCAATCCAGACAGTTTATTGATTAGTTAGATTGTGGGCATAATGTGCGTCATCTATCCAAGTAAATGTACTGGTCAGCCTGCCTGCAGTAATCTGTTTGCTACAATTCTATATATTTATTTTGTGAGAAAATGAAATGCATTATTGCTTCTAAATCCTACTATGTTTTGTTAAATTTACTAATCCGAAACATGTATGCTACAGATTGTGTTACTTTTCTACTGATATTTGGCTACAAGGAGAAGAACATCCTCACTTATTTTTTCCCATGGGGTAATATCATTTTTTTGTCGGTCTTGTCGGTGTAAAAGAGTGGTAATGTTTCTGATCCAAGTGACATGAAATGGTTAAATGAAACCTAAAAATGGTAAATTCTCTTAGCTACAGGTAGGTGGATAATGTACAAGACTAGGTACTCTAACACCAATGCGCATTCCAAATTCATAAGGACGTGTCTTCCGTGTTTTTGTAACAAGAGTATTTACTTTAATCCCCTTGGATTAGCTCAATATGTCCCTGATGATGGATACTGTCATTATCTCACTCAAGTCATTAAGCTGACAACTACTTTCTTCCCCCTTGCGGTTTCATCCTGCCCTTGGTTTGAGACCATGGAAAGAGTTCAAATCAAACAATGCAAATGTAATTTCAGATTTTACTGGGTTGGCAAGACAAAATGAAAGCTGATTTAAAATCTTCTTTAACAAAAGTCACCGACATCAATACTAGGTTCATAATTTTCTTGCTACCCCAGGGGGGTGTTTCACAAAACTTGTCATCAGTGACAAATGACAGTTTTTGTTATAAGCTACTGAAATCCTTGCTTCTGATTGGTTATCAGCAGATTTGTCACTGATTTTTGTCATTTGTCATTGAAAAAAGGCTTTGTGAAACACCCCCCAGGACCCTGTTTCATAAAACTTGTGATCAATAACAACTGCCATAGATCTATGACAAATCTGCTCACAGCCAATCAAATTTAACAATAGCTTTTAACAATTATCGTATCTTGTTATTGATAACAAGTTTTATGAAACAGGGTCTAGTATTCACATTGTCTGCCTCTTTTCATTGAATATTTATAGTTTTATATTTCATATGTTTGGAGCCAGAAGGGCATTATCTAATATATTTCTTCTCTGCTAACCTAATGATATTAGCGGTTCTTATCAATGGATTTCCTATTAGCAGAGCCTCACTTCGCTATCATTATCAGTTGCTAGGTCAGACAGTCCTTACAGACAGTCCATTTATTGAGAAAACATGCAAAGAACATGATAACAATTATACAAGGCATACAACAGAATAAATACTTGGATAGTTTTCATATATCTAATAACAAAAAAGATATCTAGATATTCTGCTGGGAGCCAGGAGAGTGTTACTAAAAACAAATATGCCTGCCTTAATATGACAATCAGGCCCCTTATTTTCAACTACTACGAAAACACGCATCAAGTTATGCATCTTTACAGCAGTGATGTCTTTACTGCATTGCACCAAGTGTGTATCTCCTTGATTGCACGCAGCCCTGTGAGAAAAGTAATATAAAGACACTTTTAAACTAAAGTAGTGATATATTTACAGCATTTAAAAGTAACCTTCCTAAACAATCTAATTGAATTGGTGACATTTACAGCAGAAATAGAAATCTGTGAGGACTCCCTATTTAAAAAAGGCTGTTTCTATGAACCTTAAATATGAATAAATGATTTTCATCTGCTTTATATTTCACTATTTCCAAGTTCCAACTCAATAAAGCCAGTGCGAGGGAGAGATATCTAAATATGGCACTGTGGAGAGAGTCTCAGGCAGTCTTCGCTATTGATTTCTCAAAAGTCACGGTGAAAATATCAATCCACAGCCACGTTTAGACAGCATATATCTTCTGGAAAATTGACTTCTCAAAAATTTGAAATATGAATATATGATTTCATGTGTATCATCTTTTATCAACTTGTGTGATGTACTGGTACACTTGGTATAGGCTACAAAAATAGCAGCAGATTTCTGATAGTCAGAGATGTGTGGAAGTTTTTAATTTCAATTTTCTGCAATGTTTGAAGAAAAAACACATTTCAATCATTTTTTCCAATGTGTGGAGAAAAAAAAAACATTAATTTTCTGCAATATTTCTTGTCAAAATTATTTTTTTTGATCCAAAGAGGTATGCCGAGATTCCAAAATGTGTCAGAGACGTGTGGGAGTTTTATCAATTTTCTGCACGGGTTGAAAAATTCAAGAATTTTTTTTTTCTTTTTCTTCTAGAGAAACTATATTCTAGGAAATTATTTTATGAAGAGATATATGATATGTCATAAGAACACTACTACAGTGAAATATCAATCTATGACAGCACTGCGAGGAGGAGATTTGGTTTCATAAAAGTCACAAGAGTGCCTTTGGCTACCTTTTTCAGACAAATATTGGGGTAGTCTGGAGGATTCAGACCACTTTAAGTCTCATAATTTGAAACAATATCCAGTTTAGTCTACAAAATAATATTACAAGAATATTAAACAATATATTAGAATGCTCTGTTTAGAATTCCCCTCATCAGTGTATCTGTTTGCCAAGGTACTGAATTCAGCCCCCTTTTATATTTCAAATTCTTTAAATATGCAAAAGACAATTTTCCTACATCAATTTGCACATTCTTGTATGACTGGACATGAGTAAGAACATTAGAACAAACATATGGACATTAGAACAAACATACAAACATTGTATAAGGTCCATTTCCATGCATCATAGCACACATAGAAATGCAATCAAAACTGAATTGTTCATTCTTTGGACAAGTTTGGATACTTATTTATCTTGAAAACATTCAATCTGCAAGTCAAGTACCCTCGATACCGACATAAAATCAACAGGTCTGTGATGGAAGAATAGGACTAAACTGATATATTGCTAACACAATTTAACAATCGAATGTGGCTAAATGTGGCTGCTGAAAACACAAGCCTGGCGCGGGGGGAATGCTGTGAACTTTCCTAGGCTCTTTGCCCAAGTAATTGCTATTTCCTCCTCACTCTGACAGCCCATCTGCACAAAAGCAACCTGGAAAATTTAATTTTCATGCACCGTTCATACACGCCATTACTGAGCCTAACTTCAAGGCTAAATAAATTTCAAACCTCTGTCAACTCAATGAAATACTCTTTTCACACTTGTTTTGCTTAACCCCGTACTTTGCTTAGCCCCGTACTATCCTTAACCCCGTACTAACTTTTTTGGCTTGTCTCACTGCAATTCGTTAGCCCCGTACTAGCCATAGCGTGAATATTCATTAATTCGCTCCACTCGTAGTCCCGGACTATTTTCATTTCTGTTCTCATTCATTTTGCTTGGCACCGCAATTGCGGAGTTAGCACCACAATTGCGGGGTTAGCCCTGCTATTTTGCAGGGCCAGCTAACCCCGTACTATAGGTGGGGCTAGCCCACTTTGGTAAAAACATGTCTGAACAGAAAGTGGAATAAGCAACCCGGACTATAGGTAGGGCTAAGGCCCCTTTAACCCCACCTATAGTCGGGGTTAAGCAAATTTTGCCAGTGTGAAAAGAAAGTGGAATAAGCTTAACCCCGGACTATAGGTGGGGCTAAACCCCCTTTAACCCCACCTATAGTACGGGGTTAAGCAACATTTTGCCAGTGTGAAAAGAAAGTGGAATAAGCTTAACCCCGGACTATAGGTGGGGCTAAGACCCCCCTTTAGCCCCACCTATAGTACGGGGTTAAGCAAAATTTTGCTAGTGTGAAAACAGTATTAGTGGGTTAAACTGGGCCTGGATTGTTTTGACTATCCATCTTAAAATCATTTCATTCTCCCCAGAGAGGAAGATCAAGAAGGCAGGAAGATGCGATATTTTACATACTCCAAACTCACCATAACTCATATTGAAACTAAATTAAAATAATTCAGCCTTGAAACCAAGTTACCCAAGGCTAATCTAAAGATCTTATACTTTGCAACTTGCAAGACACTTGTCCACTTTGTCTTGAATTTCATCCCATCCTCATGCTCCAAATATCTACACTCTCTTTGAATTGGATAAGGTGGGGTATGAATTTATGAAAATTGATTTCAGCACTCACTCTAAAGCATACTTTGTTTGTTCCGAGCAAGAAGGGCATTAATTCATATCATTTTACACAGACCTAACGCCCTTCTGGCTCCAAACAGATGACTTATTGGTCAGGAAAGCTCACTTCAGTCCTTCCCGACAAATGGAAGAATAAAGTTGGAGAAAGGCAATAGGAGAAGCGACTTTTTATGATTTTATCCTCATATTTTTATGAAAATTTTGTTATTGCTATACAAGAGAGTGCACTTATGATTTCTTTCACATTCCGAGGCACTGCAAAAACATGAATACAGGTTTAATAGTATCCCATTTTAGATGTGCCTCCTGGACAGGAGAATGCTGGGCAAAATGTCAAATCTTTATATACTTCTGCAATTTTATTCATACTTCTGAAATACAAGTTTATTATTTTGACAATATATATAATATTGAACAGATTTTGCTTTCACACTTTTATACAGGGAGCAATATGGGATATAAGTGGATGAAATGTTGTGCCCTTAATTTTTTTTGGGGGGGTAATCACTGTCTTCACTACTTTTACTGAACACTTATCATAATCATCATCATCATCATCATCATCATCATCATCATAATCGTAATCATAATCATCATCATCATCATCACCATCATCACCATCATCAACATCACCATCATCATCATCATCATCATCATCATCATCCTCATCATCATCATCATCAACATCATCATCAACATCATCACCATCATCATCATCATCATCATCATCATCGTCATCCTCATAATCATAATCATCATAATCATCATCATCATCATCATCATCATCACCATCATCAACATCACTATCATCATCATCATCATCATCATCATCATCATTCTCATCATCATCATCATCATCATCATCATCATCATCATCATCATCATCATCATCATCCCCATCATCATCATCATCATCTGCAGAAGGAGTTTTTCAGCTTCATATCAGGTCAAAATAAATAAAATTTGCCCTTCCATGCCGTAGGTGGCACCATGGCAGCCCAAGAATGTAAATGTTCTTACTATGAGTTTCCTACTAAAATAATCTTTTTCTTTCTTCCTGAAACAGAAATACATGTAGATACATTGTTACTATCAGCGTGTCCACACACAAAACAATTTATCCCGAAACTCTATAACGAAACGTCGTACAAAGAATCATGGTATAAATTCCAAGGTGTCCACACACAAGACACGTCGTATAAAGAATCATCGTATAAATTCCAGGGTGTCCACACACACAAGAAAGTAATCCCGAAACTCTACAGCGAAATAGTATAGGTGCGCAGTTTGCTA
Organism: Mesocentrotus franciscanus; assembly: GCA_037976565.1. Lineage (NCBI taxonomy): Eukaryota > Metazoa > Echinodermata > Echinoidea > Camarodonta > Strongylocentrotidae > Mesocentrotus > Mesocentrotus franciscanus. The sequence continues at coordinate 22,912,572 of CP137679.1, read as the reverse complement.
CTGCGGTCACGAAATGGAAGCGGAAATGAGAGGTCGGGTCTCCTTTTGCGCGAGGTCACGTTATGCCCCGCCCAGTTATACTGTTCTAGTTCGACTAGTTATACTAGTTACGTCCACACACAACACATTCTGTGATTAGGCGTGATTAGACGTGATTCTTTATTGAGTTCTAGTTCGAAACGATGCCCAAACCCGCGTTTCGTTATACGACGTTTCGTTATACGACGTATCGTTAGTAAGCGTCCACACACACAATTTCATCGTATAACTATCTCGAAACGGTATAACTAATCACCCCTAATCACGGATAGTGTTGTGTGTGGACACGGGGAATATCTCGTGTGGAAGATTGAAGCCAAAATTAACAATAACGTAGATAGGTTTCACCCCCAAGCTATTTTACTTTTAAAACTCTGTTTATTATGATAACTGTTCAAATACTAGTGGCACATAGATAAAGGTCTAAGCAATACTAAAGCTAGATAGAACTGGGTTCACATGTACCCTGCACTCTCTGCACTCACTACCGGTACTTTGTTGACTGGAGCATGCAAACAAACAAATAATTTAAAGTGATTAATAAAGGTTGAAGGCTCAATAAAAATCTCCCTGCACAGAGAAATGACTTGGGATGAGGCTTTAAAAAATACACAGAGCAATTTTGCCATTGAGCTTCCATCACCCCAATAACCCATGACCTTATAAGGCCCATCATAAAACAATTAATGAAAGAAAATGACCTTATAATGTGCAGTGATGGTAACTCTGTGTAAAATGTTATGAATTAATACCCTTCTGGCTCCAAACATAATACAAAGTGTGAAAATTCCCCAAAATCTTCTTTTTCAGAAATTCAGTTTTAGAAATCTGTACAATGTTGTCCATTTTCCCCATAATATCATGTTTAACAATTCTGGTTTGAAAACCATTTCCAGGTTGTTGATTTCTCTCCTTGCAGTTTATCCAAACATGCACACTTAATATTCCCCTCTCTCTCTTTCTCTCTAGCAATATACTCTTCTTATTTTTCCTGCACACCTTCTGAAGTCTATTTTCATAAAAAAATTCAATGCACAATTAAATAGTAAACAAACAACAAATTCATTCAGAATTTTTTTTATCGTATAGCTTTTCTATAACTTGGTGGCACCAAAGGGGTTAAAAATGATATAAATAAATGGACAGGGTCTGAAACCACAAGAGCCTTGCAAGAAGAAGTCTCTTCCTCAAGAACAGACTTCCTGGGTATACAAACCCTTGGAATGGAACACATCCCTGGGAAGAATAGCCAGACAAAGGAATGAAATAAGATGCATCACGTGTACATTCACCAGGAGTTATGATGCTAAAGTCGTTTCAATCACCAGATGCGACATGTGCCCTAGACAACTGCTAGTGCTACAGTGAGTCAGTATTTGAATGATGGGAATTGGATTAAATTAAATGAAAAATGATTCCCGGTCTAATCGAAGTGATTTCAAAAGACATAAAATACAGGTGTATCAGTTTCATATTAACCACAGAATCACCATGGAAACGGCGCTAATGTCGTTTCAATCACCAAATATGACATGTGTGCCAGAAAAATCAATGCATTTAGTCAGGAGATGAATGATTGGAAATGATTTCATGTTTGAGATAAAGTTCCAAGTGAGATAAACAGTTCCAAGAACTCAGTGCCCTGAAACATAACAAGTTATGATAAATCATCTACCCCCCCCCCAAAAAAAAAATTATCTTATCTCCTTCTATCAATTTTAACTCTGTAATAAATAGTAACTTATGATTCAGGGAAAAAATATTTAAAACATTTCGGGGGCTACTTTTCAAGCTTGCTTGCATAAAAATAACACTCTTTAATTTGTTTTGCATTGAACTCTATGCAAATTTTTTTGGGCTCTTTTATGACTTTTGGGGACTCTTTTTGGCATTTCGGGGGCTAATTCGCCGAGCCCCCGTGTATTTTTTTCCCTGTTATGATTGATTTTCTTTATAGCAGATGGATACAATGAATGGTAAGGTACAATTAAATTGCAGCAAGATTGGAATTACAATAGATTTTAAGATGGATTGTAAGTTGATTTTTATGTTACAGGCAGGCCCCAGGTCTCTTTGATGCATCTTCTAATAAATCACACTAAAGTAATGTGACTCTTTGAAACAGACTTCATCTAAATCATGCATTGCTTTCCCCTGCAAAGAAGATAAAATGAATGTCAAAAAATGATTGATTTCTACGATCTATAGGCCTGTTTTCATCAGCTCGAGTTTGCCAAATAACCCGCTATTTTAAATATCCAAATCGCAAATTAGCCAGCTAATTTGCGTTTTCATTAGCCCGCAGTTGCAATTAGCGGGATATTTGGTCGAGAAAATATCCCGAGAAATCATGGTCTTGTTTCCAAAATATCCCGCTATTTGGGAAATAGCAGTCTAATTTGCGCCCACTGTCCGAGCTAGATTGTGATATCGCTTATCGGTCTGGTGAAGCGCAATTTAGAGCTTCGGGATAATATCCAGAGTCTGAAAATAGCGGGTTATTTGGCAAACTCGAGCTGATGAAGACAGGCCTTATGAGATCTATTCACTCATGAAATAGAATCATATACCACCACAAGCATTTATCATACCTGTCAACCTTTCACAGAAAAAATTAGGAATCTCTCAAGGCAAAATTAAGAATACAGTCTATTTTGTATACTTTCACACAGAATATTTCAGAAAAAGAGAGGAATCTAGGGTTCAAAACAAAAGCTTGAAGGCCAAAAAATAGGAATCATTCCTCCAAAATAGGGATCGTTGGCAGCTATGTGTATGTCAGAATAAATGTGTCTCCTAAACTGACTGCATCGAGTCGAAGTGAATTTAGAAATCCGACACAGCAAGGGCACTTTGTGGGTGTGAGTGGGCATATCGTATAATTCTCAGACACAAACAAAGCACCTACAATGCATGTATATATAGCAGATTGTGGGCAAATAAAGAATATTGAGGTGATCTGACATTTGTTCAATAACAACATTTGTTCTTGGCTTTATTTCATCAGAAATATAGGGTTAGGTTTCAGATTTGCTCTTGGGATTTTAGTTTAGGGTTAGGGTTAGGTTTTTAGTGTTGGGTTCAAAGTTGAAATTCTGATTTGTTTAGTGGAGGAAATTGACCGTAGAGCAATAGTCAAGGGAGCATGTGTCAAACAACCACATTGAAATCAGGTTGAGTTCAATCATATATTCTGAAATTCATATTTCTTTCATGCATTATTCATTACAATAACCCTCACCAGTATCAGCGTACACCATGTATGTCTAAATACAGACTGTGCAAGGATCTCTCTTCGTGATCACACAAATCCTAGCTATATAAATGCAAATTGATCTCGTTATCTTTATGAAACCAGAAAAAGAGAAAAAAAGAAGGAGGAGGAGGAGGAGAAAGAGCAGAGAGGTAGAGAAAGAGAGAGGGAAAGAAGCATAAAGAGAACAAGAGGGAGAGAATGACAAAGAAAGAGATAAAAAGGGAAGGGTTAGTTGAGGAGATATCTCCCACCTCTACTTTCAATAGCTGGGACTACATGGGGGAAATATGTTTCCTCCTTAAACAAGTGATGTTTGCTTTATACCTCATATTTCCTGTTTAAAGAGACAGAACCCTGGGAAGGGTGTATCCGACAGAGAAGGATAAAAATGTTCATTGGAATATTAGTCAAAGGGCTTTCCAATTGTTTGGAGGCACAAAACTCTAGACAGCCATAATGCAGAGTAACTAGGTGACAAATACTTTGCTTAAAGTCCCACTGTACTACTTTGAGCTACTTGCTCCCTCTATATAGAAAACAATGCCTAATCGGTGCCTGTTGGTCCCTCATGATCCTCTTTTTCTTATGTTAATTGAGAGCTGAGTTGGTGAGATAACCACCTGTCAGTGACCACGCTAATCCCTCTAATCTCTCCTGGCCAATCTAGTGCAGAGGGGCTTTAAAACATGGAAATATGCACAAGTCTGAGAAACATACAGTGAGATATTATTGTGTAATATTGTTCACATAATTTTTTTTAGTTGGAAACAAATCACATGGACATGTTCACAAAAACAAAACAAAACAGTTATCAAGGAGACAATCAAAAACAAATTGAAGGGTACAAGCATGCCATGAAATAACCTTTCCTTACACAAAAACCTTTTTCAAAGGTTATCCGGTGATTCCAGTTGAGTTAATTTCTCCATGATATCCCTTGTTTTGTAATGTACATCTCAAGACAAGTTGATGATCATGCCTCTTTTCATCATTCTCCTCGGCATGATCGATCACAAGGAACTAATCCTGCTCTAACTCAATGTAAATTTTACAACCCTTTAGGCCAGAAATGTGACAAATCCGTGACAAGAGGATAAGGGATCATGAATAATGGAAATATTCCTAGTTTACATTTCTTGTATTCAGGTAGGGGCAACAGGGAGCAGGTGTCTATGGGAAGCGGAAAATGATTTTTACGTTTCTTTCACACTTGCCTGACTTCTTTGCAGAATATGTGTTTTTCTCCCTCTCCTCCATGATTTGATTTGATTGCATTTGATGGCATTACAATTGATTTGATTTGGTTTTTATTTGATTTGATTGCATTTGATGGCATTACAGTTGATTTGATTTGATTTGATGGCAATACAGTTGATTTGATGGCATCTGATGGCATTACAGTTTATTTGATTTGATTTGATGGCATTACAGTTGATTTGATTTGATTTGATTGATTTGTTCATTACTTCCCAAATTTGAAGACATACATGAATCTAACAATTCAACCTTAATATAAACACATATTTTGTCAAAGTGACTATTACAGGTGCTCAACAAGGTAAGCATGATATAAACCATATTGAACAGAGTCCTGTCTGGAATTTGTAGACTATCCTCTGTTGCTGCGCATCTTCTCAATGGAGAAAGAAATGTATTCAAACATTCTCCAGAATTGGTTACAATCATATACATAGAGATAGGAATATGCACTTCCTTCTAGTAGTATACATGGGCAACACTTTCTCCCATGCCCACCTTAGGGTGTGTTCAAGCGATTTTTCGAAGCTAGAATCACAAACATGAATCACAATTCAAAACGCCAATACAAAACCGGTTACTGCGGGAGATCGTTCAAGCCATTTTCAGCGATTTTCCATCAACGCTGATTCTCTCTCTTTTTAAGCCCACCCAGGAAGAATAGAAATAGGTAGCGATAATATATACAATAGATAATGACGTCATAGAATCATGATTGAGATCTCCGTTCGTTCAAGCGAATTTTAGCGACCGTGATTCTGCAGAATCATGATACAAAACGCATCGTTTTCAGCGTTTCATGTTTGTGTTTTTAAACACGTTTATTTTTACGACCGACAAAAATCGCTTGAACGCAACCGTGTTTTAAACTAAACGTCTTTGAAAACCGTGATTCTAGGGTGAAAAAGTGTCGATTGAACGCACCCTTTAGTACACTGATGCACATTTTGACAGTTTCTACAACTGGAGAGCCTACATATTTTGAGAGAGGCTGCATGTGTTCAAAACTGTCAGGAAAACAAGGCAATCCTGATACAAATGTGGGGAAAAATGGCCTTTTCTGAATCTCTTGAGCATGTGCACTGGTTGTTCATATTTGTTTACAGAATTCCCTTGATTGCAAGTCTCCACTGGCTTCAATTTTCAATTCTTGACAACTGATGAGTATCTATTTCAATAAGACCTGTCATTTCATCAAACATTCCACTACAGTTTGCCTTTAATGACTTTGAATCCCTCAAAATTCAAGACATTCCCATGGTACAAGTTCCTTTTTTTTTCTTCTCTCTTCTCTCTGCTTGGGGTATAGATTGAAATGCATAAACTAGAGGTAGATCCATGCTTTGGGGAATTCAGACTCTAATATTTCCCACCATATATAAACTTTGAAAGATTGAAGTCAAAAATTGTGGATGAGATTAGATAGGCGGTGTGGCTTAATATAAATAACGTAAAAAATATCTATATATTCTGTAAAACAAGAGAGTTCTCTCTCCCTCTCTTAATACTTTCAAACCTCATACATAACCAGTTTCTATGGTAACCTCAACGTCTGCCGTATTTCGTCACAAGGCTAAAGCAAACTGTATTCTTACCCTGGACAGAAACAGATGTTAAAATCTAACTCTCTCCAAAAAAATGTACCCCTACCTTTCGTCAAATTGAATAAAAGCGGGGCATTCCTTTACGTGGGTGCACAGCTGGGGAATATGCTCCGCTGTCTACCCCTCTACAACAAAACCCATTATCCGCTAATCCAATTTCTGGAAGCCTCATCTCGGGCAAATTTGATTTTGACATTTAAAACACATGCTTCTGATCTGCCGGTGCCCTCGTCTGCCTGCGTTTACCACAAGTTAGAGGAGACATAGTTTGAAATTAACCTTCGACCTTACATAGCATCTGTAATGTACACATTTCCGAGAGGGGGGAATCAAGGAGAGGGGGAAAGGGCAGTGCCACCTAGTGTGATAGTCAAGATGCATTTCTTGACCGTGATTTGAAATTGACATTCAAGAGGAGGGGGTTGCTTCGATCGTTATTGTTCTCAAGATCTTGATTGCCCGGTGGTAAATGAAGTTGAAGGGCAAGAGAGCAAGATGAGACAAGGCTCCATGGGAGACTGAGAGAGGAGAATGGGAGAGGGAAAGACAAAGACAGAAACATTGCAGATACAGAAACTGCACCCTCCTGTCTACAACACATACATGTGTGCATGAGAGAATGATTCAAGAAATTGCCTTTCAGAAGATCACCACAAACTACAATATTTCTATTCTATCAAGTATCATTCTGCAGGGATAGGAATATACAAGTGCTCAACTCATGAATCCTTCCCTCTCTTTGTGGCACACTATCATCCCTCCTCCTTCTCCTTTTCCATCTCCTTCTCCTTTTCCATCTCCTTCTCCCCCACCCCTCTTTCTCCTTTTCAATCTCCTTCTCCCTCACCCCTCCTTCTCCTCCTTCTTCTCCTTCTCCTGCTCCTGCTCCTGCTGCTGCTGCTCCTGCTCCTCCTCCTTTTCCTTTTCCTTCTCCTTCTCCTCCATCTCTCTCTCTCTTACTCTCATGCTACTTCTGCCTCTGTTTTTTCTATACCAACATCACTTCGTTTTAGCATCAACAGATATGACAAGCAAAGATGAACGATGAGATTAGAAGATAATCTTACCTGTAGATGGGATGTTGCATGAGAATCAGTCTGTCTTGGTCCCATTCCCACTCCTTCTTCTGAAGAAAAAAATTAGATAAGAGAATGTAATTATTAAAGCAAAAATAAACAATGACTACACGTTGTATTTTGAAAAAAAGGTAATTACGAATACAAGTACTACATTTTTTTTAAAGTGACTCTAAATGTTGATTATTCTACATTATACCCCCAGTGAATTGTCACAGCCCTCCTCTCTCCCATAAATCAGATCAAAATTGACAACAAAACTTGTCATATGGCCAATTTTTTCAAAGCAAATCTTTTTGAAAGAGAGTGTCAAGTTGTTGAATTGGGAAAGAAAATTATATTGACATGCCATTATACTCTATATACTCAGAAAAGCCATTTTTGTCCCTTAAAGTATGCTAAAAGCCACTTTGCAGTAATCTCTTGGGAGACTATATTTGCAATATGCCCACGACTGCCAAGGTGCAATATGGATGAATAATTTGTGTCCTAAAAGGACTGCATTTAAAGCCAATTCTTCCAGGTTTTGATATAAATTATATTGCCAACTTTTCTTTCCCTTTTTTCACCACAAAGGGATTTGGAATGTGCTAACATGATTTACAGCATACAGTCCCCTAGGCTCTAAGGGTGCGTTAATGCTCAATATTGAAGGCAGAATGAGCGTTTTGAAACGCTCATCGTAAACGCAGTTCCACGGGGTACTGTTTATGCTTTCCTTCTCCGGCTCTTCCAGGCAAATTCGGGCTCTGCAGCTGGATTCGCAAACCTGCACTGCGCATGCTGTAGAGGTGTTGTGGTCGAGTGGATACGTCGCCGGACTGTCGATCACAAGGTCCGCGGTTCGAGTCCCGCCGCTGCACTAATGTCCTTTGGCAAGACATTGATCTACATTTGCCACACTCCACCCAGGTGAAGTAAATGGGTACCTGGTAGGAATTTATTCTTGAAATGCAGCGTAACAGCTGCACTGCTAAAGCCAGGGTAATTATGCTGCATTATTGTAGAGCGCTTAGAGACTTCTGATAAAGTAAGTGTTAGGCGCTATATAAGCACTGTAATTATTATTATTATTATTGCTACGTTTATTATCAATCATTTAAACGCGTTAACAAATGATTGTGCGTTTATGCTTCCCCTGAAACTGTCTTTTTGGAGAAACGCCGATCCAAAACCCACCTTTTTGTGAGTTTACGATCAACGTTTTAGATCGACTTTTATCAGCGTTTATACGAAAATGAGAAAGGACGCAACCGTGTTTTGAACTAAACGCGTAACAAAAGCCCCATTCTGGCCTGAAAAAGTTGAGCATAGACGCACCCTTAGACTATTCAATACTTCACAAGTGTTACAGAGCCACAGGGTCTGGGCATGGCCATCAGTAGACCATTCGATTAGGGGATGGAGTGTCACTCCAAATATGCTGATAATCTAAATTTTCCCACAAGAGGAAAAGGGTCATCGAATATTGTGATTTCCTGACAATTTGCCAAAGAATATTTATTTTTGGAGGGGGTGTCAACCCCCCTATCCCTCTTTGGTGGTGCCCGAGCTTGGGAGAGGATCACAACTGAAGTTCAAGACCAAGGACCCAGTACCACCTGTCAAGGGTCTGGGGTGGCTAGCTGTACCCCTGGTCTAATCCCAAGGGGGTAATTGTATGAGAGGTCAGGCCATGCACCTGACCTCTCAATTTCCCTTTTGAGAACCGAAGATCCCGTTTTGAGAAGCAAAGATTAAATTGATTGAAATGCTTGTATTGTAGATGGGGAAGCAGACTAGCGCAGTGTGTCTGATGTGTTTGGGTCTATTATGAGGGTATGAGAGTTTCCAAGATGTCTGCAGCATCACTGACAGTTTGGAGTCCCATTATTTACGTCCGTTTGGCAAAAGCGCATAAGCACAGGTTGAAGTAAAGAAAATATATACAGGTAGCCTATAGGCGCTACAAATTCCATCTTTTTAAAGAAATTTTTTCATCCCATGTTTTGTTTGATTTAATATATTGCCATCATTTACAACTTAGGATTGATTTTGCAACACTTTAATTCAAGAATAAAATTTTCTGGATGTGGTCTCTAGTGATCATTTGCTGCTGTATTTTTTTTCTTCTTTTAAACATCTCCTTTCTTATTCCAAAATATCATTCAATTCTACATTTCTATTTCCTTACTCTTACACTTTCATTTCATGTTTTTTTCCTTTAATTTCATCTTACCTTCCTCTTTTTCCTGAGGACAACTCGGATGCCATCAACAGATATGACAAGGTTGACTTTCTTTTTCTTGATTCCTTTTGCTTTGAATTCATACTGCAAAGAAAAAAGAGAGAGAGAGATGGATTGTTAATTATTGCAATTATCCGAACAACCACATTAACAGTATAAATCACTATATATGAAGATGCAGAACTGTTGTTGCATAACATTCGTTGATCTCTTTGGAGCTGCAAGGGCGCTAACTCTGTATAAAATGGTATGAGTTATGCCTTTCTAGCTCCAAACAGATCGCATATATTGCATTATTTGCACAACATAGTCTGTTGTTAAAGTCGGTGGACGCCAAAGTAAGCCTACATCGATCACACTAGGGACAAAATGTAGGCTTACAAAATAGGCCTCAATATTTTATAGCATTTTTGCCTGAGTCTTGCGTCACTGTCGCTTCACTGTCAGTTAACTCTGTAGGTGCAACAACAACCCCAAAATCCATATGATCAATCAGATTATATTCCACTCCGACTCCACAAATGTTTAGACATGTTCTTGATGCTTCCAACAACCTTTTCAGCCTCTCAAGCAATTGTGAATGCATTAATGGTCCACCCACTCGTGTATTAACCTTAGCTGTGCCCCAAAACGTGAGGGGGTGAGGAATTTACAAACATGGTATAGGCAGAAGAAAGCTAAGTCAGACTAACCACACACAAAATAAATCATTCCAAAGATGAAAAAATGAATCGTTAAAGGAAGAGAAGAATGAAAGGATATTTTTCTCTTGTCTTGTTAAATAAAGGGAGAGCTCATTCTTTCACACTCGGTTTTGATAAAGTCATTAAAATTAATATTCAGGGTTTGAGAGATAAGAGTAAATCTGAAAGAATATTTTTTTCCCAGGTTAATAATATTACTCCTGACATGTATTCCTTAGATTGGAAGCATAGTTCAATCAACATGATTTTAATCATATTGATTCACATGACATTGAACATTGCCAATTTAAACAGTAGGAGAAGATATTATTTCTATTTTCAATACACATATCTAACGGGTTCCATCCCAACCTTCCTCAGGCTATAGCATCTCATGGTTTAGGAGGTGAACTTTCCCTTGGAAAAGTCAATCAAAAAGAAATATGAAATATGCGAGCAACAAAAATAGACGCTTCTTTCAAATTATGATCCCCAAACGATCAAGATTATGCAGGACAAACTGAATTACCGACCCACAAGTTACTATCTGACATCTGTGCATGCCATCTTCGCTGTCAATTTAGAAGTAATTTGTCTATCTGTCTCCCTTTCTCAAGAAAAAAATAGAGCACCTGTCCCAAGTTTTCCAGGCCTAGCGACGTGAACCAATTTATGATTTCTTTAAAAATGGAACATATCTGTTTGAAGCCAGAAGATATTAACTCCTATACTCAGTCAGCATAGAGTTAGTTCCCTTCTGGCTCTGAACAGACCACCGTTGCATAAAACTTACCATTGATGGTAACTTTGCCATCAATGGCAACTACCATGGTAACAGGGCTCAACAGCCAATCAAAATCAAGGTTTCCATGGTAGTTACCAGTGATGGCAGAGTTACCATCAATGGTAAGTTTTATGCAACGGGCCCATATCTATGAGTTTATGATAGGTACATGTAGGTTGTAAGTGTAAAGCACTTTTCCCTGAGGTGGGATCTAGGGGGTCAGTGCACTTTGTTAGCATCATGTTTTTGTGGTCATCCGATTGTTGTACAGTATTTGCACCATGCAGAGTTGGAGTGAGGTTTTGCTTCAGGCCTCAGGGTATACAGATGTGTCCATGATCAAAGAGAATGAAAAGGCTCATGGCACTTCACTAGTGATGTTTCTTTAAATACATGTCACTTTATTTGTCTATAATGAAATCCAATCAAACACATTATCGCTTGGTTATTATTGATACTTGGTGTTGAATGGGCAAAATATTAATTCATAGCACAATCGCAAAGACTTGCCAGACTTAAGGGCAATTTCAATTCCCTATTGTATTGCCTATGCATAGAAATCATGTTTGGATTATTATAAGTAGTTTGTCACTGTCATGTTTGCACATTCTGATATGTGATGCACAGCCGTTGGTGGCTAGTACAATAAGAAAAAATATATATTTAATTCACATACTCATCTAAACCCTAAATTCTCCTATTGTTGCTCAAACTTTACACAACACTTTGACTACAACATCACTGTAAATATATTATTTCACAGATTAACTTTACCGATTTCCTCAACAATTTACCCATTTTCTAAACTTTTAACACCTCAGCTTATGAATCCATTAAACTATGACTAAGACATCACTGCTCATAGCACTTAACACTTTTCCTTCCATGACCAATTCTTAAACAATTCACCTATGTATCTCGACTTTACACCTCCGATCATAAAGCCATATAATCACTAAACTATGACTATATCATCACCTGGGCTGAGTCTCTGGGGATTAATTCATAAAATCAAAGGAAATGGCTCTTAATAATTTAAGAGTAATTTATCGGATAAGAAGTTTGTGGTCACAGCCACAGATTGGACATACTAGCATCGAAGAATAACTCATCCGGTGTCCACAGATATTTTTAGAACCCATAAATCCTCTCACAAAATGGTGCTTGCTGTCATCCAGGTATATACAAAGCTATCCATCATTTTCCATTAAATTCTACTCTATACTTCATATTGAGGCTTTCTTCAAATACTTTCGTATGTCATCCATTGACCGAGAGCCGGAAGGACGTTAACTCTGTTTTGGGGAGTTACTACCCTTCTGGCTCTCAATAAAGTTATTATCTTAATCTAAAATACTAAGTACAAGATATCTGGATCTATGGAACATGTGTGTCTTACCAAAAATCAAATTGTATTCAGTAAGTTAAATTGACATTATTTTAATTTTTCCTTATATCATTTTCATCTCCCTTTCCTCAGATAGTAATCTGTTCATGTCCTGTTTGTATAAATCATGGCTTTTTCCCCTTTTTCTTCTACATCTTCTTCATTTAATCTTCCATTCTTTGCTCTCCTCTTATTCCTTCTTCTCCTCAGCTTAGTTCTTCTTCTTCTTATCATTTTTCTTCTGATTATTCAATCTTTTCTTCCCCTCGTTTCTGTCAATTTGTTTTCTCCAGCAAACTTTTAAAAATCCTTGTTTTCTCTGGGACTTTTCAAATTTTCCAACCACAAAAAAGGCATAAAAATGAAAAAGCATATCCAAAAAAATGAAAAATACAGGGGCTACTTGGAGTGATTCAGAAAATCCAATAGTTCCAGTGAAAGAATTGTCTATGTACATGTATTTCATTTTAAATAGATGTAAATTCAAGCATAACAAAATCTTAAAGTAGTACCATAACAACAAATATTCCATGTTTATGAAATCATTTGGTAAGCTGTAATTATGCAAACTTTGTTAAAGTTAATACCATTTGATCAATAATGCAATTTCAGCATCTAAATCTCTTAAGAATAGCAGCAAGCTTTTTGCAGTCTGTTTGATAAATTTCATCATGACAGTAATGGCTCCAGGGTGCATCGATATCTCTGACAAACTCTGATGTAATCAAATTCTTGGAAAGTTTCTCATTTAATATCGCTGCTCAAATTCAAATTAAAATATGACTAACTAAAATCAAATTTCAAAACCAGATATCGCATGTACAAGTACAGTCCAAGTTCAATTACTAACATAAAACTCCCAGCAGTCATATTAAATTGTCTTCAGGCTTTTTCGGGGAAGCTTTTTTCGACATGCACTCTGTACTTTTTATTTATGGAATCGGCTGGCGATATATGAGATTTTCAATTTTGGTATTATCATGTAGATCTTAAGACAGGCTGTGATGTCCACAGAGGAAGGAAAATTGCTGAAACTAGAGATGAGGGAGAGAGGTCCCAATGCGTCCAAAATAAGTCTGCCCATATGCATGTTCAGACTGGTAATATCATAACAGCATTTTGGTGAAAAGTTGTCTGATAAACCTTGTCTATATACAGGTTCCTCCTCTGTTTCAGAGAGTGAATTTACTATTTACTGTTAAAGGCATCGTTTAACAATGTTAAATTTGAGATGCACGGCCTTACGTGTTATCAGTGTCTGTGATATGATCGAAGTACCTCAAAAAAGTAAAAATTGTTGAGTGACCGGTTTTACCATACTCGTTTTCCCCAATAGACTGTAGTATTAGGAAAACCGTTAGGAAAACGCAAAATTTGGTTTCGATTTCCAATCATAAATATCTTAATAATCAGACAGGCGATCGGCTTGTAAAAGTCATGGGGTTCCTGACTGACCTAAAGGTTTATAATTATCATTGCAGCATGAGCTAAATCCAAGATTTTGTTTCAGAATCTGACACAAAGTTACCGGATCCCTTTAAGGCTTGTTCAGATATGATGGGGAAAGTGCCGCCCAAAAAAAAGCTGCATCTTTTTATGTGTTAATGAATGGCAACTGCACGCAACAATTTTTTTTTTTTAAACAACAGTTTTTTTTTCAAAGGCATGTGCGCCATATTTTAGAGCTGTTACTTGACAAGAAATAAGCCTAATAAAAATAAGAGGGGGGGCCATGAAACTCCTTTTCCAAAGGATTTATGCCATGCATTGTTTTAGTTTTTCATTGTAAGAAGTAACATTTTAATACTTGTAAAGTCTGAACGAGCTTGAGGTAAACAGTAGAAAGGGGCAACAGCTGGGGGGAAATAGATGTGGCATAGCTAATATTGGAACTGTAATAGTATCAAGCGTAGTCCCATTCATTCACTTTGCAAAGTGATTTAAGACGATGACAGGTGTGGCGTATATCATCTTATAGCCTTGATTCTGAGTACAGATATAACTCCTAGATAAACTTCTTCTATGACAATTTGGTCTGAAATTGAAACTATTGATTTAATATTTCATCAAGAAATGAAAACATTGCTGTACTATCAGTTAATCTTGTCATGATTGTGTCATCTTCACAGAGAGGGAGGGAAAAAAGAGGGGAAGAGATAAAGGAAGAGAGAGAGAGGAGGGGGTATAGAGAGCAGAAGAGGGGAGAAGAGAAAGGGAGAGAGGAAAGAACAAGGGGAAGAGAAGAGAATGGGCAGGAGATGAGAGAGAGGGGTACTACAAAGAAACATGATAGAAAGCAAATTTAATGGGGGGAGAGAAAGAATGGGGAAGGGAGGAGAGAGAGGGGAAGAATAGAAGAAGGGGGAGAGCAAGATGCATAACAATATGAAGTCTTGGGAATCACAAAGCAAGTGTAAAGGGGGCTATCTCTTGTGTCACTTTCCCATGATCACATGGGAACTTTGCTGAAAGGTCAAAATTCCATTCCTGCAAAATATGGAGGTGTTGATACCATCATTTTAATTTGTATATATCAGGCAAGTCCAGAGGCACACCCTTTTTACCCATTTCTATCACACATCGGAATGCATCTTTACAACATGACATGGATGTAGGAAGGGCACTGAAGACACAAACACACGAATGTACAAGTAATTTTTATCAAGAGATTCAAACAAGTCGTTTTGAGGGTTTTTATTAAAAAACAGTGTTTGAACATAATAATCTATCTGAATGTGTCTAAATTATGACAATTTGTTTGCAAAAGTAAATAACAAAAAGCTTGATAACATGTCAAATTTCATAGCCATTCTCAAATTTGTCTTGACAAATTGACTTGACAAAAGGTGAAAAACTATAGAATTTAAGTTGCTAGAAAGCCAATCAATAGATCAAAATATAGTGCATCATCTCCACAGATGGCAAGGGAAAAATTTCAAAGTGCTTCCTGCTTTCAAAGTTTCATACTGGCACATATAATGGCATGTATAGGTTGAGGCACATTTTGGACTGGAACAAGCATATTACGAGCAAATTTTCCATTAGGGAGGCAGGCATTGCCAGCAGGAAAGAACTGTTTGTTGGAAAATGTGTTCATAAATCAAATTAACACGGGCTTTTGAATATGGCATTATCAAATTTGCTTTGAATATTAAAGATATACCCAGACCCAACTATCAACACAGATAACAGTGCATTTCAAAGTAGTACCATCTTCAAATGTCAGGAAATAATTCTAGAGGTTTCTTCCAAATATAATGAAGCATTCCAAATATTTAAAATTAAGTTTTTTTTTACTACAGATACTGATTTGAGCATAGGAGACCCGTAAGTTTGAAAATACCTTTACATGTACTCAGAATACCCAGATAAACTATACAAAAATACATAGCATAACAAAACATTTTTGTCTATCACTCTGAATAACAAATATTTCACAAAAGAAGACAAAAATGCAACCTAAATTTATGACATTTAATAGCGAATTTGTCTCCTTTATCATCTTCATCACCAAAAGCAATGTGGTAAGGCTCCACATTAGTTGTTTTTAAACAATGATTGAATTTTTACAGTCTGTATGCATGGGCTCCCTGCTTGAAATATTGAAATGAGGGGGGCAAGAGTTAAAATAAGAGCGCCAATGTGGGCACATGTTAGAATCAGCCCTGAAAATGGAGACGAAAATAAAGACATTGTAGGGGTAGAAACAGTCTAAACTATATAAGCCGGCCTTACTTATTCATTCATGACCTACTTGTACATATGCATAGTGTAGTGCTAGAGAAAGGAGAGAGAAAGAGACAAAAAAAAAGAGACCAAAAAAAAGAGAAATGTCGGTTTGGACCTCCTTGAACCAGCTAATATTTTCCAGGCAAGTGTAAAAGGCATATTTGCCTTCTGGAAGAATCAACACATTTCTCTGTCCCTTCTCCCCCATGCCTCATTTGTGGTGCATTTAATATCAGTTTGCTCACGGCTCAGAGCCGACAAACTTTCACAGTTTCCATCGCGCCTGCCTTTTGTATGCCGCAGTATTTGCCGACAGTATTTTACTTGGCACGGTTTTAATTGTGTTAAAATCTGTTGCGCAAAGCTGGCTGGCTTCTGTCTGTTTGAAGAAAAGCTGGTGTTTTGGAAAGCAAAAGACGGAATCTGTGCCTCAAAGAGAAACGAGGGATCACTTTCCCCACTGAAGGGCAGGGATCTCTGATAGCGATGTGCCACCGAGATATTCATTTCAAAATTGAAGAATAATAATAAAATTCAATAAAGTAATTTGTTCGATGGAGGCCGCTACCCTTTAAGAAGCTTAGAATGGGAAAACTCATAAAGCAGAATAAATTATAGGCCTGTGTGTTCCAACACGTGTAAGACAGACTGCATATTATTTGATCCTGCTCGGTTACGAGCTGAAAATGCAATTCAAAAGAATCACAACTGAAAATTCTGCCAAAGAAGAATTTAATATTTTACATAATCTTTAAATCAACTTATCCTTTCAGTTGGGAGGCCATAATAATCTTTTGGCAAGAGTAACATCTTGAACATTTAGGGAATAGCGAGTTTGTTTTGAAATTCTGTACAGTTCAGTTTTATATGAAGCCTGATCTTGGCTCACCGTATGCACAGCAAAATAAACTGCTTCAGCATTAAAGCCCAAGTCCACTCCAAAAATAACTTACTTTCAATAGAACCAGAAAAATCAGACAAACCAATCAAAACAAGTTTGAGCAAAATCGGATAACTAATAAGAAAGTTATGAATTTTTAATGACATGAAAACTTTGAAAATCACTACACAAATTGGCAACTCACTCATGAGTCTGTGACGTATGGTCCTCACTATCCACTAATTATTTTCTTTATATTGATAATATAAATTTCCTATTTTCACCCTAAGAATCTTATTTCTTCACACCAGCATCCAAGTTAGATTGTTAGTAATATGTTTTTGTGTGGATGCACAAATAAAGAATAATTTTTGTCCAGTTAAATCATGAAAAATTGAATTTTGATAAACTATTTATATAAAAATCAATAATTATGAAATACAATATTCAGAAAATAGTATCAATTCATCAAAATTCATAAAAAAAATTTGGGAAATGTCATGCACGCAATATGATACAAATCATATAACCTGGGCAAAGGCATGGGGGAATCAAGTTTTAGGGGATAAAAAGGGAAATTAACGGGATAAAAAGGGAAATTAACGGGATTAAACTATATAAAGCAATTGATAAGTTGTGAGGACATGACGTCACAAACTGATAACCATCTTGGCAATTTGTGTTGTGATTCTCATTGTTCCATAGTTTTACATACTTTTTCAAAAATTCATAACTTTCTTATTAGTTATCCAATTTTGCTCGAACTTTTTTTGATTGGTTTGTCTGATTTTTCTGCTTTAATTGAAAGTATGTTATTTTTGGAGTGGACTTGCCCTTTAAATTAGGCCTTTTTTTTACACAGAAGATGCCCATC
>CP137679.1:22777276-22892276 GCA_037976565.1 Mesocentrotus franciscanus | reverse complement strand
TCACCATGCCTTCCTTTTGAGAACCTTTTAAACAATTAAAACGTTGTTCGTACAGAAATGCACGCCCCTCCCTTTGACGTCTTAACAGTCGCATTCCATCACTACCTGTGACAAGGTTTTATTGAATTTGTTTCTCCTTTTTCACCCATCTCCGGCATTAACTACCGAGGACCTGATTTGCATTCAGGAGGGTTACCTCGACGATAACGGACACTTGAAGATCTATTTGGGAAATCAATTTGGAGGGACACCTTTCTTTCTACCGAGCTTTCCCCGGGCCATGTGACGATTGTAGTGACGATCATCATCATCATCGTGAGTCAGCTGATAGAATTGATGGCCTGTTCTGACTCGAGCAAAATTTATGGAAAAAAACTTGTATAAAGATACATCGTATAAGAAATTATTGTACATGTATAGCAGAAGGGCGTATGTATGCAAGTGAAAAGGAGTATCATAGAAAGAAACGTTGTATAAAGAAACTAGTTTTGAATAGGTCATTTGACATGACAGCTAATCATCATTGCACAGGCAGTATTAAGTCACACCCAGTTTTCCAATCTTTCATACGATATGACTTTCACATTAGGAGACCCTGATTCTTCATCGGGTTCTCATTCGAAACAGTGCTCAAACATCCATTTTTGCTATACGAAGTTTCCTTATACGACGTTGGGAATAGAAAGACACCTACTTATCGTATAGCTTTACGGTTCTCATATAGCTATATGACGAATTTACTTAGTCTGAACACGGGATGAGCTGCCTCGTTTGCGTGGTACATGTCCAGATTTAAACTGGATCAAGTGATACACTGACCCTTTTAGGGGCACAACAAGAGGAGTTCCACTACAGAAGTACGTGCAAGTAACGCTGATGAAAAGTTTGTATAATAGACCAACTTACTAACATATTCAAATTATATGCATACTTTTTAAACAAAGGTTGTTCATGATAGCTTGTCCGAGACTTGCCTGACATAGCAACAAGTAATGTATGCATATTGGATTCCAAGTATTGTAGTTCATTTCACTAATAACAGGTTAATGGAATAACTCTTGCACGGTCCCCAGGAAAGAAACATCCATAAATTTGAATATATTAATAGTAAACCAGTATTTTTGTGTGTGCTTCTGAATGGCTGTCAAAATATTATGCACATGCTTATTCATTACCCCTTAACTTCATTTCAATGCTGTTTACTGTTTGATTGGCAAAATACTGAATTCCATTTGCTCATATTTATACAGATCTTTCCTTTTAAGATTTGAATTCTGTTCACCATGTAAGTGTAATGACTTAATACTCTAAAGCCATGAGTCCATAAAATTCCTATAAAAATGATTTCCTTCTTTTCTCTTTTATCTGGGATTCAAATTCTTTTTACCATTTCAAATCAAATAACTAATGTCTAAATACACCTGTATATGCTACTAAAACTTCTCATAAAATTGCATTTCTTTCTTTTCTTTCCTTTTTAAATGGAGTGACGAAAAAAATGAACATACTGAAGATTATACAATGTGGGAAGATATATGAAAACAACACTCATTTTAAAGTTTAATATTAAAAATTCAAATGTGGAAAAAAAAACTAAGATATAAGAATAAGGGGGGCCTGCATGCCCGATGCCCCCTCCCATTAATGAAAGTGCAACCATTTTGAACCTGGCAGACATAAAATGGGATACATGTACCAGTAGCCCACTCATGCACTGTATGTTTCGTGATGATAGTAAAGTCATGTACTTTCATCACATTGTATGCTGTGTCTGAGCTGAGTCCTCCAAATTCAATTACCCTTTAACTCTCTCCATTAGACTGTCTACATCCAACGTCATTGGACACTTAAATACAATGTCAGGTTGTGACTTTGAAAGACAGAAACATTGACATTTAAAATTGAATCATACATTGACTGATACTATGATCAGATACACATCAGTTACACCGATAAGACCTACAACCCAACACCGATAAGACCTACAACCCCACATGGACATCAGACCAAACCAAAATATTAAATCACTCTGTACGGCCAAGAATTGGTCGGTTTGAAATCAAGTTGGAATCAGAATCACAGTGTGACTAAGCCGTTATCGTCATGACTGCTGAGCTTCAGAAATTTAACAGGCGTATTTAACATAGGGTGCAGCCCCCATTTGAAGGCCATGGAAAAATTAATACAGCACGCAATGGAACATTTTCTGGATACGCCATTGGTACATGAGATTCAACAATCAGCACAGACCCATGAATCAATGCAGGAGTAGGAGCATATTAAATTTCAATAGATCTATTACAATTATTTTTCTGTTCAGAGCTGGAATGGTCTTAACTCTGTGTTAACGAATACCCATTCTGGATTCAAACAGACAAAATAGTATATATTTCTAGGTCCAATAAAAAAAAAGGAGAGAATGAAACTTTAACCACGACGAACTATTCAAATTCTCTGAAATAAACCCATTACTATGAAGAACTATTTTTTGTTGTTGAAATATTCAATCATCTATTATTAACATATTTATATATTTGAAGAATTGCCATATATATGTTTCTTACACTCCTTCACACCAAATTATCTAATTTTTTCAATTTCACTTTCAATCATCTCTATTCTCTACTCTATTTAACATTGGGCCTAAAATAAACAACTTTCAGTAAAAAAGAAAAGAAAACTGCACATTCATATCATACAGTCTCTTCTTCTTATGATGTAGATCTTAATCTTTTTTCTTCGAGATGAAAATCTCATTATCAGTAACGTAGACAGTCTACCTGTACATAGAAGTATACCATTTCCCTCATTCCCTCTATTCTGTTTTCCCACCCACTGTGACATGTTTCTTTGTGCATAATCCCGTGAAGCCATACAAAATACATTTTGTAACTAAGAAACAATTAGGGACCATTACATTTCCTTAATTGTCGGCTGGCTGCAATACGACCACATGACTGCCATGTTGTAAATGGCAGTAATGATCTATTGCGATATTGCAGGCAGCCACTCGCATACTGCATAATGCATATTGGCAAAAATAATGTACAATGTTCATGGCCATTATAATTTTCTTTTGTCAAAATAGCTAAATTCTGCCAATGGTTTGGGAGAAACTTTAAGGTATGAATATGATCTGTGCAGAGCCAGAAAGGGGCTAACACTGTATTGAAGTATACAAATTAACGTCCTTCTGGCTCCAAACAGATGAATAAAAAGAAATTAAAGGTAATGTTCTCTTGAGCAATATTAAGAGAGCAAATGATAGTGGCGAATTATACCTTTAAGACTCTAAATTTAAATGTATGCACATGCGCTTATATGTATATGTATATTTACCATATATACAATGTACTATGGAAGATACTAGTAAAAATACTTAAGTACATTAATTTCAAAGTCTGCATACATTTTACATGTAGCTCATAATAAAACAATGCTCCATGCACTTTTCTGTACATGTACAGTTAACAGCTAAATTATTCATACCCCTTTTAAATGTGATGTATTTCATGTTTTACGTACATGTAACTCAAGAATGAAAGGTGGACCGGTTGAATTAGGGGCTTTAGGGCCTTTGATAAATACTTTTAGATGCAAGCTTTGATATGTCACATTCTCAAGAAATATAAATCTGGACGAATCCATTTTTCACATACTTCAAAAATTACAAAACTTGGTATTAGGGTATGAATAATTTAGTTGTTAACAATATGTATAGCTATCGATAAAGTACTACTAATAATACTAAATATTTTAAAATAAAAACAGCTCTCCTTTAGAATGCACAAGTACCTTGGAATATAACTTAGCCATTGGGCTTGTCATTTGAAGATTTCCCCGAAGTACAGACATTAATCTTAGGTAGCCTGTGACAGAACATTGCAGGATTATTTCATCAAAGATGCAAGATGTATTAAACCCAGAAGAAATGCTCTTAAATGCTCTGTGCTGCCCACTTTCCTCTAGGCTCCGATCAAATTTTCAATTTCTTACCCTTTTTTTTAAACATTTGGTACTCCCAAAATGGGAAAATATATGTCCCAATACATTTTTTTCTTCAAGTTTGTTCAATATATGGGGTAGTGAAGAAAAATACGATAGAGAAATAAGCAATTTCATAATGGAAAAGTTACAGAAAAAGCTTTGCGAAATCCCCAGATGTGGTTTGGTTTATTAAATTCAAAGGAAAATAATTGTAATTTCACTGCAAGAAAATATCACTATCATAATAACAAATCCAAAAGTGCTTCTGTGAACAAATGGGTGTGTTTCCACTGCGATAGAGTCAGACAAGGTTTTGCTGCTCTGCATGTACATGCTAAATTTCTTTGCACACTGAGATATTTCAATAAAAATAAACAGCATAGCAGACAGCATCAACTTGCTTTCTGTAGAATGAGAGATATTTGTGCATTCTACGGTATTCAATGAATGATCACACACTGTATGGACAGCAAAATCAGATCAGTGATCTCTATTAAAGTAATTAAAAATAAAATAGTATCAAGAATATAAGCTGGTATGGATATGTTTTAGAATGTTCTGTCCATTGTGTGAACATGCCTTTTTAACTCAAATGTCCTCACTTCCGATCAATACCAACTAATGCCTCAAATCCCACAAACTCTTCCTAAAGTCTCAATTTTCAAGCATTTCTACAGGTAATGGGGGGTGGCGAGAGATTGGCTCTGAGCGAGCAACGTGCCTGTTTTCTTCTCCCCGCTTCCTAAATGGACGGAATGCACCAGGTGAGGTTTCACACATTATTAGCAGGATTATAGGAAACAGGAAACGTTGAACGAAACGTGAAAAGGGAACCCTAGCTATGCAGTAGTTAATGAAAGGAGTGCAAATGATGAATAGAAAACATCTACTAGTAGTGGTATTGAAATATGTAGGCTTGATGAAAAGGACTGACATGAAAGTGATCTTCTAAATACTTGAAGAAGAGCTTTCATGTGTATTTTTGGACAGAATCTGCAAAAGTAAAATGTTGCTTTTAACTTCTTGAGATATCAGTGCTCTAATATATTCAAACTTTAAAGTCTACACTGGTGATAATGTATTGCCTTGCATTATACCTCAAAAAGAGAAACAAAATGGACAGTTTGGCGTTGTTCTAGTAATACCTCTGAAATAGACATTTCATCTCAAAGAATGTCCCACAATACATACATACATTATGTAATCATCCAGATTTCGGATATACACATGTACAAGCACAATCACCCAATGTCATCAAAATCATTACATGGACAAGAAGGGAAGAAGGGAAGAAGGGAAGATTAAATAAAAAGAAACATAACGCAGTGCATAAAATAAACATTCCTACATGTGCATACCGGTATTGAATGAAAGTCTTTCTGCAGTAATTCACTATTCAGGAATATGGAGTCACATAATTTTCCTATATGTTGTGTACAATAGTATCATCATGCAGTTCCCCATTATTTGTTAGTAAACAGAAACACAATGCTGATTGATCTATCACAACAATGCCATTGCCAATTGGCATGATGGCCTATCTGAGTGTAGATCCATAAGTAAACAAATGAATCCTTGCAAAGTTGAATTCCTCATGAAAGACAATATATCAAAACCATCTGAATAATGATACATACACAAATCATTTAAAGAGAGAATTGTATTGTTATCAAGTCACGTTATTCTAAATTTATCCTTTAATCGCTTCAGCATCATTAGATGAATGGAAAATAGCATTGTTGCATTGTAGACCTACATGTACATGTACAATGTACATACAGTACATGTACACTGTACTATATGTAGTATACATGTATGTACCTCTTTAGGGGCAGAAAATAGATTACTTTTAATAAGGGGTGAAACAATCATGAAATTATAGTCTTAGTACAATCAAGGAAAATAGTATGTTTTCAGATAACTTTTTCACAAAACATAGTTTTCATTGTTATGTTCTAGTCTAATTATTCTACATGTACACTATAGTTTATATAATTATCATATCCCCTATTAGTTAAAAGAAAAAAGTTAAAAAGGGTCAAATACAGTTTTACCTATTCTGCAGTAAAATATAAATGAATAATAAAAAATATAAATAAATAAACATAAGGGGCATTTACACTGTCATCCAAACACGCCAAAAAATGCCAAACCGGAGCCTGACCGCGATGTTTCAGTGATGTTACCAAGGCAACTACGCTTTACCGGCAAAAATGCCAAGCCCGAAACATTCCAAAGCGAGTGTGATCTTTTGGCATCTTTTGGCATATTTTGGCGTGTTTCGCAAGTATAAACGCTCGCACTTGTAAAATCGCGATTTTAGGTCACGTGACTTCAGGAGCGTGGCTAGCTTTCGTCCTTGAAGCCTTATTTGGATAAAGTAAACAACTTGTTTACGCTGAACCGCTACGAAAGAGTCTCAGCTAAACTGTAAAATCTCGCTTTAGAAACCACCAAATGAAATGATTAAAATGTCAAATGGAAGAAGAAGAGTTGTTCTAACTCATAAATATTGCAAATAGTTGTCAAACCCTGTTTTAATAGGCAAAAACTGAGCAAAACAAAGCGCAATCTTTTTGTATTATTTTATCTGAAAATATTTCAGTATTTTTCATATTTTCCGTCATAACACCAGATCGATACTTTCGTATGTGATAAATCAAAGTATATCAAAGCTCTCTTCCAAATATCTTCTCAAAATTCTATGTCCCACGGTTGTTTCGGGAATAAATCGAAGGCAATGTCATCAACGAACCCATGGCGAAACATTCACGGACTCGAGCGTAAATGTAGTCCCATCTATAGGGGTACGTGCGGTAACATGTAGTCCATGTAGTCACACGTACCGTTATACGTGCATGACTTTTCGTGATGGACTCGCTGTGTATGATTGAGCATTTTGCATTTGGAAGACCGCGCATGCGCATTACCAACCAAAACATGCCAAAACATCGCTGAGCAGCTCAGTCGGTGATGTTTCGGCACAAGTGTAAACGGGTGCACGAAACATCGCGATTTTTCAAAATGAGGTATTTGACAGTATAAATGCACCTATACTGAACTTTATCTAAATTCCAATTAAGTTTAGTGTGACCATGGGTGGACCTTGACTGTATTATTTTGATGGCTCCTTTCTTCAAAGGTTGCGCGCCATTTGCCCTGTTTATGACACATTTCCTGTGCATGATATCACACATGTATTTCTGGACGGAAAGATTGGACGTTATTGATGAAACATGGCAGGCATATGTCGCTCGTTTGCCTGCCTCTCTCTCTCTCTCTCTCTCGTAATAATCTGCCCATAACCACTGCTGCTCCATGAGCAAACAGATTTGAAGTCCCATAGGGGAAAATTGTGATTTTTTTTCGTCTTTTTATAGCAATAGCATGTTCAGTCAGTTGTTCACCCTGCCTAAAAGTATGTTTGCATACATACATTCCTTAAATTTCAATACAGGCACTGTCATATTTTTGCTGTCATACAAAATTGATATTCAAAGTTTTGCTTCGCAATTTAACTGCACAGTTAGTTTCAACATAATATAAAATATGATTGATGATGGATTTTATTATCCAGTTTCCAAGATTTATTTGCTGGTCTTCTGTCATTTTGATGATCATTCTAATTCTAATGCTCTGCACTTGAAGACTCAACTTTTCTCCTTCCAATTTCCCCTGCTCCCTGTTCCTTCGAAACCTATGATACTCTTTCTTTGTAAATTGCTTTTCATAAAAATAATTGTACATACACTGTACAAGTAAGAATTCAACATAAGTGTAATCAGTGACACTACAAAAGTTGATAAATTATATTTATTTACATGTATGTTGTTTTGTTTCCAAGCAATATCATGATAAGGTTAAACTGGGAGCACTTCAGACTTGTGAACAAAATAAAGACAGGAGTTTGATTTGCTTATTCCATTATATAAAACAATCTCTGTAAATTCTGCTTTATTGAAGACAGACCATAGAAAATATGAGCAATGCCAATTTGAAGAAGAATGCATAAATTAATGATCTTACCCTTATTCTCCTCATTGCAGCTACAATCTCCACTCTGCTGCTCGGTCTGGGCACATCCAGAGTACCAATATACTGCAAAAGAGAAGAGGAAAAAAAATAATATTATACAAATTTACAAACAATCAAAATACTAATGTGAATTAAAATCTTGCCAAAGGAAATTAGTGCCAAGGTAGGAATTCAAAGTAGTAAAACATCATGTACAGTACATGTACAGTGTATGACATAAGGACCATGAGATGTACTAACATTTACATGTATGACCTTTAGTTTAATAGAGATATTGAGAGACAATCACCAGCCCCCCAATTGCTTAGGAGCAGGTTAGTTTGTAGGCCTGCACAAACCCTTATCCTTCATTGTGCATAACAGTGTCTGCACTTTGAGACTACAGTACATGTAGGCTGACAGCATACTGCATAGGCTCTGTACTTAAGCTGCTAGGACACAGCCAGAGACTGACACAGCTACAGTACATGTAGGCTCTGCTCAAGGCTTTAGGAATTGTGGTAATGTGTCACATTAGAGTCTGTGCTTGCAGACTACCCCCCCCCTCCCCACCCCATCCACATTGCCTAGGAGCAGGTGTGCTAGGTTTATCTTCTGCAAGATGTCACTTGAGGTCATACAGGAGTTGTCTGGGATCCAGAGAACAAGACAAGAGTCCTGTCACTCACTGACTGCTTGAGAAGATTTGTAAGCAACACCACCCACTTCACATCAGCCTGATGGGAGTGGTAGCATTCTTTATCTAATGACAAGTGCTTCATCTCGCCATCTGCATTTAAAAGTACATACCGGTACATGCTCTGTACTTTTGTATGCATACTATTCAATTCATATGTAAAGGAAAAATTACCAAACACTGCCTGACTGAACACCAATTACCGGTAGGAAAACATATGATTCATTTTTTTTCGTTGGCATTCCTCTGCAATAATAGTACAGCGATGCGGTTCATAAAGCATTATATAATGAGTGTAGGAGCTGATAAATGTATTAAAATACTGACATACATGTAATACATTGTATGTGTACATGTATGTAGGCCTGCATGTATATTGTTTTGATAATAAGAAATGTGTAAGCCTCAACTGGCTAGGCATATTCTGTATATTCAAGTATATTTGATTCATAAATAAATCAAAAATGACCGAACGCTGGCCTGCTGAACGCCAATTAGGAAAACATATGATTTGTTTTCCCCTGCTCGCATTCCTCCACCAATAAAGAGTACAGTGATGCGATTCATAAAGTGTGATGTGTTGGTTAATGATGATAGCAGCTGATTTATAATGGACTGACCACATGGATATATGGTAGGATCAATCAATGCAATAATGAGTTGGGTGATAGCCAATCCAGACAGCTAGTCTAAGTACCATACTCGGTTGGATTCAATTGCAACGCTTGATTACTAAGTGTACATGTGGGCCACAATACTAATAGCAACAACATGTACATGTACATATCAAGTTTAAAGGGAAAACAGTCCTTCGTAGATAGTTGATTAGATTGAACGTTTTTAAAAATGGACAGACCATATGGATATATATATATTGGTAGGATCAATCAATGCAATAATGAGTTGGGTGATCGACAGCCAATCAAGACAGCTAGTCTTATAACTAAACTCCATTTGATTCAACGTGCAATGATACACCAAGCATAAAGGGAGGGGGCAAACTTAAAGGGGAATAAACCATTCATGGAAAATTGACTGAGTGGAAGCAGAAAATTCAGAGGAGGAGATTGGTAATTAAAAAAAAAGATAAATAACAAAATTACATTTTTTTGTTGTAAAGATTAAACACCAACTGCCAAGATGAACTTCCCAGGCCCCCAGTAATTCCGAAATATACTGTACATGTACATGTACACCGGGTGTATGATATCACAGAGGGCAACTCATATCCCTTTAAATCCCTTTAAAAGAAAAATGTAAGAAATATCTATGACTTTTCATTACTTCTAAATAAACAATTTCCCCCATACTACAATGTATATTGAAGATGTACATGTCAATAGGGACTAATACATGTACATGTGCAGTAGTTTAATTTTGCATGTCCTCATAAAATACATCTGTTCCAGTATAACTACTGTACATGTATTGACTGTGAGTATTTGGTATTTCAGTTCTGTGTACATGTACATGTATACAAAAATATAGATAAGTCAACTTATCAAATAAAGATGATGAAGATGATGATCAGTGACAATGATGAAGATAACGGTCATGATGATGATGAAGATTATGATAATAATGATGACGATGATGGTCAGGATGATGATGAAGATGATAATGATAATACTACAGCTGTTGATTATGATTAGTACGATTTTGATTATGATAAATAATTAACAAATTCTTAATCTAGATATTAAACACATGTCACAGTTTTTAAAAAAATACAGCCTTTTCCACTGGGCATCACTGAAATGCATGGTATAAAATTATTAAATGTCAAATGGAAACACTCTCCATAGGATACATGTACAGCTGTACATAAAATAGATGAGAAGCAATATCTAAATTTTCAGGATCATTGACTGCTCACAGTGCACTATCCAGCAGACTTTAACGCCTGCAGAGGCGCAGACCAAGGCAAGAAAAACACATTATAATGATATCAGCTCCAGAATCTTGACTTTAATTTGAATTTCAGTCCACATGCCCTGCAGTATAATGGCGGGTCTGTATAAACAACTATTCGCCTCATGGAGCCAATAACTCCACATTCATTTTCAAATTCATTCACGAAAGCTACTAATATGATTTCTTTCCCACCGGCATAAAAGCTGTGATGTAGTGTTGTTCTATTTTTCATTTACAATATAAAATAAACCATTCATACATTTACGTGAAGAGTCCATTGATAAAATCTTACAAAGATTGCAAATGACTTGTTGTATTGAAACATTGTTTATTCAGTGGCAGCAATATACTGTTGATGCAAGTATAATGTAGATTTGGGAGAGACAAGACAAGAAGTACCATCCCCCCCAAAAAAAAAGGCTTGCTTCTCAATCAGATACATGTGGCTTCAAAGATATATATACCATGTAGATATTTTAGATATTTATATTATCATCCCAACCAGAAAACCGAAAACAAAACATAACATAATATCTTTGACAGGTCCACCAAACCCCTGTTCAATATTTCTTCATTTCTTTTTTTCCTGACTTGACTTTTTTTCTTCTTGTTTTTAAAATTTATAACTACTGTATACAACTATAACATGTATACATAAATACATGTACATGTTATATGCAGCATACTGTACAAGTACATGTACTGTACATCTGACCTGTTTTTAAAGTGACTTCCTCCCGACCCTTATTTCATTTCAAATCAAGGATTCAATGAAAGAGAGGGGAAATTATTGATTTCCTATAGAAACGTCAATCAGGGGGCCCTTAGCCACGGTCAGTCCCTTCACATTTGATACAAACGTTGATACAAACGTAAATAGCCCTAAAACACCTGCAAACTATGATTAGTTTCTTGAATGAACGAGATGTACATTGCAACAGAATAATGTGCTCTGCACGAAAGCAATAAAAAAAAAACCTACTTTAGTCATGAATGCAACACACTCCTTTCTTCATCTGTTCACAAGGTCGAAACACTGTCACGTTTCATGTAAATATTTGATTAAAGCAATGAATCGGAACGTGAAAAACATACTGTTTACATCAGTGAACAATGTACGTTTTACCATTGACCTCCGGAGTAAAAAATTAGGTCCATGTTCTTACACACATTCTGGAATGCATGAAGGATAGTATAGATTGTTACATATGATTTCATGATTCACAATGGAACTATACAATTGTGTAGATTCTTTGATTTCTTTCCACTATAACTTATATGAATAGGCCACATTGAACATGTTAATGTAAAAATAGCTGACTATTGTGTTGGAAATAGTATTTCTCAAAAGAACTCTCCCTGTGAAGCAACTATTATGTTGTATTTGCATCAAAATATCATACAATTAAATGTTAGTTTTCCTTCTTTTTTGTTTGTTAATGATTTCTCACAGAAAGAAGCAATTTCTTTCCACCACTTTGTGAAATATTCATCTGCCCCTCTACCATTCTCTTTCTCACTCTGTGTGTGTGTTTATTTTATTGTTTTTAATTTTTTTTCAATTCAGTCATTTTGCTGTCTTTTTCTGTTGCAAAATGCAAACTACATGTACATGTACGTGTTCATGTACACCTTTTATAATCAATAGAATCAGAATTTCTACATGATGCACTGTACTGTTGCCACTGGGAAGAAAAATCTTAATTGGAACGTCAAACTTCTTTTGCTGAGCTCTCCTTTCCAATCCGAAGTCGCGACAGCGAAGATTGAAAATGGGTGCCTGCTCACTATAAAAGGTTAGTGGGGTAGAGAGTCGCCCACCAAGAAAGGCAAGGGGATTCATCAACTTCCCTGGGCAAATAGAAGAGACACCGCTAGCTGCGATGACTCATCGCTCTTTCGATGGAGGATCGTGATAAAGCTAAGATGCTTGCTCAAATACCACCGCATCTTTCCCCAAGACGCTTTGAAACCCCGCATACGCGCCATCACATATCAGAATCTAACAAGAGGAATGCATTTGCTACTTGTTGATATTAACGGCACTTATAGCATTTCCTGCTTCAGTGCATGCACTATATACTGTACTTGTACGGTGTAAAGGAATTTCAGGCAATATAGGATTTCCAATTACAAATTTAGAACTCATTTGTCATAATCAGTTTGTGCTCTCTTTCTGATACTGAGAGACAGAAAGACATTGAATATATCTGTATGCTGTAACATAGTGCTAACACCCTTCTAGATCTCAGCAGATTTGTGGGGATTAGGTTGCTACACTGCTCATGACATGACGGGAGCTTTTCTGATTATTGATAAGGATCATTAATTGTCAAAATTAAATCAATATAGCTTTTCCAGTCAGTGTATATGCATGTGAATATACAACTGTACATCATTTGTACATAAGGCCTAATACTGAAGACTACAAAATACATCTACATGTATGATGTTTAATATCAATCACTTCAGGCTTATGAGGCCATAAAACATGAAAAGAGTAAAAGACAATCTGTATAATGTATTAAAGGCTAAATCTGTATATTGTGCTCAGAACATGAGAATGATATGTGGAAAAGCTCATATTTGTACAGGTTGCCGTATTTTACATACACAAATGCTTGCCCTTTTAAATATTTAATTTTCTTAACTGCTACATATTGCATCAAAAAGAGATGGAATTTATGTCTACTAAACGACAGAAGGCCTACACGCTGCAGTTTCCCTCTTTCTCCCTCTGCAGTCTAATCAATGTGTGATGCTGCTAAAATTAAATTGGGATGATTATTCTTGTACATGTACATGTACTTGTTGACTTGTTGTTCATGTTTACGTAAAGATTTGTGGCCAATATGTACACTGTACCTACAAACACATGTACATGTAAGGACACTGATTTTCCACGATCACGGAAAACGGACGGATTTCACGGAAATGACCATTTGAAACGGAAAATGCAATTCCGAACGGAAAATCGCGGAAAACCCTTTTTTCAAGGAGAAAATCGTAATACTTACACTATTTTTGTGATTCGTCATTCGTTATGCAGTGAAAAAATATCGGGCCTAATATCATGGTTAATAACTCCGAATATTTAGCGATATTCGTCAGATTCTTTGGAGACAGGGCGCTGCCATTTCGTTTGACACAAAACTTGATCCTATTATGCCAGCTAGGCGCGCATGCGCGAAGTGTAAGGCGAGATTGCCGTACACATGAACAGTTCAGCACAATATTAGTAAAGGGGCTGGCGTGTGCGCCTAGTATTACGTAGACGTAATACTAGGCACATACACGCCAGCAGCGAGCGGTAGGTGCGGTGAGATTGTACACACGCTGATGTACAGTTCGAAAAAGGGGCTGGCATTTGCGCCTAAAATCGATCGATCGCTGACGTGACAACCAAGACTGAAATGTTCGTCTAGATCTCTAGCATGTTTGTATGCAAATCTTATGTAAACGGAATTTCAGCTTTTCATGTGTACAAAGTCTATGGCAAAACGGAATTTCCGTTTTTCAGCCCATCTGAAACGGAATTCCTGATTTTCTGAAACGGAAAAGGCCTTTTTTTGAAACGGAAAATCAGTGTCCCTAATGTTACATGTATATCCAAATGATGTGCATGATGGATTTTACATTACTCGTCATCGATGAGCAGTCAACCTTGAATGTTTACATTCAAGCAGGGAGGTGAAAGAAAGGAGGTGAAACTCTTGTAATTTATTCAAACTCATTCGTGAGTTCTAAAGCGTAACAATGGGATGTGTAACATTCCACTTGGCTTTGAAGTTCCATGCTCCGAACCGTGCTTCCACTGCGGGACTTTCAAAGCCAGGCACCAGTTTTACATTTATTACAAAATATTAAATTACCGCAAAATTTCAGTGTAAATCAAAAATGTTATTTGGGGATTGTATTGGGAAAAGTGCATCAAACAAATTTTCAAATTTAGTACTCCGTCCTTCCTATAATTTGTGTGCCAGAGTTGGTAAAAGAAAATTACATCCTGACAAAAACTCAATATTTTAGGATAATGCGCTAATTTGTGCATGTTTTAATGTCCCGTTATTTAATCCATGATTTACAATCTTTAACAACATTAAGTTTGCTAATGCGTGTTTTCGCGTGTTTTTATATTTTTGAAGTTAAAAAGGATGAAATTACACAAGTTTGTGTTCGCTTGTTCTACTCTTTACACATTCAACAATGGATGAGAAATCATTGAAAGGGACAGCGAACAGTTGCTGCGATACCATTTTCTGATGTAGGAATTCAAAATCCTGAAATTTCATGCGCTCTTTTATCTTACCACCTGGTCAACAGTTGCAGATAAGCGCATAACTTTTCGGCGGCGTGAAGCATGGGGTCAAAGGAGAGCGGCTTGATTCCAGTCCTTCTCTATCACGTCCCTGATTCAAGACTCATGGATAGAATTGATCATTCTTGCCTCAGGCGCTTGACTACAAGAACAGGGTTTAATACTGGCTAATCTCTGAGGTCCAGAGGTCCAGAAGTCAAGTGCTTTTCAAGGAATTACAAGAACTGTCTTCGAGAGGTCAAATTATGATAAAGGTGACAAATTTATGTCAGTTTGGAAGAATATCCTAATAAGATGTCCCCTGAAAAGGACTGCTCTTGAAATGCCCTGATATTCAAAATATGAGAAATGGCTTAAATGTTTGGACCAAACTTTCAGGTCACATACATTTAGACACATACATGTACATGTACAAGTCGTCACACATATCCATTTCCGTCTGCAGGGCTAGCTGTTTGTTGTGTATGATTTTCAGATTGATTTGGTCAATATTGTTTTATTATTTTGATGATTTCAAAACCTTGTACCTTGTGGTTCATAGTCCAGAGACTTATGCACTAGACCACAACACCTACAATCGTAATTTAGATCATCTCCATTTCTAAATCATTTATTTCAAATTGCAAGTACATGACCAGAACTCAACTATCTGGCTAATCTCTGAGGTCCATTGCTTTCCAAGGAATGACTTGTAAGAAACCATCTTGAATACCAGCTCATCATGCAGTTTACCACCAGGATGAGTCCAGCTAGCTGTGTAAGGTGATAAGCTGCTTAACTTCGTTAACACAGGTAATTGTGAGAAAGATCACAGGTGAAAGTGTGGCTCTCACACAAGATAATCCTATTCTACATGTTAAAGGCTCGTTCAGATATATATGGTGCGGTAAACCTCCGCAAAAAAGACGCTGTGGAAAACATAACTGAGCTCTGTGTTATAAGACACAGAAACTTCAAGCATACAACACTTACGCCATCATTAAAAACAATGCCACAGTCTTGCCCAACAAATACAGTTGAACAAAGCTTTTAAATCCTCTCTCTAGGCGCATTTAGACCCCGTTCTCATTCACTTCGTTGGAGCGGTCTAACTAAGACCCGTTCCTCAGGAGCGGTTCTTAGGTGAGTGAGAACGGTCAAAGTGGTCCAGGAAGTGGACTTCTGGACCGCTCCAGAAGACCACCTCGGGAGGTGGTCTTGAGGAACGGGTCTTATTAAGAGCGGTTTGGAGCGCTCTAACGTGCAGTGAGAACGAAGGCGTACTTTGAACGGAAGTGGTCTAGTGACGTTACGCGAAACATGTAGTACGGTACATACGCTTAGTATTCGCGCGAAAAATTTACTCGCTGACCTGAGCTGCCATAGCAACAAGACCACTTTGACTCGTGGAGCGGTTTGAGCCATAAAAAACTGCTCGGAGTGTGAACCCTCGCAAACCGTTCCTCAAGACCCGTTCCTCTGGAGCGGTCTAACTAAGACCACTTTCAAAGTGAGTGAGAACGGGGTCTTATACTGTCAAATACCTCATTTTGAAAAATCGCGATGTTTCGTGCACCCGTTTACACTTGTGCCGAAACATCACCGACTGAGCTGCTCAGCGATGTTTTAGCGTGTTTTGGTTGGTAATTAATGCGCATGCGCGGTCTTCCCAATGTAAAATGCTCGACCATACAGCGAGTCCAGCACAAACCAGTCATGCACGTATAACGGTACGTGTGACTACATGGACTACATGTTACCGCACGTACCCCTATAGATGGGACTACATTTACGCTTCCGTGAATGTTTCGCCATGGGTTTGTTGATGACATTGCCTTCGATTAATTCCCGAAACAACCGTGGGATATAGAATTATGAGAAGATATTTGGAAGAGAGCTTTGTTTTCCTTTGATTTATCACGTACGAAAGTATCGATCTGGTGTAATGACGGAAAATATGAAAAATACTGAAATATTTTCAGATAAAATAATACAAAAGATTGCGCTTTGTTTCGCTCAGTTTTCGCATATTAAAACAGGGTTTGACAACTATTTGCAATATTTATGAGTTAGAACAACTCTTCTTCTTCCATTTGACATTTTAATCATTTCATTTGGTGGTTTCTAAAGCGAGATTTTACAGTTTAGCTGAGACTCTTTTGTAGCGGTTCAGCGTAAACAAGTTGTTTACTTTATGCAAATAAGGCTTCAAGAAAGCTAGCCACGCTCCTAAAGTCACGTGACCTAAAATCGCGATTTTACAAGTGCGGCGTTTATACTTGCGAAACACGCCAAAATATGCCAAAAGATGCCAAAACATCACACTTCGTTTTGGAATGTTTCGGGCTTGGCATTTTTGCCGGTAAAGCGTAGTTGCCTTGGTAACATCACTGAAACATCGCGGTCAGGCTCCGGTTTGGCATTTTTTGGCGTGTTTGGATGACAGTGTAAATGCCCCTTCTTTTGCTCTTGTTTCAAGCAAACATCCTTGCCAGGCAATCACACAAGGGTTTTACTATTCTCTATTGGAAGACTTGATCCATGAGTCCACTTGACACAACTTTTTTTTAAAGATGGTTAAGGCCTTCACTCAGAATAAAATGTATCTTTACGTGTAAAATTAGAGTCTGTGCTACTGTGCGTACAAACTACTTTGCCACTGATATTCCATTTATCTTTCTTTTCTCTAGCTTCTTCATGTGTACAGTATGTCATTCTGTATCTTGTAATATCCTTCTTTTTGTCTTCAAAGATCATTGTTTTCTTATCTATAACAGTTCAACCCGGGTTAGAACACCGATTCTGATAATCTTTCTTTTGAAAAGCACACCAGTACATGTTTGTGACCAGGATGTTGCTAACTTGCTAAAAACCAATTTGGAAGGGGGTTGTCAGACTTAAATCAAATTAAAACATTAATACTAAAATGTTTTCTTTTAATAAACAAAATAAGCAACCAAACAACTATTGCTTATTAAAACAACATTGTAGCACAATCCCTGCAATTAACAGTGGGCGGTTAAATTATTATTGGCTGTGTGTTAAACATTCCACAATATATAAGGCCTTATCATTTGATGTACACTAGTGATCCCACATTTAAACATGGCTGCAATCCCTGAACTTAGTTGTTGTTGTTTTTTTTGGGGGGGGTGTTCATTTTTGTTCGTTTAGTCTTTTTACTATTTTTATAGAGGAATTGCATTTTATAAAGGCTCAATAACATTAATTTGACCTGAACATGCAGCCAAGATTGCATCACCATAATCATTATCAAATTCATTTGAGAGGCTAACTAGGCTCGTATTTTTTATAGAGATAATTTTGATAACCACGGCAATTTCTGTCCTTCAAAGCCGTCCTAGTACATCTTGCAGTTAATTGCTGCACCCCATGTTATGCATTCAAGGCAATCTAATTTTAGCGTTGCAAACCACTCGTCCAGAAATAGAGAGGTACTGATCCACGGATTGCTTACAATCGGGAAACGAAGGACTTAATGAGGAGGAACCAAATGACGAGAGAATGCACGTTGGTGGAGTATAGATTAGGACCGGCCTGTCATCACCATGTACTATCTCATACTTGTGTAAATATCAATGTATAGAATACTACAAATCTGTAGTATGTAATGGAATAATCTGTAATTTTACTTCTAGTTATAAAAATAATCAAGGTTTCTGGCAAGAGTTTTGATGTCTTGTATGATTTGGATTTGATGTTGTTGTATCATCTCTGTCATTACATTTCAGTACATTATCAAATTGGCATTTACTTCAGTAAAAAAAATAATTAAGGGCCCGTTTTTGCATATTTTTTGTATCCATATATGAATATTCAATCAAATATAACTACCGTAAATCTTTAAACTTTAAAACCATCTTGTACTTGTTATTTTTAAACCAATGAAGTAAAAGAAAAATATAGATTATGAGCTGAATCATTAACAATTGGTGAGATCAACTCTTAGTGCAATCTGAATGTGATCAAAATCTCACTGACTTTATATTTGGATCAACCACTAAAATTTTTGTTTTGTTGTTAAATCTCATTGTTGTGTATGAACAGCTCTACTACCAGAGATGAAAGGAACACTCAGCTTTATATAGTAGACTGAGGTTAAAGGTATTTGTAATAAAAGACTGTCTGTACTCAACTGTCTCAAGTCCAAACTACACTGTAACGTGTTCATCAGCCTATTCATCACTATGCAGAAAATCATTTTCTAGTTCACACTATACTATACAGTATGAGAATAAGTATCTCATTCACACTTGAGTGAAGTTGGGTCTACCACATTCAAACTACTCAGGGCTTGTCACTAATCTGGTTAAGAGTGTGAGCGCATACCTGGTTTTTGGAAAGTCAACGATAGCCTTTCTAATTTATTCTAGTCTTTCTAATGTTATATCTCCTCCTAATAGGCAGAGAGGTGTTAATAGTGCCTTATTATTATCTAGATTAATGCCTCTTTGGCTCCAAGCAGAGTACATGTAGTCATGTACATTGTAGCAACATCTGAAAACCAAAAGGGCATTATCTCATAATTATATACATGTATGTATAAATAAGCTAACATCCTATTTCTTTCATTTTATTTTGCCACTCTCCATCCAGGTGAATTAAATGGGTAAGTAGTAGAAAGAAAATCCTTGAATGCTTGAATAGTTTATGACGGTAGCTTGGCTGAAGCCAGGGTAATAACAGAATTCAGCAGTATGTATCCTATTATCAAAGGGAAAGGGTCTTCATAAATGCAACTACAGTCAAACCAGCTTTAGTGACCAACTGTCTACAAAGACCACATTTTTTGTTTCCCTTGAAAATGGTTTCTCATTGAGACATGTACTAAAGGAACCTGTCTAGACCACTTTTTGTGTTACCCTTGGGCGGTCGCTATAGACAGGTTTGACTGTATTATAATTCTAAATAGATAATTTATACTTGAATTAGCATTATAAAACAGATATTTACCTTTGCTTGAAAGTGTATTCCATGTTGGAATGCTTCCTCACTGTGAAGCGGTATGCGTGTGTCATAGGCATCCTCCACTAAGTTGTATTTATTGCGTCTCGACGGCATCTTGGCGATGATGAATCAATCCAATTTATTCCCAAACAACAAAATACAGATAAAATGCAATAAATGAGATTCCGATGTGTTCAGAATTATTTTGGTAAACAGTTTCCCATTATGAAGTTGTCTCCAGGACTATGTATGCTACTTTCCTGTTTTTCCTCGGTAAAATAAGCAGATCACAGAGTATAAATCCGTAGCCTGCTGCATGAATGAAAAAATAAATCTACTTTTCCTCAATGATCTTCGATTAATTCTTGATGGCTCAAGCACATTTCATGAAATACAAAGTCATGACAGACTTTTCCTCCCGTTCTCTCTCCAACTTTATGTTCCGTTAAGAATCCACAAGTATCGAAAATGCTAGACTCAAGGAAAACTTCTCTGCGAGTGAAAGATTTGAAGCAGCCCTGATAGGATGTCATTCGCTTCTCGCTGGCAATCCTCGTATTCCTAGGAATAGGAATATGTATTTTGGCGGAGGTAACTTTTTAATGAGTGAGCACAGAAGGCCTCCTGGAGATTAGCGCAAACGAGGAAGAGAGGGGAAGGACGTCCGGGCCTTGGGACCCTGAGTCACATGAGCTGTGAGGGTGACAGACACGATGATACGTGAGAGATCGATCGCACCCTACAGACTCTCTAGCTCTGCACTGCTGAAGTTGGGGAGGGGGAAGAGGTGGAAGAGAAGGCGGGGGGAAAACAAAATCAAATTAAAGTGATATGTATAATGTAGCCCTACAATTACAACTTTGTATCTTGGACAAAGTATGTCATCTACATTACATTTACACATATTAACTGCTCTTAGCTCTTACAAGCTGTTCTAATTAACTGTTCTTACAAAGCCACCTCGTCACTATTGCAGAAATATCTGATTCAGCTAGAGCCCCAATGCTTGAAAAGTCAATAGGTCTTTCAATGATTGCGAACAAGTTTAGAAATTCAACTCTGCCAGAATAATCTATTTGAAATCTTTTAAAACTGTTTACAGACCCCCCCCCCATACTGTACAAGTTTACCAAGCCAGAACAAATGTTAACAATCTGTATCCCCCCCAACCCATTCCGAAAATGCCATGATCCGATACCAAAGCCTTAACCAAGCAATCAGATTCAGACTTTACCAAGATCTTGATGATTAACTACAGAATTTAAAAGCAACTAAATGTAAAAAGGAATGAAAAGCAATATGAATGTATAGTTCAACTCATGACATGAGAGACAACTAGAGCATACTTAGCATCTCAACCAACCCAACAACAGATTCTGAGATTGATCAATAAACATATTGATTAGAATTTCACAGCCAAAAAACACCACAATCAATGCACAACATAAAGTGAAAACACGGTCCAGTGCACTGACATTTGACACACTCTTCAAATTCAATTCAAAATCCACTTTCACTTTCATTCAAACTTTAGTCTCGTTTCACAAAATCAGAGAAGATCGAGCAGACTTCAATACCATGCGAGTAAGGAACCTGTCAAATGATTGTTATCTTAACATTTCTGAGAAAAGCATTGAAACCAACATAATTATGAAAACAATAACACTATGACCCACCGAAAATTGATGACCACCCGTACGCAGAACTCCAGGCAGGGCATTGGCTGAGCAAAAGGGGTATCCTGAACTGTAATAGGGAACACGTACATGTATGCCTACCGTTTGCTCGGCTCGCATCGACTAGAGCTTGGAGCTAAATGCATTTTTTGCACGGTACATATACATTGTGCTGCACGCGTGCATACCAGCGCAGCTGGGTTGCTCAGATCAGCTGCACAGCGCAAGTGAAGAGCTCTTCGTCAAATTGAGTCTAGCGT
The DNA here is from genome assembly GCA_037976565.1 of Mesocentrotus franciscanus. Taxonomy (NCBI): domain Eukaryota; kingdom Metazoa; phylum Echinodermata; class Echinoidea; order Camarodonta; family Strongylocentrotidae; genus Mesocentrotus; species Mesocentrotus franciscanus. Next base: position 22,870,463 of record CP137679.1, on the reverse strand, counting down.
CATCTACGTCAATATACACTATAGTCACCAGTGCGTGTCCTCTCGGCCAAAGTCCATGCTATTTCGTCCCATATAATTTATGTTACCGACAACAAAGATTTCCGTATTATCCGATTATGGTATCAATCTGATAACCCTACTAGAGCTTGAATCAGTCAAAACATCAAATGAAATTATATTTTGATTTTCATAATTCCATAATTCAATTCAACAATACTCGGTAACGTATGAAACATACACTTTGGACATGCCCTTTCGGATTACTCCAGAAAATAAAATTGATGAGACATTTCGTCAAAATAATAATCATTTATCAACTATTGGAAACAATAAAATATAAGTTTCATTTAAATGAATAATGTAACAAGAAATACCACCAGCGTATTTCAAATAGACACGAGGCAATTTGGCACCTAACAAAATGTGCAACCAATAAACAGATAATTTTCTTTTTAGTCAAATAAGGTAAGAGCCCAACCGTAACATTTGGACTTGAAACAATCATACGAATGCAGATTTCTCAGAAATTGTCCAAACAATGATGCTACACGTAATAAGTAAAGAATATAAAGTTAAACTTCAAAATAAAGAGAAAAGGGGCCTGGGGAGGGGCACGTATCATCAGATGCTATCATGACAGCGGCCGAACAAACCTAAACTATCGATGTTGTTAGGAATTGAAACAAACAAAAAATATTCTCAAAGTCACTCGCTTCGCTCGACTGCAAATAACTAGGCCTAAAAGTCAAATTACACACTTTGCAAATCAGAGTATATAGTAATTGAAAGACTAAAATTAAGAAGAGAAGGGAGCATGTCCGTTTTGCCAAAGAGGTCACTTTTTTTGGATGGATCACCATTGGATTCGATATTTCGATTCCATGTCTCCCTTTGGTCGAGAATACTCCCCTCCCTCTTTTTAAAAGCTCAGCTCGTTCTTGAGCTACACTTACTTCTTGTTTTTCTTCAAAGTAGGTTTAAATTGTGTTTTTATAAAACTGTTATAGAATACTAAAAAATCCCTTTTCCTGTCGCTGCGTTCGATCCTTTGCATGCTCATTTCACAACATGATAATAAAATCGGGGCCCTGCTGAAAGCTCGGCCTTTGGACAGTCGACATTTTGAAATGGGTTTATAATTAAATGTGTCAAAAATATTATTGAGTGATTGGTCACCGCACTCCCTTGTAAGTATGTATATTGCAAATGTTATATCAACATCATTTTTTTTTTGTAATACACGTGGTGTGGATTTTGCCAGTGTGCGTTTGTCCACATGCTTAAGAATGATGAGATTCACTAATTCGACATGCAACATCTTCTGCATCTGATACAGTAATATTCCCTTCCCTGTACTGTTACTTCAACCCCACCCGTTCTTGTTGCCCCGATTGTAAAAAAAAAAAAAAAAAAAAATAGATAGCATCACTAAAATATACCCCGTCTTCACTGCAATAGTAACTGCCAACCTTCTACTATCTTTAATTATTTTGAAATTTTTTTTTCATAGCAATATCGTCATAAACAACAGGACGATTTTTAAAAGGTCTTTCGTTCTGCCCATGCAAAAATTCTGGTGCAATCTCTGATGAAGTTGTGGTGGTGTAGCATATAGGTCCATCTATTGAAGGGGTGCTGGTTTCATAGTAGGTGGATCAATAATAGACCTGCTAGGTTGATGAAATGCGAGAGAACAAAGGCCTAGAATGAAAAGATGATATTGAGTGCCGTATCATCTTCTCCCCCCGTCTCTCTCTCTCTCTCTCTCTCTCTCTCTCTCTCTCTCTCTCTCTCTCTCTCTCTCTATATATATATATATATCGATCTACTAGTATCTCCCTCTCTCTCTCTATCTTCCTCTCTTATCCGTTCGATTGGCGGCTCAGCCCCCACGTAGCTATACGCTATACGGTATTATTTTACTATAATGGTGATTGATAAAGCAGGTCGGACTGAGGCGAATAACATTTATCAGCAACAGGCTGCTTTCATAAAATTGCTATATCAAAAAGGAAAATATAACAAATTATTTGACAATTACACAAATGGCACTATATATACACGTGTATAATATCTATATAATAATTGTATGAAATTTTTAAAAAGAGATCAAACAAATAAAACATACAATCAACAAAAAAAAATCAGTGACAGCGAATCAGATGGAAAACAGGATAAACCGAATGTAGCATACATTAATTCCAAATATAAAGCCAAGTCACAAATTATAAAAAAATAAAAAAAAACTAATTAATTGCCAACCATTTTCCCTATATAGTTTCCCTAAAACAAAGACATGAGCCACGTTTAGGCTATAGGACTAATATAAGTAACATTTGTCGAATTTCGTGTTAATCTGTTACAGATCGACATGTCATTATGTCAATATAGCCTTTTCGGACTTTGATTTGTTTGCAGTTTATCCTATCTATCGGTTATCACAGGACGTATGTTGTTACAAAATGTATCATCATTTTTTGTAAGTGCAGTTGCTATTACAGCACAATTTATTGCTGCATATATAGTTGCCTTTGGTCATATCACATTAGACGGAAATAGTCATGCTTAATTGCTTGTATAGGATTACATTGGTGTGGCAAATGTTGTCTATTGATATGTTGTAAATATAGCATATTATTATTTTTTTTTTAAGCCGATTATACTCTGATCTGACACAAGTTATAAAACAAGTATTTTGTTTAAACTTTAAAACAGCCTTTTTTTGTAGAGGTCATTCAAAGGCAAATTCATTCGTGCATAAGAAATTGGAATTTAACAAATTTCATAATTTTGGTTAGGACTGAAATTTTCATAATCCCTTATAATGTAAATTCTCATGACCCCTTATACATTTTTTATGTGCGGATCTAGGTGAACCTACTCGGTTGTGTCACCTCTATTGAAGAAGAAAAATAATTTGATTCGTAAAGTGGACTAATATTAAAACAGTGAGTAAACGCGTTAGAATTTAAAAGAGAGTCACATCAACAGGATGACGATCCATGTGGATCGGGGTAGAAGGGACATCTCCCCCAAAAAAAAATCAACTAGATTGTCCCTCGTGAAACTTGGAAATTGTAGAAATGTAAAGCAACTAATTAGTAAAGGTTACAACACACTATATTTAGCGGACTGTTTATAGGCTCTGAATCAGTGTTCTAGAATGCAAGTTTCGCTGTAGAAAAATAGAAAAATATCCGCGTTTATAATATATAGCGCTCAATGCATCGACGATGTTTCTCAGCGCTTTACATATATATTCAAACAAATTGCATAATATAACAGGAGCTTTAAACGTGATTCTGTAACCGTATAAGCAGAGACTATGTGTTTATACAAGAAAACTGAAATGCAAATTTTACTACGTAATTACAAGGGAGCAGGGGCGAGGACACAACTCCCTGTATTTTTTTCCCGTTTCAAGTACATTTATTTCCAAAATTTTTGGTATAATATATGCTCGAATATATGCAATGAAAATAGTTTACAGGTGGCAACTTCTCTAAAAAGCAAACATTTGCGGTGAGAGTGCTATAAACAATAAAAATCATATATATTTTACATACAAACTGCACATGGCAAAAACCATGAATAAAAGCATGTACAGAGGTGCCATCGCCCTGAAATTTAGAAAAACGCCCAAAATTGTCTTAAATAATTATGTTTTAACAAAAATGAAAAAGTGAGGATGTGACGGATAGATTTGATTTGCCAATAAGTGGTGATCAAAACTCCTTTAAAGTTCAGAGTTCCTCACTACAAAAACCAAAATTGTATTGCTCGTCTGTATGATTGAACTTGCAAACCCATAAAATTATGGTTTACCAAGGGCGTCGCAATAGAAGGCACATTTAAATACTTAAAATGCAAAATCTTCTTATTCGGGTATAGGTATGCCATTGTAGACCATTCCCCGTGCTCGGTTGCTACATGTAAGTCCCCTTGAATTTAACCCCTCCGCCCTCCCGCCACGACAAGAAATAGCCCCCGCACCACCAGCACATGGATGCCGGGAAAAGAAAAAGATTTGACTACTGTACTAAGTAAAGCCCGAAGGCCCCCCCCCCAAGCTATGTGACGTTACATTGAAGAAATTAAAATGTAAATCGACGCATTTTGAGAAAAGTTCAAGCAAAAGTGGAGCTCGAGCCTTGGGATCGGGATGGGAAGGAATAAACTAACAACGACAAGACAAGTTCTTATCGTCACGATGAACTAGAACAAATACCCAAGCTCTCCTGATTCATTCTGACTTATTAATATTCATTTATATGTGCCCTTTACCACCTCTGATAAGTGCCCCTTCACCTATGATAATTGCCCCTATTCAAATCTGAGAGGCGCCCCTTTTCCTTTGTAATAAGTGCCCCTTCACCTCTGATAAGTGCCCCTTTTATTTTTTAAGCGTGCACCTTTTCCTTTCTAATAAGTGCACTTTTCCTTCAGATCAATGCCAAATTTCCTTTTCAATAAGAGCTCCTTCCCCTTCACATAAATACACCTTTCACACCTCCGATAATTGCCCCTATTAAAATCTGAGAGGTGCCCCCCGTTTACTTTGACAAGTGCCCCTTTTCAGGTAAAAGAAGAGCCCCTAACCACATCTGATAAGTGCCCCTAGCTTCAACCTAAGATCTAACTGTGCGACCTCGAAATCTTTCGCTCGCTCGCAAATGAATTGTCAGACCCTAACACAGAGCTGCAAAGTATCATGTTTCAGCATTATTTTGGACCGTGTAGAGAGAGATTTAATAAAAGTTAATATTGAACTCATCCCTGATAATGTATTAATCACAATGTACGGGTATATATACGATATATATTATATATATGTCTAAAAATGTAAATTTTCACTTTGAAGTTTTCCTTTGTAGGTGCCCCTTTTCCCCCAGAAAGTGCCCCTTTTTTGGTGCCCCCCTTAATTTGGAAGACGCTCCGCCGTCCCTAAGAGAGTGTGAGTCAAGAGTGATAAATGATAGTGTTCGATCATTATCTATGGTTAATCCAAAAGATCTTTGATATGAGGAGGGTAGGGGTCATTGATTTAGGGAAGTGCCCACCCCCTCCGTTGGCACAATCAGGATTCATCATATAATAACAAACTGGATTTATATAGCGCCTATTACGGAATACCGTCTCTAAGCGCTTTACAGATATTATTACCCCGGTCATCGGATTCATTCACGCACAATGTGCACCATCTCCACTCCCTGGGAAGTATTCATACCATATGGTCACCGTGAGGGCATAGACAATTACTAACACAAATGCTTTCGCCATCCTACCGGTCTCTCTTGGGTATTAAGTGGCAAGTGTAGATTAATGCCTTGCCAAAGGATAACGAGACGTCTATAAGCGTATATTGATATTTTATCTATAAAAAAATGATTTAAAAAATAAAATAATAAGAAACAGGGAGAAAATCATGCCCACGGTGTAGGCTTCAATAGATTCGATTCCTGCCGGAATTTGCATCGCTGAATTTGCATAAATCAATGTCTCTCTATACACTATGTGTCGATTCTGTGACTGACTGGAGGAAGTGAGATGAGAGAAAATGAGAGAGAGAGAGAGAGAGAGAGAGAGAGAGAGAGAGAGAGGGGAGGGGGAGGGGGAGGAGCGGGAATGGAAGGAGGGTCAGGGAAGCGAGATGCCTTGATGGTGATGAGGAGCCTCCCGGCGCCCCCCCCCCTCCCACAATCATCCGCATCGTCATTTAGTGTATAGGGGCGCCTCACTGATAATTTCGTAACGTACGTAACGTAATATTCTTTCTCCAACACAGATTTTAAAACACAAAGAAGTGTAGATCAACTCAATTGAGAGTAATCAAATTTAATAGGTAACACATGTATTTTGAGAGCGGTATCAGTGGCTATCACCATCCACCTTTCTGTACGTGTTTTGGGTTGGGGGTCGATGGTTTGATATTTTTTACCTTCCCTGTACAACTCCTGCTAAATTATCTGAGTGTCCTTTAATTTTCACTCAATTCATAAGAAATGTGATTGTTTCAAACACGGTTGATTTAAAAAACATTTTTTGGTGTAAAGGGTTATCTAGAGTGCACGCACCCCACCCTCGATTAGCAGCTGGCGAGTGACGTCATATTATGAGAGGAGGATCCATAGACTTGCCATAGCCGCCATATTGAACGATTGGCCAATGACTGTCGTATGATGAACGCCTCTTCCTTGTAAATCGACATCTGTTTTGAACCTTTTTAATGTGATCTGTTCATTTATGAGTTGATGTAGGCGATAAAAAGGATCATTTTACCGTTGCTTAACACACTCGCCTGCCAAATAGGTCAACAATTTATCTTCAAATCAGCGAATTGTAAGTTTTTTGATCCCGAACATGATTATTGTATTGACTGTCGTAGTAAACCCGGCTTGATACAATGATAATGATTTTGTATGCATTGCATGCAGAGAGCTGTGCGGCTGTCGAGATTGTCAATGGTGGTAGCTGTGTGCAATGTTATTGTGTGTGTGATCAATTGTAAATATGGGGAGATATTTGGGGGAAATGAGAAAGAATGAAACCAAATGAATATAGTTAATTATTGAGGATGAAATAATGAATTAATGATTGTATCATTGAACTTCAAACATATTTGATAAATTGCGTAAATAATCAATTAAAACAAAAATTGTGAATGTGATTGATGAATTATGAATAGATCTAGATCTAGTATCATCATCTAGGGCTAGGCCTAGAGAGTAGACCTCGGCTCTAGAGTCTACTCCTTTTTTGATATTGGCTTGCCTTTGAGTTTGAGTCACAACAAGAAATAAATTAGTCATCGGTATTATCATAACAAGTGTTCTATTTCGATGACAATTGTTAACCTTGAATTTTATTGTATTTTTGTTGGATTTTACAAAGAGTAATTCAAGTATAAATGGCAGTGATTAGATTACAATTGACAATGTAGCTTTTGTCTTTTGAAATAGTTAATAACATGGGGTCTACATGTATGCAATTTTATTGCAGTTTGTACTATTAATTTCTACTATTTCAACCTGTCCAGAGGCTGAGTCAGATACACATTGTCTACTAATTTTATTTGTAACTGAAATCACTTCCAGCTTTGTTTTAATCACTTTAATTTCAAACAAGTCAAATATTTGAAAGTAATGATTTAAGAATCTGAAAGCTGAATAGTTTTTGTTAGAGCATACTGAAACATTTGGCCAGTAAAGTAGGACTCCTTCAGATTAGTATGGAAGATCCTATTAGCTAAACATACATACTTTAATACATCAGTTACATGTAGCTCATAGCCTAATTTGTATGTCTAATTTGTATGTACAGTACATGTATGTCTACTTTAAGTATTACCATTCTGATTTGTAAGGAAACTAAAGCACATCAACTGCACATGCCCAATTCCTAATTACTTTTCACACCTGCCCCTGACCGAAATGTTAACACTAAATTGTAAATTAATGCAACTCTTGCTTCATCTATTTATTTTTCTATTATCTAGTCATAATAATGGACTGTACGTCAACTGGGCTGCACCTTACAAAATAATTTCTGTTATTGTCAGAAGAATTTTTTTCTCTCCCCCTTATAGAATATGAGAAAACAATTTTCAACACACAGGATTACAAATGACAAGAAGGCCTACATGTACATACATGTACACAATTGCACTTTAAAGAATAAGAATGGGGGGTCTACTGAAATTCCACATTCCATGTTAAAAACAAAGAAAAGGGACTTGTTTTAAGTAACTGGTTGGCATGTATTATCCAGATTGTTTTAGCCTTATTTCCAATTTGATAATTCCATTTGCCCCCAAATTGTCACCATATAAATTCTGGAGAAAAAAAAGTCTGCAAATATGCAAGTTAAAAAATCCTACATGTACATGTAGGCTCAATTTTGCACTGATCAAAATATTTTGTCAACTTTATTATTAGTATTTTTGAGGACATCAATAATTCTTCAAGTCATTTACACTGCATAATAACTTAAGTTTTTGTAGTCGTGAACACAGAGTAGAAGATATTTACCAGAAGATCTACAATCATTATTTATGTGCATGTACATTACAGCTAGTGTAATAAGCACTGTGCATCAGCAATTAGGGCTAATTATACATAGCAGAACCTTGGGTATGCTGGTACACGGTGTATTGTATGCTCATGTAATCAGCACCTTCATTATACATTTCAGGCACAGTATGTGCTTCAAAAAAAAAAAAAAAGATTCATGTGTAAGTCTATGCCTAAGATTTTTAGGTCAGACTTGACAATTTGAGCATGCTTGTTAAATTGATGTGTGCTGCAATTTGTGTCTGTTGTGTATTCTAAATTGATTAGACCTGTCAGAAATGTTTATTTTTAAGCTTCTAAATTTCTCACTGTTCCCATGAATTTCTTTGATATATATGCTACTGTATGAAATACAATATGATCATCCTTCATGTCAAAATATTTTTCTTCATTAAGAGTGCATGTACATGTATCTACCGGTACTTAATTATTCAGTTTACTGTGAATACATTGAACATGATTGTTTTTTGGCATGATTTAGAATCTCTTGATCTTAGTACATTGATCATGTACTTATATCAAGGAGTTACTACATGTCCGTGAGCTCACCTCCAATCTCCTTGCTCATATTGTAAACATTACACAAGATGTAGAAGATAAGAGTAGGCTTGCTTGTTTTTCTCTGTACATGTAACATGTATTACAATTTATGAAATTGAAAAAGAAATAAAAATGGTTATAGTCAGACATCTTCATTACAAATTTTCAGAGGGTAATTCTTTTCATCTAGGTCATCAGGCCATGACCATACATCTGCATCAATAACTTATTCATTTTGATATACAGGTACAGGTGTACATGTATAATGATGATTTCTCCTTTCTCACTATGGTCTTCTAATGGTACAATCATCCGGATCCCGTTTATCAATAACAAAATGCTAAAATTCTATGACAAATTACAAATTAACTCTCAGCCAATCAGCTGCCATGATTTTAGTAGCTTACAGTATTAACAGTTATTGTCACTTATTATTGATAACAAGTTTAATGAACCAAGGCCCAAACTGCCATACATTGTAGTTGACTTTGGGTACATGCATCATATGTACCATATACTCCAAAACAATGTTGCAGTCTCTTGTTTCATTCCTTAGTGAATAAATTGAGAGAAAAAAATTCTATCCCTCTGCGCCTCAGAATAGTTTACTAGATTGGTGGCGCATAACAAATGCTGTATTTATTATTAAGTGAATGAATCGAATAACTTGAGCATGGTTTTATGTATCTTTTTTGCCTGTAGGTACATCTCATCATGGCGGCAGGGCCATACAACTACTCTTATATCTTCAAGTATATCATTATAGGAGACATGGGTGTCGGAAAGTCATGTCTTTTACATCAGTTCACAGAGAAAAAATGTAAGTAAACATATCTGGATTAAAGAAAAGAAAAAAATTAGACAAAATGAATCACTAGATTACATTATGTATTGCTCAAAGTAGATAAAGAACAATATTAAGTATGAAAGGATTCTATCCATTTATTTTGCTTTCCCCATGTTTACTATACGTTGTGTTATAACAGGGGAAGGAATGTTGGGAAGAGTTAGAAGCGCAAAGGAATGTACATTTGTACATTAAATATACATCACTTACATGTATGCTGATATTTATGTCGATAATAATGTTATCAATAATTCTTACCATGCACCCAACAGTTGAAACTCAAGGAGTTTTTTTCTCTCTTAGACTCTTCACAGTACATATAGCCAGATTGATCTTGTACCTTCTTTTGACAGGTGCTATTAATGTTGGTATTGTTTTCAGTTAAATGAGCCTTACATTGTGTAACTTGTTACAAATTGCATTGACTATTTCATAATTTTGTCTTCTTTTACAGTTATGGCAGATTGTCCTCACACGATTGGAGTAGAGTTTGGAACAAGGATAATAGAAGTTTCTGGACAGAAAATCAAATTACAAATATGGGACACAGCAGGACAGGAGAGATTCAGGTAATACTATGGAAGATTAGACTTCAATCAATTTCAAAGTTTTAGTACCACTTACAATTTTCATTTTATTTATTTATTTATTCTTTTGTATTTGTGTTTTTATTGAAAATAAAACTCAACGACATAACATATTTACAGTAATATCATATCAATAAGGTAAAAGGATGTATACAGAACACGGTACAACACAGGACAACACAATACAAAACAGCACAACACAAAGACAATTCCTCATTCTAGTCAGTTAAGACTGGCGCTGACATGCATCAAGGTTTCATTTTATTGAAATGTCCCAATGCATGATGACAGTTTAGGAATCTTCTTGCCTTGATATGGGCTTCATCATGTAGCTGATCCAAAATCTAGTGACATATCAATGTGCATAACATCACAACAATATAGAACTTTGTCTGTTTTCTCTGATGAGTATTAACAATGGAGTACAATAGACTATGCAAAAAGGCTGTTGACACAAATCCAGAATTGGTCTTGTATTGATAGTGTTTCAAGGAAGTTGAATCTTATCGTAGAGATGCAAAAGACATTGTTCATTTGTTTATTCTTTCTGTCACCTTTTATGTATTCCTCTGTGGGCTTCATACTTTTGTTCCTTAAGGAAAGCATTTCTAAATACCTACATGTATCAGAAAAGCTACCTCAGAGTATTCCAAAACATTTCAGTTGTGACCTGAGGACTCCTAATTTGATACCAATGTATTGTTTTGTGTTCTGCAGGGCGGTGACTAGGAGTTACTACAGAGGAGCTGCCGGAGCATTAATGGTTTATGACATCACGAGACGAAGCACGTACAACCATCTCAGTAGTTGGCTTACAGATGCCAGAAATCTTACCAATCCAAATACAGTGAGTATTAAACTGAGTACATTCTTGTCTCATCGAGGAGGATACAGTGGCTGGGGTTTATGAATAGGAAGCCATGATATGTAGGCCACACGGAGTATGTTATTCAATTTTGACCAAGTGTTTAAAGTTCAATGCAGTTACACATTCAGCTCATCTCATGCAGCTGGCATCAATGATGAAATATATATTTAACAATAAAATTGATTCTAACCAAGTCTATCATATCTTATTGGGTATATCTATGTATAGTAGATACATTTAGAGGAGATGATCTAACATATTTCATACTAAAAAATATTTTTTTCTGGAAAGGGGAAAGGTGAATTTTTTTGTTGGGAAGTCACTCCTTAACATCTTCCCAAAAGTGAGAAAATGATACCTTACCAAGTGGATGATCATTAAAACCTCTCCTTCTGTTGTTGGACTCTTATGACTTAGGGCAATAAGAGCATCAATAAACCATTCTAGTTTCGATAGTAAAAGCGAATGTTTGATCTTTATGATTTTCCAGGTAATATTCCTTATTGGCAACAAGAGTGATTTAGAGGCACAACGAGGCGTTATACATGGGGCTTGTTAACGAAAGATCTGAATTTAGTTCAGTTTTCTTTCATTGCAAGTCTCATGAACAACCATTCATGTTCAGGGCATTGTTTTACAAAACCATCCTTAAAGTGACTCGGTAACATTATTGAAGGTTGATGAATAAACTGTGTAATTTGTGTATGAAACGTTACTTATTATATTCCTTCTACTGTACTAACCCTCTAACATGCGAAAAATCGTGAACAAATTCTCAAACCACAAAGATATTAAAAGGGGGGAATTCATTTTGTTGGGAAGTCACTCAGTTATATCCTCCCGAAAGTAAGAAAATGATACCTTACCAAGTGGATGATCATTAAAATCCCTCCTTCTGATGTAAGACTTTTATGACTTTAATACTGCAATAGAAGTTTCAATGTGTCATTCTTTGTTACCCCCTGAACAAAAACTCAGTCTAGATTCGATAGTTAAAAGTGAATGTTTGATCTTCATAATTTTCCAGGTAATATTCCTCATTGGTAACAAGAGTGATTTAGAGGCGCAACGAGACGTCACGTATGAAGAGGCCAAGCAATTTGCAGAAGAAAATGGTCTACTGTTCTTAGAAGCCAGTGCAAAGACGTGAGTAGCTTTGATTTGATACGGTTGACTTGTAACTTTGCTAATTTCACCCCCTTTTCACATTCATATGGCAAAGGCTAAATTGAAAATGAGTAATTCATAACTCGCACTACTAGATAGACTAAAGAGATGAACATGGGGCTTGTTGCCCGAAAGATTTGAATTTAGTTCAGTTTCCTTCGATTGCATGTCTCACAAACGACTATTCATGTTCAGGGCCTTGTTTCACAAAATTATCTTAAGTACAAGTTTGCAGGCAAACCATTCAAATACATCTTTTGAATTTAACACATGTTTCAATGGGATGTCGGTGAATTTGTACTGATGACCGTTTCATGAAACAATGCCCTAGTTGTTTACAAGTCCTGTCAGAATGATTGATTATTGGCTGAATAGACATTTTCAACTAATAATAGAAACTTACTTGAAATGAATTGCAAGACTACTAATCATGATCCACCATGTTTAAGTCTGTTAATTCAAAGCGATATGATAAGACATTGAATGGCAGATATTATTATAATTTCTTAAATATTTTGAAGCATTGGAGTGCCACAATTGTTAACTTCAAATTCATCTTATTACATACTTTCATTCAATCAAGAGTCATCCATGACAATTAAAAGTTATCCATACCAGCAAGTCTCTTTTTTATTACTTTTAATTATTACACAATTTTTTATTTATGTGTATAATCTGTGTTAACTTATGCATTCAAATTCTTGAATTCAAATTATGCATTCAACTTATGCAAACTTATGCATTCAAATTATTGATTGCAGCGGTGACCATGTAGAAGAAGCATTCCTGGATACTGCCAAAAAGATCTACCAAAACATCCAAGATGGAAGGTGAGTGATGAAGGGAGAACAGGAAAATGAGTGGAAAAAGTGGTATGGAGGGAGAAGACCGATGTGGAGGAACACAATTGTTTCAGGGAGATTAAAGTTACAGGTTCTCTTAAACCTGAAAGAAAGAGAAAAGTGAAAGAAGTTTAAGGAAAGATTTGTTGCTTAGAATGAGAAAGAAACTGAAAGAATGAAATAAAGAAATGTCTGTAGTAGGATGCTACAAATGAGAAGAAATATAAAACTGAAAATGGGGGAGACAATGATTATGGATAAACTGAGAGATGATAAAAGATAAGAAAAGTTTAGTTGAAAAGGAGAATTCATCTTGTGTCCTTCCATATCTCTTAAGATCAGGAAGCATGCTCTGTGAGTTTTTAATGATTCTTGATTTCTCATGGAATAAAGGAATAATATCCTGTGGTGTATTTATCATTGGTATAGAATTTCATTGAGCATTACATTCAGAAGCACACCTTGTAAGAAGGTTTTTAGAAGGAAATATAAAATATTTTTATTATCTAAATATTAGATTCAATATTAGGCTCTTTTGTTAGTTTGTTTATTAGGTTAGGTACTTCATTTCTTATCTTATCTTGTGTTCCTTTTTGATGTGTTTTTATGTTACACATTATATCTTGTTTTCTTAATGGGTTGGCCTCTTACAAGGTTTATTACCTTTTTGGCCACTGCCTTCCTCACTTTCTATAATTCATCTCATGTATTGTCATACATTTATCTGTTTATATACATATTTTTTATATGTTGATCTCTGGAGGAGAAATAAATGAACTTGAAAGTAATGAATAGAATGTGCATGTTAATAATTTTGTTGAAATGCTCACATTTACTTCTTTGTAAGTACATGTCATTGTTATAGTGTTTTAAAATATCCACTTTGCATCAATTTTGTAAAGTTCTTCAATTTAGATGGTAAAGGGACAAACAAGCTCTACCATTTTAACAATATTGTTTACCTGTCAATTCCATTTGTTTTTTTCCAGTCTCGATCTGAACGCCGCTGAGTCAGGAGTCCAACACAAACCCGCCGCTCCACGTAGCAATCAACTTAACACTGACCAACAGCCTGGTAAAGAAGGCTGTGCGTGCTAACAGCGTCTCGTCATCATAGCTTCCGCCGCCCCTTTCTTTCTTTCTCTCTTGTCCATCTATCTGTAGAGGGTAACTCTCCGTCATTTATCTTCAATGCTCACAGGCCTCATGGGTTTCAGTTTGGAATGTAAAGGGATTCAGGAATGAGATATAACTGATAATGAAATGAATTATTTAAATGTCACAGACTCTCTTGATAATGCTCTTATCTCTTTCTCTGCCACTTAGTGAAACCAAATATTGCCACATTGTTTGGAGTATATGGTACATATACTTTGTTTGTGTGCCAAACATTGACTATGGCAGTCCATTGTTTGTTCCAATAGTCGGTCATATCAGGAAAAGAGTTAAAGAAAGAGATATTATAGGCATTTTGAAGACACTGACTGACATGTTTTTATTTGTAGTTATACATGTAGACTTGGTAGATAGAAGAAGCCTGAAAAGGTACATGTAAATTGTTCTTCCATATGAATTCCTGTGTTAGAACTACAACCTCAAGAAAGAAACAACTTTGGGTTTTCATGGTAGAATCCTAGAAGCAAGTTAGAGTGGATATCTACTTTTAATTGGTAATGTAATAACGATACTACCTGGAAGAGCACTTTATTTGGGGTTTAAGCCAATAGGATGACTAATTCAGTCTTTGATATAATCTACTCACTTCACGCATGACATATTTTTGCAGGGATATCAACTGTTTGTGTATGTGACACAATACTGTTTTGATTCTGGTTTTCTTCTTCTTTCTTACATTAGAAAAAAAAAGATGAAGATGAGATTTCAAAGATTAATATTTGTTGTAATCCAAATGTCACACTGTGATTGCTTTTTCATTGATTGTGTAGGATTCAATATATATATGTTTGACTGGGCTAATTTGACCCAGATACACTGCAAAATGGCAGAAATTTGACTGATAGTGCCATAGTGCGATTTTTTTTTCTGCAATAAAAAAAACTGTCATGAACCTTTCGAGTTTGTATACGCATGGACGACTTTTCAGCTTTTTGGAAATATAGTATTGAGTAATGGTAGAGAAGGTGGGAAGGATTTAATTTTAGCCCTTAAGACTTGTGAGCATTGATGATATTTGTTTGAATCCGCAGAAAGTAGAGTATAGCAACCATTATAATCATGGTTGCATTCTGTTTCTCAGATAATGGTATGGAAAGAGAAAAAAGATACCTCTTTTGTTGACTTCGCTCAACCCGCAAGACAGTTTGATCGGCATTTTGTTATCTCTTTTTCTTTTTCATTCAAATGCAATATGTGTACATTACTTAATCATATGATTTTGTCAGGATGTGGTGACTTGTCTAGATTCCATGTTAGTAATCCTGTTACATGTGCAGTAGCCAAATTATCGGAGGATTTTGATTCATATGAGCACTGCAGAATGGAGTATACATACAGCAGTGGAGTGAACAAAAGAGGTTTAAATTTCTTAGATTTTCATTTTCCGGTGGTTTAATTTTGTTCTTTGATTAGATAAGTAGCGGATGGTCAGATGTCAGTGGTGTGATGTGCTACATTTCTTAGCATTGTGTTATTATATTGATGAATAAAAGGAGATTGCCCTTTTCCGGTCCACGATCGGCACTTCATAGACTGTACATTCAGCGCAGAGCTTATTATGAGAAACCTATTGTATTGTGTAAATACTTATATATATTATATAAATGGTACTTGTAGCAATGAGCTGCGTTCCCATTGCTGCGATCTTATTGGTTGGGCAACTCGTCCCAGGGGTAGATTCACATTGCCAAGTATGTATTGTTTTACAGAGCATGTGTACTCTTTTGTACCTGATGCTATGCATGCAACTCATCAGTTCACATGTGTATGCAGTCTAGCAAGTAGACTGGTCCAGCCTGAAAGTGTTGCACCACAAATGCGGTGATCTTGGGAACAGCTTCAAGGCAAGGCAAAGGGATGTGTAAAATGTGTAAATCATGGCTTTGCCAATCTGTAGAAAACTGTGCTGTCTTTTTGTACACTTAACAGAGAAGTAAATTACCAAACATTTTGTATTATTAGCGTAGCGATGGATTATATATATTTCAAGATATGTTAGGTTGTCGAACAACATGTAATTAACACACATTCTCGAGACATATTGCACATGACTTATATAGTTTTAATCCTGTTTATCTGTACATAGATTTTCACAAGTCCAAAGTAGAAAAGAATGCACCGCAAAATATATTTCTTAACAGAAGGTTCCTTACATTTTTCTGATATTTAATTAATTTCTTGTGTATTTATCATTAAGGAGATTTCACTATTACAGGCTGTTTTCCTCTATAACACTTTTGAAATTCTCAGTATCTTTTCTTCTATTTGATTACCTTGCCTGTCTGAAATTTTGGCTGTATAATACATGACTTTTCTCATTTACTAACACTGCTTATTTGATTGCATTTTTTTAAATGCAATGAATATATATGATATTTGGTGATGCATGAAAATACAAATGGACATTCCAAAGTTTACTTATGTCAGAAATGAATGGACACAAGTAATATAGCTGTTTATTGTTCTTGATGTAGTAAGATTTGTTACAGTTATATTGTGGTTGATTTGGTTTGCACGAAAACTAGACAATGATTATGTGAATTGACCAACTACAGATGAACTGACACGGGGGATTCCCCTACAAAAGAATGAATTACCCTTGATCTCATGATTGACTTCATAAAGGTAGACAACGATGCCGGTAAAACCCGCCATTATCAGGAGCTTTATTTTTTGACAACTTTCATGACCTTCCAATTTTTCAAGAAAATCTCAAATTTAGTCAATAGCTTTGACCGTTGAATGTTGGCATTCATCCATTTCTGATTGTGAACCTGTGAGAGAAAATAGAAGTCACACACATCTGCTTTTATAAAGTAAGATGCTTTCAGAATCGTTGCACTTGAAGTTTGTTGAGATTAGCACCAAGTTTGAATAGCATCATTATGAGCATGTATCGTATCTGCAGGTATCAAGTTGACGTTATTAATAGCAACTCAGCGTCTCTTGTAATTTCTAATTATACACACTCTACTTACTTTGAACAATATATTATTAAGTTCAGTGGAGACAAAGAAACGGGATGACAATGCAGTAAACAACATTTTATATCCATTCAGTGTATCTTGTCAAACTTATCTGCATCTCTGCATTTCTGTCTCTCTCTCTCTCTCTCTCTCTTTGTATCTAACCTAGGTGGGTCATGTATTTAGCTTGCCTTTACTTCCTTAGCCTCGGTTCATCCATGTATCCATACTCAGAACGTGCTCATTAAAAAAAAATTCACTTATTCTCCTGAAATCCAAACTTTTACTGCAGATCTTCCTGCTCAACAAACAGATAGGGGTTATTATCTTCAATAGACTAATCTAGTTTTTTAAGCATTTTTCTTCATAGCTGATTACAGTGTATATTCTTGTACTTGTGTTGGACCCATTGTGTGCAGCTGTCTACCTTCATGTATTGTGGCATTCATAATGCGTAGTTCCAACGAATACTGCTTGAATAATCAATGAAATTCTGGTGTAAGCTATAACCAAAAGATATAACTTCATCTGGGATATACTAACTCATCTAAACCCTTCAGCATACTTTTCTCTTTCATTTTCAATGACAAAAAAAGAAGCATATGGTTTTAAATACATTTGCGCATTGAAAAAGAAATGCATATGGCTTTGAATACACCTGTGCATTGAAAAGAAATGCATATGGCTTTGAATACACTTGTGCATTGAAAAGAAATGCATATGGCTTTGAATACACCTGTGCATTGAAAAGAAATGCATATGGCTTTGAATACACTTGTGCATTGAAAAGAAATGCATATGGCTTTGAATACACTTGTGCATTGAAAAGAAATGCATATGGCTTTGAATACACTTGTGCATTGAAAAGAAATGCATATGGCTTTGAATACACTTGTGCATTGAAAAGAAATGCATATGGCTTTGAATACACTTGTGCATTGGAAAGAAGCTACCAAGAAGCTATAAAAGAAGCTTTATTATGTGTGAATGAAGGGCTACCTCATGTATCAATAGTTAACATTATATTTGATTTATTATGACTGCAAATTTGTTTTCCTTTAAGGCATCTCTTTTTCTAAATTTGGGAAAATCTTTTGATGAAAAGTGGAGAAAAGATTGGTTCCATTGCTTCGATAACTTACATGACAACATCAAGCTGTAAATGCTGAAAGGCACCAACATTTGTGTATGAAATATGCAAGAATTTGTGGAATGTGCAGGCAACCTTGGTTATTAAAGAGCACATGGGTAATAAATAAGAAGTTTAGAGTTAGTACCTTCTAGCCTTAAAGTAATCAACATACTGATGGTTGTAGTTGTATGTTCTTATGTATGAGCTAGAATGTACTATGTAACGAAAGACATAAAGTGAAGACACTAGGCGTTGAATTGTACCACAATGATTACATCCACTTCTACAGCGATAGTTAGCATGATCCATAAGTGAGGAGGTAGTGCTAAGGATCATATAATATGGGATGATTTTAATTTGTGTCACTTTCAAACCAATCGATGTATGAGGTAACATTCCAATAACGGTTGATTAAATCATTAATATAAGTAAAAAAATAAGTAAAAACGCTTGAAAGTACACACATATAAACATAAATGTCTTGAAATACTCTAGAAGGGAGTCCTCTAAAAATTCGACTACTTTACTCTCGATCATCATAACTAATTTATTTGTTAATGTATCATGCTATTGGTTTTCCTTTTTTTTCATGATATAAATCCTGTATTAGTCCTCCGATCCCTTCTGTGTTCGTACATTATTCATATTATAGAGAATACTAAAGGCAGTGTAATGATTTGTAGAATATATTTTGTTGACTGATATATATGAACCGGTTTTATTGGTAATGGACAGTACATAATTGAATGTTAGGCTCCCAGTATGTACTTTGTATTTTATAGAAACCACTTTATTGAATATGATGCAAATGTGTTTGTTTAGGTAACCTTAATTGAAGTTGTCTCCTTGTGGATATTTCTTTTTATATATGATGGCAGAGAGTAGTGGTGGTTTAGATGTAAAATATTGATTGGGTGTGAAAGAGTATTTTAAAATTTTCTTTATTATGCACCCGTCAGCCCTGCAGCCACCCCCGCCCGACCACTCCAAGTAAACATTTGTGGATTCAAAAAGTGTATAGTGAGCAATTTATGTGTGTATGAAATACATTTATTATTAAATGGTATTAAAATGATTCTGTGACATAATAACAAATTAAAAGATACATTGAGACGAATGACATATTGTGCAAAATGCCCTTTTTTAGGTGAGTTATATTTCTGTTGTCTGCAGTAGGTAATGTGTAGGCCAGGTGTGAACTTATAAACTGTTTGCCCTTGAAAAATATGATGGATGTGACTTTTTGTCCCTCTTTCTTTTGCAATATATGAATTATACTACAGTTCCTGAAAATTTAGACACTTTATCTCTTATAATAGATTAGGTGTATACAGGCTAAAAAAAGGGGGGGATCGAGAGAGAGAGAGAGAGAAAGAGAAAGAGAGAGAAGGGGGGGGGGGGTAATTATTTTCACGTCGCCTAAAACAGTTTTAAATAATACACCATGTATTTTAAATGATGATCTGAAGAGAGCATGCATGCACCTATGCAAATTTTACCTGGCCCTGATTGTGATCCCCAAATCAATTTCAATGCACTTTTGTTATATCAATTATTATTATCATAAACTTTACCCATCTATATCTATATATCTATTTATCTATCTATCTATCTATCTATCTATCTATCTATCTATCTATCTATCTATCTATCTATCTGTCTGTCTGTCTGTCTGTTTGTAGTAGTAGTAGTTTTGTAGTAGTATAGTATATGTATACATGTATTATAATGTAGGCTCTTATTTCATAAACTTATGGGCAATCATATTCTTCTGATTTTATCTTTAATAGTTATTAAACATTTATTTAAATATTTTTATTTTGTAAAAATTAAGGTCTAAATGATTTTGAAGAATGTTTTATTGGTTTAAAATGAATAGTTGTGAACGAGCCTGCCGCTTAGAAACCATCGACGCTACTACTCAGAAATACGACGTATATTTTCATTCCATGTTTCAAGTCATAGATATAATCAGGAGAACTTTCTGAAATAATTATCAATATGACGGTCGACGGAGAAAGAGCAGAATCAGTTGCATCTAATCAAAGCGGAAGAAAATCAGGGAAACGACTAAATATCGTAATCCAATGTGCTGCAAGCGGTGATACAAGTCGGCTGCTTGAGTGCTTCGCTAATGAAGAGGACCCCTACCACGACCGGGTAGAGAGCCAGCTGAACTCCGTGGACGAGGAGGGGCGATCGCCTGTTGAGATCGCGGTCACAGAAAACCAAATAGAAATGCTGAAATTGTTGCAAGAAAAGGGATCTAATTTGGACACGAGAAACACAATGTCGGCCAGGACCCCACTAGAAATGGCATGTATTCTGGGAAGGAATGAAGCATTAAAAGCATTGCTAGAAAGAGGAGCAGATGCCAACAATTCAACGAAAAGAGGTAACAAAAATTCGGGGCTAATATTAATAATAACGTAAACAGTAACACAGATCAGCAAAATTGATCTTAGACTTCAAAATTAATGAATTTTTATCTGACTTGAGTGAGACATCAAAAGTTGTTACATTTTGGAAAGCAGGAATACAGGAAAGCCACGTTGTTGAGTTGTCTGGAATAGAATCTATTCTCCATCCTTGAGTGATGTGTTTTTAGTACTTTAAGATTTGAGATTTTTGATTTAATTTTAATTTAATTTTTTTTAATCTAACGTTAGAGTCTAGAATTCTAGGGCAATGCCTGCCGGGTAAGTATAAATCGAAGTCTCTGACATCTAAGGCCTAAGGGCACATTTAACTTAAACTTAAGTTGAAATAGCAAATTTGAAAGCAATATTAGAGAATGATGCAGGATGGAAAGTTGTGTTGTAATGTTGTATATTATATCCCTCAGTCTCCAGAATCTCAGAGCAAAATCAAACCTTTTTTATTTCTTTTCTTTTTGTGTGCGTATTTGTTTCCAAATAGGTTACACTGCTATTCACCATGCAGCAGCTTGGGGAAGGATGGACTGCCTGAAGACTCTGGTCAGATATGGAGCCAGTCTCACTATCAAGACCAAGCATGGGGAGAGGGCAAGGGACACTGCCCTCAGATACAAACATGAAGATTGTTCCTTTTTCTTGGACTGGTCAGGTGGGTGCCATTACTTTAAAAAAAAAATCAAAAAAAAAATCATGCATTCTAACCCATTGTCTTCAATACTTGTGTGGTTCTGTATTAAGCCTATGTGAATTAGAGAATTCAGTAGTCATTGGATTAATTGTACAATGTGACTTACCGGTATGTTTGATTTTAGTGGCATTACCTGCCAGTGGCGGACTGGTCTGTGTCTTTTTTGTAACCCAATTGGTCTACCTCAAGTACACAATACACCCCCCTAAAAAAAGCCCCTAAGCTGATTAATGGAGGGAAAAAATTGTGCCCCCCCCCCCATATTTGACAATATCCTGGATCTGCCCCTGGTACAAGCTGCAACAATACTCTGTAAACCTGTGGGCTATTTTAGTTCATTATCAGTGAATATCTATAGTTGCAGTGTAATATTTTCATGTGACAAACTGTCAATTCATGTATGGATTCAAAGAATCTACTTTTAAAAATGTCAGCAAAATGCAAATAGTCAATACTTTTCTCTGAAAAAGACCATCACTTGCATACAGTGGTCATTTGTCAATGTTCTCACATTCATGTATCTGTCATAATCTGTGCCCTTTCTCCTTTAAAAAAAAATCATCTTTGTCAGAAGATTTGAAGCATTGAAAGAGCAGATGGTGAAAACATCAAGGTATTGATGTAGAAACAAATAAACCCTGCATTTGACTACGCAACGAAAAAGCAACTTTTATTATAAGTTATTGTAATCGAAATGAAGGGGTTTCACTTTATATACCCATGTTGTAATTCTGTACAGACAGTTGAAATAACTTTAAAATGGTGCCAGTGGATACCTAGCATTTGTCTGATGTTTTCATTATTCTTTCTGGATTCCTGCAGAAGCAAGACGAGGTCTGGTCTCAATTCTTCAAGAAACCAAGGAGACCATTGAAGACCCTCAGAAACTCCAGGGAAGATTAGCCAAAGATGAGAAAGTAAGTGAGATATTTTACTAGAATGGAAGTTAATAGCATTTAATAAAAACTACAATTTCAATGAAAATATTACTAATAATGCTAATAATTGTGATAATAATAATATAATAACTATGCACTTTGTAGATGATATATGAAAAGAAAATTGGTTGCAATTTTGCATATATCTTTTTCTGATGCATGACATTCCAATATTTCCAACTTTAAATAGACTTATTGAATTTGTCCCTTTTGTGCGGATGTATATTTGTTTATTTATACCATATTTGCCCTAAGACAATCACTACTTAAGGTATAACCTCTTTTGCATCAATTAAAGACTTTTTATTTGGTTAACTTCTTTTGTTAGATGACCGGACTGAATATATGTGGAGAGAAGCAAGAATGGTTGGATTCTAACCCGAATGCTTCAATTGAAGACTTTCGTAAACAAGAGGAAGACCTGAGGACTTCTCTGGAAGCCATCCTCATCAAATTATCAGAACCACGTAAGTATAAAGAGCTCCCTTTATTCTTTGAAAGGCTGACTGGAGTATGACTAGATTTTGAAAGAAAATTGCTTTATCATTAGATTCAGCAATTATGATGGATGAAATTGTTTGGATTTCAAACCCCAAGGATATCTTTTTTTGTGGAAACATCCAAATTAATTGTGTGAATTGTTGCAGTCTAGTTTCCATTGAAGTATTTAAAAACAACCATGAATTCATAAGTTCTATCTCAGGTTATTTTGATTTGATATGACAATAATATTCAAGAAAGAAAAATTAGATGGCAAATACTTATCATTATACTAAACTATGTATTACATGCTAAATATATTACTCATTGCGGATGTAGTATCGAAAATAATATCGCTAGTGATATTCGTTTGTCTCGCAATGTGGTCAATAAGGGATCTAAAAGATCATGACGTTTCGTGCGCCGCTGCAACACTTCGTCAGGTGATAAAAACTAATGTAAGCAAGCATGTTTTATACTCTACGGGAGGACCGGCGCGGCGGTCAATAATTCGATCGATAATTGGAACTGAGCTCGAAACGTCATGATCTTTTATTGACCACATTGCGAGACAAACGAATATCACTAGCGATATTATGTTCGATATATATTACATTTTACAATTCTGTCACAAAGAAAGGTTTTATGTACAAAGGTACCAAACCCTATTTATATTCCTTGATCTACTGCATTTTAAAATATAATCAGCAACCTTCCAATGAAGAACTGTATGCCAATTAGAATATTTTACCCTAACAAAGACCCCCTCCAAAAAATCTGATAATCTCATTTCTTTTTTTCTTCTTTGATTTTCTTATAGCACCCGAGAAACCTCATAGGCGGTGAGAAGGCAGGAATGATGACAAACCAACATGGATTTCAATATGTGGAGAATCAGAGTATATTCATATACATCACGATTTACACCATTGGAGGGACTCTGAAAGACTGTGTTTTGAATTGCCATAGAGGAATAAAAAGGGGAAATTGAAATCTGGATAATGCCCCCCACGAGTAAACTTACAGAAGTATATGAGTTATACATGCATATGTATATAACAAGTAAATCAGGTACATGTTTATATTTTAAAAGCAAACTGTCATGTTCAGCTTGTCCGCATACTGTTATGTGTATCCACACCTAAATTATTTATTTTTATGGAACTCTTTTATGGAGCATGCACCAAGAAGGTTTTGAATTTGAATGGAAACTTTTTTTTAATGCAGTGCAGCACACAAAAAGAATAGGGGAAGATCACAAATATACCCTTAAATAGTAGTAGTATATTTTTCCCCACTATTTTCTAGAAGTATGATGGGAGTCTTGTAATTATCTGTGAAATCACTGTATATATATATTCTTGTACATATTTATAAAATGCCTATATTGAAATTATTCTATTAACTCTTCTTGCATAAATGGCATAAAGAAACTGTAACTTCATGTGGAAAGTATCATACACTTCGAATACAAGTACCGAATCTGTATGATTGCTGTAAGTGGCCGTATTCTCATGTATTTCACTTTGGTAAATCTTAAAGGTATAGGCCAGTTCTGGTCGATTGCATTGTGAAAGAAACGTTGTGGAATCGATCAGAAAAGGTTGATCATCTAGCATATAAGTATTGGTGTGTACTGCAAGGTTCTGGAATCATCAAAATGATAAGAAATTTGGCCCAGTCTTGGTAAAGTTACAAGCACTGTACACAGAAAGATGTATATGGGACTATATACGTGATCGCGATATCTATCCAGACCGGATCGATATGATAATTTACCAAATATATCAATTAGTAGGCGGTTTCCCGGCAAAATTTGTATCATCACATATTAGTCAAAACATATTCTTTCACATGATTGGTAATAAGAGCTTCCATTTCATTTTTTTGAGAGGGGGGCGTTTCCAAAACTGGTCTATACCTTTAATGTGTTTATCTACTGTCACCTAGTACAGTGACATAGGCAATGAAATACCCCCAAACAGACCATCTTGGTTTTTCCCCCAGAAACAGTCTTCCAATATTTTGCTCAATTTTCCATAATCAACTTTGTGGTTATAAAATTCTACATTGACTTTGATAGTTCCAAATTAGTCCGGAAAGCAACTATATACATATATATGTTTAAAAACAAAAGGTTTTCTTTTATTGCAGAGCTAATTGCCTTGATACATCAGAGTAAAACATTGCTTATTATTCAGCTTTTTTTTATTCATTCATGTTGTAGCAGGTTAACACCGCAAAGCTTGATGATTAAGCATGCATTGCAGGATCTCTGGAATAAACTCAAATGTATATATAAAATGACATATTGTACTTTCCTTCGTTTCTTGTATGCATACTTTATGAAGAGAATTATTACATACTGCTAGGTGCGCTGTATCACTTGACCTCTGTACAATATTAAATGACTATTACGAGGATAGAAATCATAATTTCGACTGCAATTTTGTCAGTAATAATAAAATTAATTGATCCATTCATTAAATAGAGTGGCATCATTTTAATGCTTATGCTTTTCTTCTTCAAAACGTTATACTCTGTAAGATGACCTAAAGCACAGACAAAAATGATATTAAGAAGTATTTATACCTATATCAATAAATATCTTGAAATAAATGGTACAGATTTAGAAAGACTTTCAGAGAAAGATGTCCTTTCTTGGCTGGCATATTACTAAAGCAGTGTTGACTGTACAGTATTTGTATTTTTCATTTCCGAAACAGATAATTCTGCTAAACATGATACATAAGCCAGTTCACATTAACAATAATACTCAAATTATACTCAAAAAAGAGATTTTAAGAACATTTATTACTTTAAATTCATTTGCATCAGTAATTGTGATACAGGAAGCTCATCACAGCACATTATATGGACACTTGTACTTCAATGATATATTGTCATAGACGATTGTCATAGACATTGAAGAAATAAATAGATTGTGATACATTCTGAAATACAACAATAAAAATAATAAGAAAGGAGAAATGAAATGAAGTAGACGACACCATGAAAAAGAGCAAAAGTAAACTATATAATAGACGGATGTACCTGTAAACTGATAAAGATACATATATCATAGGTATCGAAACGTTATAACTTTTTTTGAATTAAAAATATATAATAAAGAATCTATAAATCATAGAACTATGAATATTATCAAAAAAGAAATTAAAAAATTTCTATGGCAAGGATTAAGAAGTCATTAATATAACAAATTACTCCTGGTGCTTCAATATCATGTTTAAGCCACAGGAGCAAATACATTTACTTCACCACAACTTTCATTTGAATTGTGGACAAGAATTTTCCCTCGCCTAAGGTAATCATAGAAAATCTGAAGTGCCATAAATTATTAAATGTCTTTGGAAGCTACAGACGATTCACCTACCGGTACTCAAAACAAAATTATATGCTTAGAGCAATAAGGGCATTGAATCCTATTCTTTTACAAAGACTTAACAACCCCCTAACTCTAGTTTACAGCCAGGAGGTTATTAACTATTATATCCTACATCAAAAATATAATGGTTTTTGATTGGTTGAGAGCTATTCATGTGACCAGAAATATTTCAACCAATTTAATTTTTTTTTTTTTTTTTTTTTCAATACAGATCAATTTTTTTTCTTCAATACAGCCACAAATATGTTTAAACAATTTAAGGTTGCTCTGAAAAAGTATCATTTGGGAGTATAATTTTTTTTTTAAATAAATTTTTGATGCAGGATACTATTTTCTACGCCCCCTCAGCAAATAGTACTATTGGAGTCACCTCTTGCCCATAGTTTTAACCAGAACCCTTCAAGACAGTGTATATTTGTATACTATTCTTTTTCACAGAATTAAAGCCCTTCTGGTTCTCAACAGATAATATATATTAAATGGGATGCGTCATTGAAAGCACTTCAACATAAATAGCTCTAGAACAATGCCCTAGTTTCTATACATTCAATATTATAATACATGTACTATACATTCTTTATCTTTGCTTCAAGCTAAGTACAATAGCACTGACTACAGCACACAGTTACACAGCATCATCACCCCCTGTTGTATATTTCAGGTAAAAAATATTGCTCAAACCAATTAATAATTCAATCACAACAAATCTTCTCAAACTCCCTAAAAAAATGAGGAACATACTGTATTAAATGCATAAAGTACATTACAATATATCACATGCAAATTTATAGCATTGGTTTACAAAAATATGGTCCACATATTTTTCTTTGTCAGCAGTGCCCAGGAATATGCTTGCTACATTAGTGATTTAAATGTATCTGTACAATTCCACACTAAAAGGCTTCTTTTACCAATTATTACATAACTTGCTTTATGAATATATTGCTGTTAGACATTAAAGATACCATGTCCCTTTTGCAGCCAACATCAAATTCTGTAGAACTTTGCAGGAATTATGAATATGTCATGTATGTCCTATCTGTGAAATTTAAACATTAGCTGTGTCCTAGTATTCAAATTATGCAAGGAAACCTGTTTACCTTCTAGACTTCACCGTCAGACACTATTGAGTGACTGACTGACATCTTTTTTTCTTTGGTAATAACATACATAAAATGAGCTGTAACAGGAACATGAGCATTTGTCTACATCAAGAACCCACTACTTGTAATGGCCAAAATTAAACTGATTGAATCTTTGTGCAGCACAAAACGTATGACCATTCGGTAAAAGGGTCTGAAAATCAGACTATTACTTAGGTGATTGCAATCACTTACTGGTAAGTCGATTCTACAACTAATGCTCGTTATTTTCCCATTAAAAGCCATTTTCAAGCCCTTTCGTTTTGAGGGAAGTTCTAAAATAGTATTGTCTTTCAAATGCTGTTGGAATTTAACCTTTTCATTTTTTTGGCCTGCAAATGGGACATAGTACCTTTAAATGACTTTCAAACAATCATGCTTACCGTATGTTTTGTGCATCTTAAAGAAAAGAATATGACCAGCAAAACATGAAAAGAAGTAAAGAAAAACAAAACATCATACTTCAAATTAAGTAACTCCACACATAAATGTCAAAGCTGCACCACTTTAAAATCAAAGTACAGTGTAGTGGGATTGATAAAATATGGACTCGTCCACAGAAATTTCTTCACACAACTTCCCCCCCCCCCCCTTCCTCTCTCTAAAAAAAATGAAAATCCTGTTTTGACTAGACATGTAAAATGTGCAATTTCAGGTTCAGAAATAAAACTATAAAACAATATTCATCAAGAATAACCAAAATAACTATTAAAAGTATATATAATCTTGCTAGCTGTGCAATAAACATATTTTGTTTTGTCACCAATTTGTAATGAAAACAAGAGACTTTCTCTTTAGAACAAGCACAAGGTTGTCAAACAGTAGCAACGTGTTTTTCATTAAAAAATTTCTCTTTACAAAATCAGTGTCCAACTATACAGCTTTCATTAAAAAAAAAATTTAAAAAAAATCTAAAATTCACACACTGAAAAAAAAAAAAATCCAGAATATTAAGAGTTACATGTAGCACCAAGCCACCGACTACATGTTTTTGAGACTACCATAAGTGTCAATTGGACAGGAAATACTTGCTGCATATCTGTATAGTGTATACATGTATATCCATTTTTCTTTTGACAACTTCAAAACGACGAGACCATCGTTTTTTTTTGTTGTGCAGTAAAATGTATTTATTCCTTAGATACAAGCCTTTTACTGCTTAACCTGTCTGTAGATATGGAGAAATAAAAGTCCTGCCAATTGTCTCCACTCTTTAGTCCTAATACAAAATTTTTTAGTTGTCTGTGTTAAGGCTGATAACAACGATTTAAATAATCTACAAATATTATAATTACATACATGAGATCTACATTGACATACATTCAGAATAATACAAACAAGTTCATTGACGAGTCGTGAAAACAAGGGTCCCTTCTCTCAGTTTAGTCTACAAAATTGCAGATTTTGTCTGTTCGGAACTCATATATTTCAACACAGAGTTAACACCCTTACTCTATTTAATGGCCAGTGGTATGTTGCAGTGTTGTAGTCGAGGTCTGGCCTCAAGGCCACATTTTAGGGGGCTTCATGCTCGTAGCTTTTCATTGGTTCGGCAGTTTGTCAGCGAGCTATACAAATTTACGTGCATAAATCTGAACCGCATCCTGCACAAGGCACTGCACCAGCACCGCAACTATGATTTTCACGTCGTTTTTGAGCAGGCAGTCAGCTCAGTTTTGGCAGTTTTTTGGTATGAGTGAGAGAGGCTATTCAGAATTATTTGCTTATGTGTCCTAATTGAATTATGATAAGAGTGAGTTTCCACAACAACATGTAACCATCCTTTATTCATATGAAAACAGACAATACAAGGCATGAAATGATTCTTTTTTAATGGATTAAACCTGTCAAACTGGAATTGTAGAGAGTAAAACCCTGAGAAAAAAAGATCAACTGACACATTCCACTTCATTCCAAGGGTGGTTTCTGCTGCTGTGCCTTGGAAGCAACAGCCACTCCACTTTCTAGTAGTGCAAAATGCTGATCCCAAACTTGGATTTCAGAAAACAATCTCCCTGTGAAAACGAGCCATTGGCAAGTACAATTTTACAACGACTTCCCTCCACTTTCGTCAGACACAATAGGCTGATCTAAAGCTGGATTCATACAGTGCAACTACATCCAAATAAAAAGTTCTCAGCAAGTTTAATTCTACTCTGAGGGGGAGCTTTCACTGCGGTGCCTTCGTAGCCGGAGTCCCTCCACTTTCTTCCTTCTAGAACTGTGGGTTGACCCAGAGGCATCAAGTTCGACCTCATTGTCGTCATCGCTGGAGATCTCGCTATTGATGACCGTACTAGGAGCCGAGGCAGACCGTGTCACAGTTTCGCTGTTCGTGGTGTTGGTAAGCTCCGATGAGGGTTCATTTCCGAGGCAGATTCTGTTCCGATGCCATCCGTTTCCATGCCGACATCGGTGTCCCCTGTACCTTCTACTCTTGCATAGTCGACCTCATCTGTAGGTGATGCAGAAAATGTAAAGAGTCATCATTCTCGATGCTAACTAAGCTTGACTTAAGGTTGGACTTAACTATGGCAGGCCGTTCATGCCACTGTTTGCTCTCACCATTATGATTAATATTTTTTCCCTCAATAATGAATTATCAAAAAATATAAATTCTGTAGATATGTGACCATAATTTGTACGTCCCTTGAGAGAGCAAACAGTGGCATGGATAGCCTGCCATAGTTAAGTCCAACTTAAAGTCGATCCTAGTCTTTGTGAAACACTCCCCAGAGCATGTATCGTCTCCTGAGAGCCACAAGGACATTAACCCATACAGTTTATAATAGAGCCCTTCTGGCTCTCAAAAATTTAGTTCAGTTACTTTAAGGTGACTAGGGGGGTGTTTCACAAAGACTAAGAATGACTGAAATCGCACTTAAACTATGGCAGGCCGGTAATGCCACCGCTTGCTCTCACCATTTCTAACACAAGTCTCTCAAGGGAAGTGCAAGTTGTGCTTGCAAATCAACAGAATATACATTTTTCTAAAATTTCATTGTTGAAGGAAACATCAATTACTTAAATGTGCACATTCCTTTAGAGAATGATTGTTTGAGCAACTAGTTACATCAATTGCCTGTTATAGTTAAGTGTGCTATCAGTCAATCTTAGACTTCGTGAAACACCCCCCAGGTTTGTTTTATCGCAGTGACATAACAGGTGTTCACACTACACTTCTTCATAAGCTTTCACCAATATGTCAGTTATTACTAGGTCACGCATAGAAACCTACTATTGGACAGTTTTACCCCACACAGAAGATGTGTGGTGTGAAACTGTCCAATAGAAAGAACACAAGTGAGCTCATGGAAAGGTTGGGTCTGGAAGAGACTGTGGTGAAAGTGGTGGTAAAGAGAAGTGGATTGAGATGGATGGGAAGGAAGATGATGAACCTGTGAAAAGATTATGGGATCTGGAAGTGGATGGCATAAGAGGTAAAGGAAGACTGAAGATTTCATGAAAAGATATGGTGAAGAAAGAAAGCAATAAGGTTGGTCTTAATGAGGAGGATGCTTGAGTCAAGAAGAAGTGGTGGGAGGGAGTGTCATCATGGAGTGAAAGTCAGTAACCCCCCTTGTAAGATGGATAATGCTGACTTTGATAAAATGATGATGCATGCCCCATCACTGCTTATTGGTAAATTTGTTGTTGGAAATCAAGTGTTTAGGAGGTTTCTTCCACCATAGATTCTTATTTTTGCAGATAATTCCCAACACCCCTAGACAAGGGATTAAATGATAGCATACAGTAAGAAGCACTTTATTTACTCTTCAAAGTTGATACAACTATAAACTTGGTTGTCTGCATGATTCTGTAGATACAGCACATCTTTGGAAAACCTTTCAACATCTACATTGTAGGTATAAGTAGATAATTCATCGTCCACAATATTGGGAAATTCATCTTCCACTGGTTAATACATAATACATGAAAATCTATACGGACTGAGTGATTGATAGGAATCTTTTACAGACACAGAACCCTGCAGATGGGACAAAATCAAGGATTCTGAGTTACCTGGGTCTGGAATGGCTTGTTTATGAGGCTCCATCCTGGTCACTAGCGCTGCTAGGTCAGTGAAACGCGGATGCATGTTGGGTAGACCAGGCTAGCATTTCAGAAATAGTAAGAAAATCATATGGTTTCATGTCAACATAAGTTACGTTTGTGACGGGAAAGAAACAGATACAGAATATAACATGACAAATAACAAATTGTCAAATTAATAAGATAATTGCTGAAGTAATTTTACTGCTTCTAAGAAAAGAGAGAAGTGTGTTCACATTTTATTCTCTTTCAGTTGATTTAGGCACTTCATATTTTGATTTTAAAGAGTTTAAAACTGAAATCTGACATAAGGCCTCAATACAAGGTGCCTGTTATTAAAGAAAAGACCTGATTTAGGCAAAAATCTTGATTTGGTAAAAAATTGACTATAATTTAGGTAATTGTTTAACTATCCTGATGATATCGCACAATACAGAAAGAGATGTTTGTGATATAATGCTACATTAAAGAACACCTAGAAATGTTCCAAACTATGTGATATTAGGTGACAAATAGTGAGTGACAGAAGGGAAGGAAGATATATTAAAAAAATCGAGGCATAAAAGACAAAATATTTGAAGGGGGAAAACGATTAAAATGGCACCATCAAAAGAAGTATCGGACACACAAAATAAAAATGAAAACACTCAAAGATGCAAATAGGGGAAAATATTTTATATTCCAATTATGCCTTGCTCATGTCTTTCTTGTACAGATGGCTTAGCATCAATTATCAAAACACAACTCCTTTTGCCCAGGTTAGGCATATCACATAGAATTTTTGTAGGTTTTTCATGCCACAGTATTTCATTACACTATCCAAGTCATTTTTTTTTTACTAATAAGAGGAAGGAGAATCATAGAAGGAAAGGAAAAAAGAGGTGTGTGCATATGCACAGTTAATGACGAAACTATTCATACTCCTAGTTTTTCGTAACTCAAGAACGAAAGGCGGACTAGTTGAATTAGGGTCTTTGTTGAATACTTTGAGATGTAAGCTTTGATATCTCACATTCTCAAGAAACAAATATCGGGACAAATCAATTTTTCACATACTTGAAAAAACGACAAAACTTGGTAAGGGTATGAATAATTTAGTAGATACAAGATAAATGGCGCAAGCATACAAAGAAAAATATTGTCAAAAGAAAGACTCCAGGGACCTGTTTCACAAAGCCTTTTTTCAATGACAAATGACAAAAATCAGTGACAAATCTGTTGATAACCAATCAGAAGCAAGGATTTCACTAGCTTTTAACAAAAAACTGTCATTTGTCACTGGTGACAAGTTTTGTGAAATGGGGCCCTGATCTTTCAAACACATCCATCTCACCTTTCCTCGTTTGTGAAGAGTAGATGATGATGACTCCGAGAGTAACGCTTGGAGATAACCAGACTTCTTCCAGCCACTGAATACAGTCATACCATGATGATAACCTACCTCCATGATCTCACGATGACGATGGAAGGCCAACGTAGCAAAGCTAGGTAGAGGAAAGGAAGAGTAGGGGAACAGAATCATGCAGTCAGTGGGTTACAGAGCCTGGGGAATTAAGCTGGTTTCAACCATAGCGTAACGAGAGAGCTAGTTGTGACATGCCCACACGTTCGCGATCAAATGTCAATTCACGAAGCCCCAAATAGTTCCCTCCCACAGAGATTGTACGAGGGAGGGAACTGTTTGGAGCTACATGAATTGACGTTTGATCGAGTACTGCGCTTGTGAACTTTCCTAATAAAGCCATACAAATAAACATGTCCTGCTTTGACATCACAGAACAACAAAAACAAATAGAAGGGCCTAAACCTTACTTGTTGATTGGTGGCCTCATATATTCACAGTAGGAGCTATTCTTCACTTCGTCAAGCATCTTCATAGATGATACATAGGCCAGACGGGATTGGATCTCATCAAGGCTGGGTACCTGACATAAGAAAAATTGTTCATAAGAACACATTGAGTTTCGGAGGGGAAAAAAGCCATAAGTCTGTTTCAGACTTCCACTGTACTACTCCTTGAAAGAATCTTTTTCATGTAAGCTACAATAAAATATGCCTCTGGAAAATGTTTATAGGTTTACTTTTTAGCATTCAGAATATAAAATCTAATAGATTTGATATCTTGTCCCATGTGATACAAAACTCTATAAGAATTTCATTCAAATAATCTGTAGCATATAACACCAAAGGAATATTCATAGTTTCCAGGACTCACCCTAACTGGTTCAGTCCATGGATTCCATTTCTTCCACAGCAACCACCATCCCGATAGCTCATCACCATAGTTAGTAATACTGGAAGTATCCTCACTGCCTACGTCTATGGCTATGATGGTAGGAACCCCCATGGCACGCATGATGTCAGCTAGGATGATATCATACAATATAAACCAGTTTAGTAAAGTAGATGTACAGCGAAACCTGTACATAAAGACCACTAGAGGGAAACAAGAAAGCCATCTTAGACAGAGGTGGTCTTTCTGTACAGGATACTTGAAAAGATGGTTCAAGGAGAAACACAGCTCCAAGGACATTGAAATGTGGTCTTTATAGACAGGTGTTCTTCCATACAGGTGGTTTGTAAATCAAATTTCAATGATTTAACTCTATGGGTCAACTCAGAACCATTAAACATGACATTATTCACCTTTTTTTCAAATGACAGCATAATCATCTCTGTATTAAAAATAGAATTAATCATGCATGTACAAATGCTGTTTTTGGAAAAGTATTTGGCTGCCCACAGAAGAGCTTTAGGCATCAAATCTTCACATCTCCTACCTGTAGATGATCTTGCGCATTCAATTAAAAAACGGAGTTGTTTTACCATGCATTTGTTTTTGTCTTAAGAATATCAAAACTTGAAATTAAAAGGACTTTGGTTATCTTTTCCTAAAGCATATATGTAGCAAAGCCATTTGCTGCATATCCTGGTAGTTATTACACCTATTCATACTAAATGATGGCTTCCTCCTTGTAAATAATGTAAAAATTTAATATCTTTACCAGGCAAGTTGTTGACATAGCCACCGTCCAGCAATAGATGGCCATCCTTGGGGTCACACAGAGGAGGCAAGTACCCTGA
This sequence comes from Mesocentrotus franciscanus, assembly GCA_037976565.1. Classification (NCBI taxonomy): domain Eukaryota; kingdom Metazoa; phylum Echinodermata; class Echinoidea; order Camarodonta; family Strongylocentrotidae; genus Mesocentrotus; species Mesocentrotus franciscanus. The sequence continues at coordinate 22,836,040 of CP137679.1, read as the reverse complement.
TAGGGACATGCTTGCCCTGACATAGCGCCATAACGAACCTGGATAGCATAATACAAACAGAATCACAATAATAAGAGTTTGGGCCAGGGTAACTGATGTCTAGGCGAGGAGGGAGTAATTGTAGGTGCATTCAAAATAATCTTTTAACTTCTTTCTCTCTTCCTCCCCTCTCTTCTTTGTCTCTTCCTCCCCCTCTCTCCTTTCTTTCTTCCCCCCTCCCCCTTCTCCCTTTCTCCTATCACACTCTCCCCTTTCTCTCTACCTCCCTTTCTCTTTCCTTTCTCTCCCTCACTCCTCTCTCTCTCCCTTCCTCACTGTTCCCCTTCTTCACCCTTCCTCCCTCCTCCTCCTCCTCCTCCTCCTCCTCCTCCTCCTCCTCCTCCTCCTCCTCCTCCTCCTCCTCCTCCTCCTCCTCCTCCTCCTCCTCCTCCTCCTCCTCCTCCTCCTCCTCCTCCTCCTCCTCCTCCTCCTCCTCCTCCTCCTCCTCCTCCTCCTCCTCCTCCTCCTCCTCCTCCTCCTCCTCCTCCTCCTCGACCACATCCTTTCCACCATCACCACCACCACCATCACCACTACCACCACCAGGATCATCCTCATCATCACCACCAACATCATCATCACTACTACCATTACCACCACTATAATCACTACCACCACCATTCTTATCATCCCCATCACTCATGTTCTTACCACTGGTGTGTAATCTGAGTGCATACATGGTGATATCTGTTGATATGGTGAAGTAAGGCAGCCATAGATCCTCTATCTGCTTATCACCAAACAGGTCACTTATACTCTTGTTGAAGTTGTGACCTGTATATTTTCACACAAAAATATAAGCATTCAAGTGTATTACTTGGATTTCCTAATCAATTTGACTTTCATATCAAATGAAATAATGTACTTGCATGTGTCTTGTTGTATTTTTACTGTTATGGTAACTATAGTTTTGCTTTGCTGATACCAGAAAGACCATCTATCACAGAATATTTTGGAAAGCTACATAAGATTTTTAGCTCCTTCCAATTTCAACTGTCTAGAGAAACATAGATAAGATGGCAAAAATAGATTACCAAATCCACAGACAATGTTTAGTATGCCTTTATAAACAACCTTTCACTATTGCAAATACATGGAAAGAAACACAAAGCAGAAACAAATTTTAAACAGAAAGTGGGACTGACGTATGGACAGACAGACCACCAGACAACATAAGCCTCTGCAACCACCTTCCAGGGACCAAGGCATAACAAATTTCTTGAAGATGTAAATGAGCAGCAAAGGTCATGGACCTTTCAAAAGTGCACTGACCTGTGAACATGGCGGTGGCTGGGTAGGTCAGGTCAATGACCCGCTTCCAGAGAGAGCCAAAGTCCTTGCAGAATCCTGTCAACCTCTTCTCCATGATGGTGCTGTTGACGTCCTCGGCATAGAGAGCTGAGATGAGGGCGCCGATGCTGACCCCGCCCACGATGTCGATGGGGATGCCGTACTCCTCCATTGCCTTGATGATACCAAGCTGGGATATACCCCTACAAAGACAGAGATGGCATTCATAATGATAGGAATAGTAAAATTGTTAAGGTGTAAATAAGGCAAGCACTTATTTAATCAAATATAATCAAGCACAAAGAGGCATTGCTTCAGATGAGAAGCCGTTTACAAAACATACCATTATCACTACGATATATTATCAAATTTAGTCAAGTAAACTACCACCTGAGAATGAAAGATTTATATCATCCAAACAAATAATTTGTAACTGAGTGTTAGGTGTATCCCACTTTAAATATCTTTTAGGAAAATGTAAAACTCAAAAGGTTATATGACATTTGCTCCTGCAAAAATTGCCCAATGTCTATTTCCCACACTAACTGTATTCTTTAAGTTCAACCCTGGACCCAACAATATACCTAACCCTTACCCTAACCCTAGGCCATTGCCGAAATAGAGCCTGGGGCAATTGTCACAGGAACATATGTTGGGTCACCAAAAGACATGATTAGAGGCCAAGATTGTCTATTCCCTGTCATGCCCTAGCTCAGTGGTTGGAAACAACGGATTTCTCAAGTACATTTATCTTCTCTCGATTAGAAATCAGCCTCCAAAATGTATTATCCTCTACTTGAGGTTTGAGGTTTATTTGTTTGTTTACCTGACTGCCAAGAAAGCATGTGTATGCGTGTAAGTAAGCAACCAGGGGACCGACGGCTTTAAGTCCTCTCCGAGGGACTTGGTAATGAGGATTAATGCTTTATCAAAAGGCACTAGCGCATTGACTTGGTTTCGAAACCGGGACCTCCCGGTTACAAGACCACTGCTCTACCACTGAGCCATCACGCCTCTTCATTGCTTGCACTCTTACCTTGCACCACCCCCGCCGAGAACCAGACCAACCGAGGTACCCGTCAAGAAGCGAGCCAGACGGGAGAAGTCAGACATGGTATCTGCCTTGGTGTCAAAGAGCCGATCATAGGTCTCTCGTACCCTAGCAGGAGAGCGTTTACTGAACATTCTCTTAGGGCACCGGATATGATGGTGAGATACACACCAACCTCTGGCGTTGAGCCACTCTGCAGTTCCACTAGGTGGCCTGTAAAAACATAATTAATTCAAGTGTCATAGTCTTTGTTTTGTTTTCTTTTTTTGTGTATTCATGACATCTAATTAACCAAGTGGCCTGCAAAAACAAGGTATACTCAAGTGCCATGGACATGACATTTGGTTTACTGAACATTCCAGTAAGGGCACTGGATGTGTTGGTGAGATACACACCAACCCCCGGCATTCAGTCATTCAGATGTACCACTGGGTGGCCTCCCCCAAAAAAAAGGGTTAATTCAAGTGCCATGATAGTCAAATCTTTTGGGAGCAACTTTATGATTCCTACACTTATTTTAGTCTGGTCACTGATCAAAGCACAAGCAACATTTAGACACTCTCTTTATCCAAGTGGTGGCCTGTATATACATGTACATACCACAATCCTCAGTAAGATGTCATATCATCTTAAACCTTACATGAAAAGCTGACGGCCTTCTTGGAAGCCTTCTTTAAAAAAGACAACCAGCCTGGCCAGTCATTTCGACAAGTACATTGGGCATCCATTTTGAAGACGAAAAAATTCGCAAAGGCAAAATGTAAAAACATTTTTCTCTTTCATTTTACTTAACAAATCTAGAACTAATACTGTAAATGTTATTTTCCTCTGTGTTAAGATGAATGAGAACAGAATGGTAATATATCCAGGACTTGGAAAGCAAACAAACAAACTTACTTATAGACACCATCTTTCTCTCTGTGTAGAAGGATAAGTTCTTTCTGTGCCCTGACAGCCAGAGCCTCTAGCTGCGTCTCCATCTCACTCACGTTGTTTGGATCTCTGTCAGCAAGAGCTACGATCAAGATGCAATCAGCCTGGGATGGAGAAACATAGATAAAAAGAGTTATTCAAATATTCGCTCCTTTCCAAACTGTTGTGATTATAAATATGCTGTCAGTGCTCAAGACTTAAAATCTGATACTAGTATTTAATATTTCAACATGGTCTTTAAACCCTGAAAACTTTTTTTTTTTGGGGGGGATGTATGTTATTGATGAATAAAACGTGGAACAAAATTAAGGTCCATTTTAAATAAGAATAATAAGAATATGAAATCTATTAGTGCCGTGGGTATTGATAACCATAAATTCAGTGGTATAATAATGACTAGAGGAGTTATCTCATGTCATACCATAGTCATCATACATATATTCCTATTTTCCATTAACTTTTGGACTTGTTATTAATGTGTTGTAATACATTATAAACACATCTAAACACACGCAGATCAGGCAGTGGGATCTCTGAAGAACAGAAATAGTAACAACAAACCTGTCTTATACATCTCTGTGTCCAAGCGGTCATTCTTTTGTCCGCTTGATAGAGGACAATGTGATGAAGGTCCTCCTGCTGACCGAGCCAGCTGGTCAAACGATACTCATGGACACTAAGAAAGAGAATCAAAGTATTACCGGTACATATTTGAAATATTTTGGAAGTTTTTGATTTGGGTATTGCATGATTACAGTAACCAAGGAAATCTAGTGGAAAGTAGAAACATGTATATTTATAACCGATGGAAAATATTTTAGAAAACAACAGAATTGTGTAAGAATTTTATATACCTGAATTCAAACATGTATATACATAAATACATTTGAATAAAATATCCATTCTACATGCCTGAGCATACAAAAGATAGCTGTTATCTCTACTTCATTACTGAAAATCTGATCACTTGTAGGGTCTATGGACTGCTGAGAGCAACAGGGTCTCCACTTTACATTACGAGTTAATGCTTTTCTGGCTCTAAACAGAAGACATTGTTTGTTTGTGATGTGAATAGGAAGGACTACAATCTAAAGGTACAGTTACCTGTCAAGAGCTGAACCTCCTAATGTCTGGAGGATGTGCTCCTTTGTAAGCCTCAGAACAGAACCTGTAATATGGTAGAAAAAGGTTTGACAGGTGACAGTAACTGCTTTCACTCTTTCATTCCATCTTTATCCTTTTATCATTCTTCTTTGCCTATTCTTCCTTTCTCAATACATTGTTTGTTCATTTTCTCATGCTATCACAACCATTTACTATTACGGTAACACTAGCATCCTACTACACTCTACAAGAGTAAAGTTGTCCAACTCCTATCAATACTTCATCTCTTTCATCTGGAGTAGGTATTCACCCCCCCCCCCTCTCTCTCTCTCTCTCTCTCTCTTTCCATCTCTCTATCTCCCTATTTACTTTCTCTCATCTCTTCATGTCTAATCAAACGTCATCCCTCCATACACCAATGTCCATGTATTTTTAACCTCATAATACCCAATATTTCTCTATTTGGGTTTCCTATTTCCTCTCCTCTAGTCCACAACCACACAACTACTCATCTCATACATCCCATCATACTCCCAAGAACCCTCGTCAATTTTCTTAACCACTAGGTCAAAGTTCATCAATTGAATAGCACAGCAGCTGATTTCTCATCAGTTCAGGTAATAGATCGGTTTACTAACATATTCAAATTTTATGCATAATTTTTAAACAAAGATTGTTCTTGACAACCTAAAAGCTTGCCTGAGACTTGCCCAACATAGCAACAAGTATTGTATGCAGACGGATTACAAGTATTGTAGTTCATTCATGAATACGGGTTAATGGAATAATTCGTCACTAGGTCCCCAGGAAAGAAACATCCATGAATTTGAATATGTTAGTTAACTGGTATATTTCTCGTAGAGCAGCACTTACCCACAGCACTGAGTGAATGGGTCAGCTCCAGAGCAAACCTGGCCAGTGGCACGTCATCGGATCCGGGGATCAGGGCCACGGTGGACAGGTTCTCCACCGTGGTCCTTCTCTCCTCAGCTAGAGATAGGATGCAAAACAATAGATTCATCACACCGTCATATTTCTACAATTCATTCTACATATTAAACTGATTCAATGGCATAGATATGAAGATGTGATAGCTCGGTGTTACAGCAGGTGGATTTGTAACCAAGAAAGTTCTGGATTCCAAACCAACTCATGCTAATGCCCTTTGATAAAATATGATGATGATGATCCACACCACTTGTATGGCGCCATGTATCTGTTTCAAACATTCAAAGGCACCTGCTCCTCCAATAGTCATGGACTACACATTTGCTTGAAAAGATGGGTTTTTAGGCCTGACTTAAAACTTTCTAGCTTGTCGGTGTCGCGAAGAATAGGAGGAAGGGAGTTCCAGAGGCATGGCATGGATCAATCCACAATTGTCAAATCCTTCAAAAAGACTTCAATAAAGGGTTGGAGGCACTCTTAGAGGTTGATCTTTGTAGGGATCCTTTTCCTTTGCAATGTTTAATGGTAGGAACAAAAAAGGCTAAACATTTCTCATTTGTAAATATCAACTGTTGTGGAGTTTATTTTCTTCTTGTTGCAGTGCATATAAATACAATGATACAAACAACTTGAACAGAGAATCATTTGCAAGTCATCTCCATAATATCATATCCTAACCAACAAATCACGTTGACTGCAGAAACCTTGCATTGTTTTGAAACAGATTCGCTCAAGCGGCCTATTACATAGATCTCTATGTTTAACAATGATACACCCACTTACCCGGTAACTTGGTAGAGCCCATTTTTTCCTCGACCTGACCTAATAACCTTTGACCTAGGATCTCAATCAGACGGGTCACGGTGTGTGGGAACTTTCTCTTGATGAGGTTCAGCATACCCGTGGGTAGCTTGGCCAACTCAGTGTCTCTAAAGTGATCAAGGAATAAACAAGATGGTTAGGCGACGGTGTGACCCCCCCCCCCTAAATGAGACAACCCGAGTTTGATATCAATCGCAACTCCTCACATAAAGAGCATGTCACTGTATCCGTGCAATTGATCTGAGGGCTTGTGTTCAATTAATCACAATAAATAGGATCCACATCTTCAAATTTAGCACTATGCTTGAGTTAATTCAATCTGCTTCAAAATAACACTGAACCACAGCATTTCCTACACCAATGAGATATTTCAACCCATTCTCCTCACCTGATGGCATGCACCGTTGTGACCCTCTCCTTCAAGGTCAACACCTCTACGATACCCACGATCTCCCCACGACCAAACTCTCCCATCAGTTCCTTCTTACCGGATGGCAGCTGGACCACTGACCTCAGACGTCCATTCAAGACGATGTAGGTGCACTGAGATTGGTCCCCTTGCCTAGAAAGCAGATAATAATTAAAAAGAAGATCACAAGACCAGTTGTCATTGCTAAAGTGCAATCAAGCCTCATGACATTTATCTTGAATGTGCCTAATCTGTGATTTTTTCTTCTTCCACTGCTACCATCCCTTGCTTGTTTCTCATCTATTATCACCATTACACCAAGGTTTGTCCTGGTCTTCCCCATCCCTTCCTTTCTTTATCATTTTCAATCACTCTTCACTGACTGTTTTCATCCAAAGCCTTTAATCTTTCTTGTATATGCAATCAAGTAGTTTCAAAATTTTCAATTCAATTCAATTCGATTCAATTAAAACAATGATTTATTTGTCTCGCAGCATAAGCCTGAATTGCATGTGTTGTGTAAATACAAGGTTCATGTAAATGATCATTCAAACTGGTCATCATTCTCAGATCATAAACATTAAAAAAAAACAGAAAGACTAGGCAGCTGAGGTTTCTTTAAGGTACACATAAACATTCTTGAGATCCGTTCTATATTAAAAAATAAATAAAAACTATGTTTATGTTAACTTACCTGTACACTGCTTTACCAGCTTCTAGTTGCATCCAATCTAAAGCAAAGTCTGTTTGTCTCACAAAGGAAGAGAGTTTCTTGACCACCTGATGACCAACCTTCAACACTACCTGAGGATATTCTCTCATGATACTAGATGAATAAAAGAGATAGATGAATGGAATGAAAGTTAGATTGTTGATGCTCTTCATCTTTCATCTCATCTACTTTTTAAAGTTACATCTTCTCTCCCTCACACTCTCTCATCTATTTCTTCCTTTTCAGAACTCTAATTGGAACTGCCCCCTCTCTTACCCAACATCAACCTCTCTTTCCAATGCTCTCTACCTACCTGTTTCTTCCTTATTCTTTCTCCTCTCCTCTTCTTCTCTTTCACATCATTAACAAACATTAAACAAACCATCATCTCTTTGCCCCCTCACGACTCCAGTTCCCTTTTTCCCTATCCTTCTCATTCCTATCCTTGATATTCTTTCCTTCTTTCTTTCTTTCTTTCTTTCTATCTTTCTTTTTACTTCTCTTCTTCCCTCCCACTAATTATCAGTTGTTTATTGTATAATCTTGTAAGAGCAAAAGGACATTAACTCGACGTACAATAAGTAAAGTGCTATTAGTTAATGCCCTTCTGTCTCTCAGCAGATAACGCAGCCCTTTTCCTTACCTGTAGATTCTAGTCTTGCTGATAGTGATCACACAGTAGTCCTGACTAGCCTTGACGGTGAAGAGAGCTGGTTCTCCAGTCAGAAAAACTTACTCACTGATCATCTATAGATACATGTATCTCCAAAAAGGAGCCACTCTCTTATCTAACACCAATCTATCTTTCTTTGCGATGCCCTCTTCCCCTCTAGTTTCTTCCTTAGTCTCTCCCTTCTCCTCTTCTTCAATCTCAGCTTCTCTATAGTGTCAAACCACTTTTTCTCTCCATAAATCAAGTTCTTCAATCCTCTTCTTTCTCTCTTCTTTCTTTCATTCTTTCTTTCTTTCTATCTTTCTATCAATCTTCTTACTTTCCTTATTTCTTTCTCCTTGTATCTTTCCTCCTTTCTCTCCGCTACTAGAAACAGCTAACACACTACCCTTTCCTTACCTGTAGAATCTAGTCTTGCTGATAGCGATCACACAGCAGTCCTGTCTAGCCTTGACGGTAAAGAGAGCTGGTTCTCCGGTCAGTACGGCTAACTCACCGATCATCTCACCGTGACTTACTACAAACACTGTACGTTCCTTACCGGAAATCTCGTCAGTCTGCAGCATCAGGAATGATCCTTTCAATAAAAACATGAGGTTGGTTTCCTGCCCAGACAAAATACACACACAAAAAAATTACAATTTTGAATTTGACCAGTGCACAGGAATCCATACATGGTAAATTTGTTTAAAACAAAGTAATATCTATAGCAAAGAGTATGTCCCATTGCAGCATTTTAGCCATTGGATAAAATTTGATTTTGAATCTAGCCAGACTTATATCGGACGCATTATTCAACATGTTCATATACTATTTTTTTACAGTGCAGCTGAATCTTTGGCCATTTTATTTATGTTTTATTTTCAAAAATCATGCCTCAAATTTTATTAAATGTAACATCCATAACCTACAATTATCTTTGGAAGTTAGGATACTTGTGTGTGACACTGCTACTAGTTCATATCTATGCACATCTCAGCACAAAAGACACAGCTCTACATCATTTTCACCACAATATAATTATGCTACCTTTACTTTCAATAGTACGTAGAAATATTACAACCATATTGATTGACCATTCATGTTATCATAAGACAATGTCCAGTCTTACCTGGTCACCTTCCTTGACCACTATGCTGCCCCCAGGGATGTGAGACAAAGCTATCTGATGGTCAAGCAGGGAGGTGTCCTGAGAGACAGAGAGAGACAGAGACAGAGAGATGGAAAATGATATTCATATTGATTTTATGTATCTAATCCAATCAACAAATCATTTGGTATAACATCTTTTCCTTGCAGTTTACAAAGTGCAGCACACATACAGTTAACAACTAAATTATTCATACCCCTTGTAAATTTGATGTTTTTGGGGTTTTTTTTTGTGTTTTTCGTAACTCAAGAATCAAGGGTAGAATGGTTGAATTAGGGCCTTTGTTGAATACTTTTAGATGTAAGCTATAATATGTGACATTCTCAAGAAACATAAATCGTGACAAATCAATTTGTTCACATATTAAAAAAATTACAAAACTTGGTAAGGGTATAAATAATAGTTATTAACTTTATATTTGTATTAAAGAGCATCATGACCATCAACAGTGCTTTGTCCAACACAAGTTTAAGACCCCACCATCTTTGCCAACAAATGTCTCCCGAACTAAAGTAGTATTGAGCCCACTTCTTCATTTCTCCATATCCAGCTCCTCAACAATTTGCAATGACATCATCCTAGAAAGCTTTATGAGGTTTTCCTTTCAAACAAACCTTCTAACACTCTGATCCGTCAGCCTTCATATGTGCCCTAACAAATGTAGAGATTATCAAGACTGATTTCACAGTGATACGTTGCTTCATTCACTCGAATTTCAATCAAGAGGTTTGGAATTTGAATCCTTGGCCAGTGTGTATATCCTTAGATAAGACATCTTTATTCATGATTGCTTCTCCTGACCCAGGTTAGCAAATGTAAGATTTATTCCTTATAATGAACTTTGTGCTGATAATGGCTGCTTAAAGCTAGGGTACTCATTTCCAAAGTGCACAAAGACAATGATTCATACTGTCTGCTGTGAGCAAGAAGCGCATTATCCTATCAAAAATATAATTACATAATAACTTATCAAAATATTATATGAAACAATCAAATATACTTCACAAATGGTTAAATTATAAGAACAACTATACAACCTTGCTACTTATTTAAACATATTTGTGGCTAACACCCAGTAAATAAGATCGATTGATCGATCTGTATTGAAAAAACAAGTCAGAAAAAATCTTGGAACCAGCGGGACCTGAACCTGCATCTACTGCTTGCCGGGCAGCGACTCTACCACCAGGCCATCACTTGCTACTTGTATCCAAAGAGATGAAGAAAATAACATATATTGAATAGTAAATCTTACTGGCAGTCCAAAGAGCGTCATCAGGTCTCTCTTGGCCATCTCTAAGACTTCATCCTCAGAGTAGTCTTTCTTTTCTTCAGACGGTCTCTCACCGACTCCCTCCAGGCTCATGGCTCTCTTCCGACCTCCTCCTGACTTGCTTGATGCTGCGGCAGCATTCTCTAATGAGATCTAACAACAAAAAAGAAATTAGAAAATTGCATTGCAAATGAAAAAGTGGTTGTACAACACATGCTCCTGTGACAATTGCTCTGCGGTAATTTTGTACACTAACCAAATTCACTATGTCAACACTGGACCAAGCGCTAACCCTAAACCTAACCCTTAACCTAACCCTAAAACCCAATTGCAAACCTAACCCTATAATTTTGACCAAAAAAAGCCCAGAGCAACTGACGCTGAAGCACATGTCAGATCGTCAAAAAAAGTAAATCAAATAAATCACATCAGTGGCAGTATAGAATAAAATTTCAGATACTGTAAAGACTGTACGGATCTAATTTTCAGGACTTCTGCTTCTGTGCCCCCTTATATTTTTCCATTCATTTCATCACTCTCCAAATTCCAAATCTTTTTTGGGGGTACTATGTATATATAAATTCTTGTTTCATTCAGCTTGGGTTTCCTGTACGAGGGTCAGAGAACTATTATCAGTTTTCATGACGATTCCTGGCAGCATATTTTGTTTACTTCAAATTGTTCTTGGTTATTGCAATTTATAGTTTTTAAGCATTCTGTTTTTTTTTGGGGGGGGGAAGGGGAGAAGGGGAAGGGGAGGGGGGACTATTCTCAACATGATTCATTCATTCATTTATTTCCAATCCTCATAAAAAATACATTCAACAATACATTATACATACAAGCAAATATATTAACAATACAAAGAATATGGAGGAGCCAGCAGAGGCCATTGGCCTTTCAAAGGCTGTAAAGTAAAGAGAAAAGAAAAAGGGGGTAGTACATAAACAAGTGTGTACAGGCTAATTAAACATAAGATAAGATTCCTTCATTAGATGATGTTTTTATTTTTGTTTGAAAAAATGATTATATGAATAAATGATTATCCTACTCGATAATGAGTGCAGATGACTGACCTGTCTGAGTGGCTTGGTGTCATCTAAACCGGTGACCCTTGCTCTCCCTGCTGCAGCCTCAAAGTCTGATGTACTCATGCTCAGACGGCCGGTATCATCCACGTCCAGAGACGTCGCTCTTCGCCAGTTACTGATGGGACCCAAGACACGACCTGTTAGCGAAAATAATCATTGAAGAAGCTCAATTTTCATTCTTCTTCTACTGTTAATCTTCAAAGGGCTATGCAGCCAATCCCGAAGATCTGTACGTAGATTACCAGTTGTGAACGCAGGTACACCTAACAATGGATTTACACCCTACACATGGGCCTCCAATTAACTTTTTGTCCGATGAACAAAGTGTTCTTAAGCTGTGGTGTCTTTGGAGCCATTTCTCAACACTATCATAAGTCTAACTTCTTGGACATCCGAACGAATCATGTGTTATAGAATTATTTTCTATAGGATGTCCACAAACTTAGAATTGTGATGTTTACAGAAACTAGCCCTCGGATGATACTGACCTGATGGAGTATTAATGGATCCAGACCTTCCCCTCTGAGTAATAGGATCCCCGTCGCTCTCTTCAGCTGAGAAACAAGAAAGAACCAAAAAAGAGCTCTGTCAAAACATAGAGATTTCTACACAGGCTAAACGGATCCCCATCGCTCTCTTCAGCTGATAAACAAAAAAAAACAAAAAACAAAAAAAAGCTCTGTCAAAACATGACATTTCTACACAGATAAACGGATTCCCATCGCTCTCTATACGAAACATTATATCTACAGATGATGGTTTAGTCATCTAATGCTTGTTAAGGAAGGAACGGTCATGCAGGCTAAGCATTTAATTTTTCTTCAACTGCGTGCAGTCGAAAATGATGCCTCCGCCAAAGAGCAATTTTACAAACCAAAACAGAAGCAAATTTAAAAATTCAAGTTTGATTGTAATCCATTAACAGGTTCTCAGAATATCATGATTACAAGCTATTTTTCATATACATGTATGACCCTTTGATCTTTGACCTCATGACCAGAAAATCTAATCAGTTTTTTGGCTCTGCAAGATACATACATGTCCTGAGTTTGATAGTAATCCATCCATCAGTTCTAATGAGAATGCGTTCACAAGCTATATTTGCGAGCCCCATGAGCTTTGACCTTTGACCTCATGACCCCAAAATCTACTCAGTTCATTGGCTCTGCAAGATACATACATGTTTTGAGTTTGATGGTAATCCGTCCATCGGTTCTAATGATAATGCGATCACAAGCTATTTTTGCATACATAATGAGCCCCATGACCTTTGACCTCATGACCCCAAAATCTAATCAGTTTATTGGCTCAGCGAGATATATATATGTCCTGAGTTTGATGGTAATCTGTCCATCGGTTCTAATGATAATGGGATCATGAGCTATTTTTGCCTACATAATGAGCCCTGTGACCTTTGACATCGTGACCCCAAAATCTAATCAGTTCATTGGCTCTGCAAGATACATACAGGACCTAAGTTTGGCAGGAATCCATCAATCGGTTCTTGAGATAATACGATCACAAGCTATTTTTGCATGCAAGATGAGCCCTGTGAACTTTAATCTTTGACCATGTGACCCCAAAATCTAATCAGTCCGTTAGCTCTGCATGGTCAATACATGACTCATACTTGACAGGAATCCATCAATCGGTTCTTGAGATAACGCGATCACGAGAACGGGACGTACGGACGGACGGACGGACAACCAGAAAAAATAATGCCTCCGGCTACTTCGTAACGTTGGCATAATAATCTCAAAGACATTGTACTGTAGCTTTTCCTTGTATTTTTAGCTTCTTGGGCCTGACTCAAGCTAAAAGTCACTTTACGTTACGAGTCAAATAGGTTCTATTCTTGCAGCCTAACCTAAGGCCTAAAAAAAAAAATTGATGACTTGGCGTAACCCGCCCGACCCTATTTTTATCGCCGACCCTACGCTTTTTTATTTTTTTTGATCCGATTGCGATTGCGTAAATATCGATATCGCAGTGGGGAAACCCGGATGTTTGTTGCTTTCGTTCTGGGCTTTGCCGCCGTGTTTGGGCCAGCTCGCGCCGGGTGCAGCGGGCAGGTACGCCATAGTACCGCTAGGCGATTGTATCCCCAACATGGCGTCCTATGGCGTTCAGTTCACGGGTAAATTTGGTGCTCACGTTTTATTCAGCGTTCATATATGTGTGTGTCCATATATGTGTGTGTGTGTGCGTGGAGTTATTTGAACATATTGTGGTCTACCCTCTCATCAGATCATCCCCAAGGTCTGAGGACCTATCTACGCCACTGTATGTATGTATGTGTATGAATGGCTAATTTCATGTATGCAAATATAAGCAACAACAACAACAACAACAACAAAAAACAAAAAAAAAAATCGCCCTACCTACCCTAATTTTCAGTGACCCGTTACGCCAAGTCATCAATTTTTTTTTTAGGCCTAATACTGACATGATAATCCATCTCACCTGACTTGAAGACATCGGTAGCCTCCTCTGCCATGCTAACTCTCAAGACCATCTCAGCGCTGCTGGCTGAGTGGGCCGAGCTGGATGCCCCTGCTGTGGTTGTTGGTGTAGAGATAACGGACGTCTGTCTCTTGGTTGGACTGCTTGCTTTGCTGTTTAGAGCATGGATAGCTAGGGATTTGCTGCTTATATTGTCCTGGAATACAAATAACAACATTACAATGAAACGCTAAAGCACTAGTTAATTTTTATATTTCTTTCTTTATTTTAAAATTTAAGCTAGGATTTCAAATACAAATAAAAATACAAACAGATATATAACAATGGTAAAAATAATGTACACAAAGTCAAAGAAACTGTAGAGCCTGATACATAAATATATGAATAACAATGTGCTACAATCAAATTATTACATATTGTTTCAGCTTTGACTTAACAGAATGAAGTGATGAGCAACTTCCAGTGCAAGTTTAATCTTTACTGGTGTTAAAAGGGTTGTCTTTGAGCTAATCAATATCAGCCTGAAAATGGGTAATTTTTCAAAGCCATGGTGTTGCACAAAATTGCACAAGTGGCAAACGAGTGACCGTGCAGAGAGGCGAAGAAAGCAAATGAAGTGTTAATATGATCATTGTGTCACTTACTGGGTTGATGAGCTCAGCATCTAAACCTAATAGGTTCTGCAGTGTGAGGAAGGTCACTCGCTGGAGACGTATCATCATCATCTGTACAAGAAAACAAAGTAGAAATGGTGAAGGATTCATCGAGGTGGATGTGTTGGGTAGCGTATCTGGACAACTACCCCTGAGGGCGGGTATCAGTTCCAGCGGAATCGCCCTAAACTTGCTTGGTAAAAAAAAATGAGTATTTGGCAGCACTGCTATCCTCCTCTAGCAAATTGGGACTTTAACAAGTTTTTCTCAAAGTAATCTTAATGAAAACCACATTATTTTACACTAAAGACTAATTCAAAAGGATTACAAAAAGCTTATATAAAAAAATGAAAAGAACAATTGCCTACGGCCCCTGAGAAATATATTCTCCATATACAGTTGGCACCCTAAACTAAATGTAATTTATTGAACAGCATTGATTATGGCATACCTGTACGACCCTGACCATCGATTCAGGGTACTGCTCAAAGACAGCTTGAAAGGCCACAGCAGGGAGTCTCAGCACAGTCGTATCTTCAGCGGCTTTACATGATACAGTCTTATATGGTGCAGAATAACCCTATCAATACAACAACAACAACAAAGATGTCATTAATATCTATGCGTCACACACTCAGGGTTCTCAGCAAGATATTGTTTACCCTAGGTCCGAATTTACCATGCAGCATTCTATGGAATCGGTTTGAATGGACCATGACCCTAATGTCCTTTGGCAAGACATTAATCTACATTTGCCACTCTCCACCCAGGTGTTAAATGGGTACCAATAAGAAGGAATTCCTCGAATGCTGTGTGTGAGCACCAAAATCAGTAGCTCAGCAGAGTCAGGGTAATATTGGAGGGTCTTGAGAACCTTGCTGGGTGGATAAGTGCACTATCAAACATATCCAATAACAATAATATTTTATAGGTTGAATGTATGCATTAATATCACTGTCAGAGAGTATCAATAGCATTTCTATATGTCTGCAGTTCCCAACACTTACCATCAGGACCAACTGTGTGATGCAATGCTGAAGACCCTTCATACACTGATTTTGGATTGCAGCCTATACTATACTATACTTTCCAATGGAAAAGGACATTTAAACTGCCTCATATGGGAACAAGCTTTTAATAAGCAGGCCATTCTAAACTCTTTGTGTGCCACAAAAATAATCTCCCTATGCCACATTGTATTTATCATGGGATAGATATACAAAAGGCTTCAAGATTGTTTAAATGTTTCCAGTGCAAGATTAATCTATATCGTGGAGCTAATCAACAGTAATGGGTGATTTTGCATAGCAGTAAGCAATCCTTCCGTCGTTTGGTTCCTATTGTTTTGTGCAAATTGCATTTGTGGCAAATGAGCAACAGTGCAGAGTGGCAACAAAAGCAAGCGAAGTGTTAATGTAGATACTTACTGTGATGACATCCAGAACACTCAGCAAACTGTGTACACTATCACCCTGTGTCACCTCCTTGACTTCATATTCCGATCCATCCTGTAAAAAAATTAAAACAAAATAACAATAAACAACTAAAACTTTTTATTTCCACTGTATGACTGACCAATGAAATTCACCGGATTATTACTGCAATAGAGAATGAATTTTGTCTGGATCAGAAATAGCTTTTAATTTTTGTCCAATATCACCTTTATTGTGCAAAAATAAAGGGAAAACAAAGTAAGTCCAGGTTACATGTTAATAAAGAACAATGAATTAGACAATCTTTCTGAGTAAACAATTCAGTTTATGCAATACTGACTAGAAACTTTTGTGTGCATTAAATGTTAGCGAATTTTGCAAGTGGTTCACATTTGCTAAAGTTCCATGCTGTGAAATAATTAAATCACAACTGACACAAATTTGCATAAATATCGTCTTGCAGTGAAAATTGGCTGTCGTTTGCAAATCACACAAGTTTCTGGTTTACAGGAACCACTGCAATACAGGTTTTTCTCACTTCATCCAAGACTTGTGTGTGCATAATGCATGCAAAGCAAATCTTACTCTATTCTGTATAGATTGAATCCTATATTGAAAATGGGAATGTGGATTTATTATGTTTGTAGGTTATGAAAAGTGCATCAACGAAGCTTATGATTTATGTACCAATTCTTGTTTGCATTGACTTACTGGCTCTGTGATGTAGACAACCAAACGGCCACACTGTACCACAAAGATGCTATCATCTGGTTGTCCCCTCTGGAATAGATATGCCCCCGCTGGTAAGAATTTACTCTCCACTGATCGACTGAGCTCCAGGAACAGAGGTCTCTCAAAATGACCAAATACTCTGGATATGACAAGGATGCAAAGATAAAAAGAATGAGATGTATAGATACAGAAAATTACATTTGTAGAGGAATGAATGTGACATTTTACTACATACTTAACTTAGATTCAGAATTCATCAAGTCTGAATTTCATCCATAAGAAATGTCTAAAAATGACAAGCACTTGGCTACTTCCCCTATAATTCTCCCCCTCTCTCTCTCTCTATTTCTCACTCTATCTTTCTCTGTAATCACAAATATTGAACATCGTAAAATGATTAATATGCATACGAGTGAATGTGAAAACTATAGTGTGCTGTAAAAGAAATAAAAGAGGAAACCCTCTGTAATTGTAATGTACCGAAATCTACAAATCCCATTTGTACCTGGAATACCAAGTACTCATTGACTCTTTAACTTCAAGTTGACCTTCAGGAAGTTCTTAAGGAAGTCATTTCATGATCTTAATGGCATACACTTCCTATCATATGATTATTAAGGTAGAAATATAGGCCATTGTCATATTTCCCCTATGAAAAGCAGAGGCAGCAAGAAACTAATGTAAGGCCTGTGTGGCTGCAGTGAGGTCGACAACAAATAAACGAGTCTGGACAAAGGCTTCTACGGGAATTCTAGCTTTAATGATTGGAGTAACCATTTCATTCCATTCCAATTCGTTCCGTGAAAACTGTGGATAAATCACAGATAAAGAAACATAAATACAAGTACATCAAAGCATTATCGAATTCATAGCAATAATACAGTCTAAATCTTTACTTATAGTGCTTCAGCACGCTCATAATATCTTCGAAGTATTTAGCGGTATAATCACTGTTATCATTGTTCTTGATACAAGGTAAAATGTACATACATCATATTAAACCAGCATGGGCTTGTTTGTCTTACATTACATTACAAGTTCAAAACACACACACTATATTCCACTTTATGTTTCGACAATTCATAAAAATACATTGAATATATAACAAAACTAACCTCTTTGCCGGACTTAATGACAATCTTATGACTTAAATCTCCTTGATGCACTGGCAAAAAGGGGGATTCTTGAACCTCAGCACAACCATGTTCATGTAGACTTCTGAGTGTTTAATATCAAGTGAACAGCAATAGATGGCGCTATACTAGGCACCTTGCCTGAGGAAGTGCTATTACAAATATATGTGTATTCATGTCATGCATCAATAGTACAAGAAACAAATGACTTGTGTGATAACATAATTTCAAGTGCACTGTCACAACATGGCTCCTTTAAATTGAGAATTAATTTACCCTAAGAACGCCATTCCAAATAAACAAAATGGTCGACAGTCTCGGCTAAATCTAAGACATTGGAATACAATTGCATAGCATAATATCTGTTGCTTAAATTCAATATCACTCAAGTACGAAAAAAAAAATACTCATGTTATAATACGCTGTCCAAATTGAAATTAAGTACACGATTAAGAAAGGAAGCATTTAACTGGTGAATCTTAGATTATACTTCAGATTCTTCAAACAGTCATCCGTAGTCTCTCGGACTCTAAAACAAACAAATGCATTAATTATATATCAGTATTCTTGACTTGAGTTTGTACTTGCACAGTCACTGAATTAATTTCTCGGTGAAATTAAGAGTTCGAATTAAAGTCAAATGTCTGAATTTTGATCATTTGAGTTATACATGTAGTTCGTAAATAATAGTATGGGTTTTCAGTCCTTTGGCTCCTTGGCCGGGAATTCATCCTGGTCTACGTTCGGAAGAAGAAGAACTAGCTTGTGGATAGGGCGATCGAGGTAACTCACTGGGCTATTTCGCTTTCCCTTATGGTCTAAATTCCTATCCCCTACCGCAATCCTAACCTTACGAATATAGTCATCTTTGGATTCGTATACCTCAACAATTCTTCCAAGAGGCCATGTATTTCGTGGAGCGTTAACGTCCTTGATAATTACTACGTCTCCTACTTTCATGTTGCGATGTGGCTTGGTCCACTTCTGCCGCGACTGCAACTGACTGAGAAACTCCTTCCTCCAGCGACACCAGAATTCGTTAGCCAAATGTTGCACTCTTCGCCAACGTTTCCTCGCGTAGACGTCCTCTCGCGAGAAACTTCCAGGAGGTGGAAGAATGACCCTTGATTTTTGAGTCAACAGATGATTCGGCGTTAGTGGAGTTGGATGAGTTGGTTCATTCAAAAATTCGGTGGTTAGCGGGCGACTGTTTACAATGGCTGTTGCTTCGCACATCAAGGTCCTCAGGGACTCGTCATCTAGTTGCTGACCCGCCTGATGAAGCAGAGCATCTAGGACTTGGCGTATGGAGCGAATCTGTCTCTCCCACACTCCGCCCATGTGGCTCGAAGCAGGTACATTGAATTTGAAGGCAATGAAGTCACACCCTCTCTCAGAAGAAAGTCCTTCACTTGATCCTTGCTGGATTCCGCACATCGTCTAAACTCTGCCTCAGCACCAACAAAGTTTGTTCCCCTGTCACATCGTAGTTGTCTCACAGGGCCTCTCACAGAGATAAAACGTCTAAGAGCGTTGATAAATGCGTCCGTGGTGAGAGAGTTTAGAACTTCGATATGTACACCTCTGGAGGCCATACAGGTGAATATTAGTCCGTAACGCTTCAGCTCTTTCCGTCCTTCTTTGATTAACCACGGCCCAAAGCAATCAACTCCAGCATACGTAAATGGTGGGGCGGGGGTGAGACGGTCCTCCGGCAAGTCCGCCATTTTCTGTACTTGTAGAGAATGTCGAAGTCTGCGACAGATCACGCACTGGGAGATGAATTTCGAGACGAAGTTGCTGCAACCCAAGATCCAAAATCCCTTTGCTCTGAGATGGTTGATCGTCATGCCCCTTCCTCCATGAGCAACATCGGCATGACAATGGGATACGATCAACTTGGTCAGATGGGTTTGAGGTAGGATGGCAGGATGTTTGCTTTCAAATGAGATGTCAGACCTCCTCAAACGTCCTCCCACTCTTAGGATGTCATCTTTGTCTATGAAGGGGTCAAGATGATGCAGACGACTGGTGGTCTTACAGTGACGTCTTCTTTCTCTTTCATTGTGGCGTTTATCACCCTCTGCTGCTTTCATTTCATCAAAGGTCTTCCTTTGAGTCAACTTTATGATCTCCTTTTCAGCTTGCAGGAGTAGTTCGGCAGATAGAGGTTCCATCACGACCTTCTTGACACCACCTTTCTCTTCTCTCTTGTCCCGTCTTGTATAGCAACGTCTCTGTAAGTATGATCTGAGACGTAGACAGTTTGCAACAGCTTTCTTCGCTCGATACCAACTGGAGAGATGATCAAACCGTTCCAACTCGAGCTCGTCTTCTTTCTGCACAGAGGCATGGGTCTGACTCTTCGCTTCAGGATCTTTAGAAAGATCTACGGCTTCCTCCTTTCCCTCGTCTGGAATTTCCTTTTCCCAAAGGAAGTCTGGACCTGTAAGCCAATTTGATGCTTTGATTTGGTCAACCATGAGTCCTCTTGATGCTCCGTCAGCTGGATTATCCTTAGTGCCGATATGCCTCCACTGCGAAGGTGATGATTCGTCTCTGATCTGGCGTACTCTATTTGCAACAAATACATGAAAGCGTCTTGACTCGTTCTTGATGTACCCCAAGACTACTCGGCTGTCAGTCCAGAAGACCTCTCTGTCAATTTTGAGATCTAGTTCCGTTTGAAGGAATGAGCTCATTCTCACTGATAAGACAGCTGCGGCGAGTTCCAACCTCGGCACTGTGACTATCTTGATCGGAGCAACTCTGGATTTACCCATCACGAGCGTACAATGTACTTTCCCATTCCCATTTGTCAGTCTCAGGTAAGAACAGTGGCCGTAACCAAGGTTGCTTGCATCACAGAAATGGTGTATCTCCACATTCTTAGTTTCCCCAAAGCCCAGTGGCTTGTAACATCTGTTGATGGAGATCCTTTCCAGTTGAAGAATGTCAGTTGTCCACCTGTCCCATTTGGCTTGCAGTATGTCTGAGAGGGGATCGTCCCATGCAGCAGAGCTTCTACACAGTTCCTGAAGTATTAGCTTCCCAGGTAACATGAGTGGGGCTAACAGTCCAAGGGGATCGTACACTGACATAACAGTCGATAGAACACCTCTCCTGGTCAGTGGCTTATCTTGGAAGGTCATCCTAAAGCGGAACGTGTCAGACTCGACACACCATTGGACTCCGAGTGCTTTCTCGATGGGAAGATGATCATGCATAAGATTCAATTCTTTAACTTCCTTGGCTCTATCTTCTGCTGGAACTGATTCAAGTACTTTCCTGGAGTTAGAGACAACTTTATGGACATGTAGCCCTCCATGTTCACACATTTTCTTGGTTTTTGAGAGTAGTTCGATGGCCTCTTCTTCTGTTGCTACTGCTTTCAGCCCATCATCAACATAAAAGTCTTGCTGGATGAACTTGGCTGCATCTTGACCGATCACCTCTGCCATGTCTGTTGCTATCTGTTTCAAACCAAAGTTGGCACATCCAGGGGAAGAAGCGGCTCCAAACAGATGCACATTCATACGATAGTCAACAGGCTCTTGATGGTAGTCTCCATTTGGCCACCAGAGGAAGCGTAGGCAGTCACGATGCTCCTTGTTGACATGAAACTGATGGAACATTTCCTTTATGTCACACATGAAGGCCACATTCTCCTTCCTGAACCTGCAAAGTACTCCAGCTAGTGCATTGGTCAAATCAGGACCCGTCAGAAGATGAGAGTTCAAACACTCCCCCTTAAATTGTGAGCTGCAGTCGAACACCACTCTGAGTTTCTTTGGTTGCTGCACTGCATGGTGGGGGATGTACCATCGCTTGCCTGATTCACCCGGTTCGGACACCCTCTCTGCATACTTCTTACGAAGAAGGTTGTTCATTTGCTGTAGGTACCGGTCATAATAGGTAGCATCACTTTCAAACTTCCTCTTGAGATGGTTCAGACGTTTCACGGCCACGAACTTGTTGTTAGGCAGCATAGGCGTCTCCTCCTCCTTAAAGGGCAGCGGCATCTCATAATGTCCACTCTCTGTAATGTGGATCTCCTTCTTCATTAGCCTAATGAACTTCATGTCATTCTGCGAATAGGGTTTCTGTTTCCTATCTGGAGTGAAGTCGGCCTCTAGAAGTCGAACAACATGAAGAGGGCTATCTCTTCCTTCATGGTAGCTGTATGAGTGAAGATCACTTCCGACCGATGTCCCTTTACATGTAGCTGTACCTCATCAGGCACAAGTCGTACTGTTGTGCGATGGCTCACACCAAAGGGATCGTTGAGAATATCCGCATACCCTGCCTTTACTGTGCCAACAATGCTCCATCCTAAATCCGTCTGGATTGCGTATGGGCCTCTATCATCAGGAGAGTGGATAACAGCACGTGGAGCAAGAGCCTTGGCACAGTCGTAGCCGATCAGGAGCCCAATCTCAACATCTTGAAGAGGAGCTACCATGTCAGCAATCCTGGAGAGATGTCGGAAGGATCTTGCCATGTCAGGAGTAGGGATGTGATTTCGATCTGCTGGCATGATGTCTCTCGTGAAGGTAGGAGGGAGGCTGATGATCTTCTTGGAGTCGTTGAATGCTTTCACCTGAAGACCAGTCACCTTTTCACTTGCAATTCTCTCATTCGCCCTGGTCATGGTAGAGAGTAGCAGGTTTACCTCTACTCCTTTAATTCTCATCGCCTCCTTAGTATTCGTGAGAATGAAGGATGTGTCGGATTGTGTGTCCAGCAGGGCATACACTAGTCTATCCTTGTCGCAGGACTCATGAGACAGCCACACAGGGACGATCATTGATGACTTTGTAGAATGACTTGAATCAGAATTCGATGCATGGGATTTTGACTCCAAGGTTTCCTTTTCATCCCTTTCTCTGTTTGTAGCATCCTGTCGTCTTTCTTTCCACTCATCATCATGTAGAACAGTAGGATGCTTCCCTCTGCACGAAGAGCATGTATTTCGCTTATTGCATCTCCTTGATATGTGTCCTTCTTAAGGCAGCCGAAACAGAGTCCATTGTCCATAACAACCTTTCTTTTCTTCTGCATTGTCTCTGAATTGAAGGAAGAACATTCAGTGAGGTGATGTCGACCCTTGCAGAAGATGCAGGAAAGAGTCCCTCTCTCAGCAGAGCCATCTCTCTGATTCTGGTGATGAGTTCCTGTCTGCATAAAGCTGGAAGTAGCTGACCTCTTCCTTTGGCTTGAGGTCTGCAGGGATTGGAGAGAGGTTACAGGGTCACAAGCGACTACAGCCTCTTCATCAATGAACTCCGTGAAAATAGAGAAGGGTGGGAATGTCCCCCACTCTCGCCTCCACTGCACAACCTTCCTGCTCCATTTCACAACCAACCAATCTGGGAGTTTCATCAGTAGCTTCCGGTTCTCTCTTTCGTCATTGAGGTGACTTAAATGATGAACGTAATTCAAGCTGTGTCACACTGCTTCAAAAAGTCTCAAGTCTCCTTAGACCAGTTGCATCTCTCGAACCCACTCTTGGCCAGGAGTCAAGCTTGTCTCGATAGGCATTGGATACCACAAATGGATCTCCATATCTCTGCTCCAATACCTTCTTTGCCTCGTTGTATCCCGCAGCATCTCCGATCATGGAGTAACCTTGAACCAGGGATCTCGGCTCACCAGTAAGATACTTCAAAGAAAGTAGAACCTTTCTCCGATGGGAATTCCTCGATGTTCGATTAAGGCGTCGTAGCTTCTCCTCCATGATGTGTAATCCAGCGGATTGCCTGAGAAATTTCCGGGCTCCGGAAGAGGTAGTCTGTTCAAGCAGAGCAGCTCCTTTAAACTATTGGCGAGAACATCTTCATTGCTGGGCTTGTCTGCTTGTTCATGACTAACTTCATCGTCTTTCTTGGCTGCAGGCTCCATGGAAAAATCATGATCATGCACCTTACTCGCGGATTCCATCGGAGGAGCATTGTCGTCTTTATGAGAGATGGGTGGTTGACTGTTTACCCAGTCTCGAACTCTTCCCTTTGGTGAGTGGGAACTAGATTTTGAAGAGCGAGATCCGCCCTTCAACTGTAGGATAATTCTCATGGTCTCTCTCATTAAGGATGAGTGTTCCTCTTCCATCCCATCCAGCCTTTCTTCGCCATCATCATCGAGATCTGCTGAAGTAGACAAGTCAGCGAGCTCTTTTTGTACAGAAATGGCCTTTTCCATGGCCTCCTGTACCTGGTTACGGGATTCTTTGACCACCTCAACTTTTATGTCGTCTTCTACAATAAGCTGACGATGCTTATTGGCCATTCTACTCCAAAGACGAATGGCGACTTTCCATGACTTTACTGCGACATCGGCTTGGTGCTTTATACCCTTCTCTGTGGGTCTTCTATCCCTTTTGCTCACTTCTTCTCCTTCAGACATGATGACGGTCTCTAGTTGGTTGTGGAAGATTCACTTCTAGGAATGAACCAATTTGCTTGATCTGATGTCATCACACAGCAGAGTTTTCACTGTGGCTGCAGTGAGGTCGACAACAAATAAACGAGTCTGGACAAAGGCTTCTACGGGAATTCTAGCTTTAATGATTGGAGTAACCATTTCATTCCATTCCAATTGTTCCGTGAAAACTGTGGATAAATCACAGATAAAGAAACATAAATACAAGTACATCAAAGCATTATCGAATTCATAGCAATAATACAGTCTAAATCTTTACTTATAGTGCTTCAGCACGCTCATAATATCTTCGAAGTATTTAGCGGTATAATCACTGTTATCATTGTTCTTGATACAAGGTAAAATGTACATACATCATATTAAACCAGCATGGGCTTGTTTGTCTTACATTACATTACAAGTTCAAAACACACACACTAAATTCCACTTTATGTTTCGACAATTCATAAAAATACATTGAATATATAACAAAACTAACCTCTTTGCCGGACTTAATGACAATCTTATGACTTAAATCTCCTTGATGCACTGGCAAAAAGGGGGATTCTTGAACCTCAGCACAACCATGTTCATGTAGACTTCTGAGTGTTTAATATCAAGTGAACAGCAATAGATGGCGCTATACTAGGCACCTTGCCTGAGGAAGTGCTATTACAAATATATGTGTATTCATGTCATGCATCAATAGTACAAGAAACAAATGACTTGTGTGATAACATAATTTCAAGTGCACTGTCACAACAGCCTGTCTTGAAGCCATCTTATCATATCTGAAGTTCTACACTTCTATGTAGATAGAACAAGGATATACATGTAGCAAGGTAGCGTACTTACATTTAGATCACCCCACTAACAAGATAATCTTCACCATTGCTACAAGGGCGAATGCCATGGCAATGCAGAACTGATGTTTTTAATAATTATAATGATATTCTAGGTTTATGTAGCACTTAACGATGTTCCGCAGTAATGTTCCTGCACACCTTTTAATAGCTGCACAGGGCCATTTGATCATGTATTACACCAGGAACTCCAGGCATTGTGTATGGTGAATACATAACCAGCTGGCCCTGCGCACTTAAGGTGTGCATGAACATTACTGCAGAACGCCCTTAATACATCTAAGATGTCTCTAAACCAGGGGTGATAGTGAGCACTAATAAAAAATAGGTTTTTTTTCCCCCTGATCACCGTCCCCTTGTGTAAAAAAAAAAAAAGGATCCAGGGAAAAAAAAATGGCATCTAAGAACATTCCCCCCTTTTGAGTAAGAAAATTGGGGAAAAATCAGGAAAAAATCAGGAAAAATCAGGAAAATAAGTGGAAAATCAGGAAAATAGGGGTTAAATCGGGAAGAAGAAAAAAAAAAAAAATTGAGAAAAAAAAAATTCCAGAAAAAAATCGGGATACCGATTTAAATCGGGTAATTATCAGGCCTGCTAAACACTTTTAAGTATTATCATTACCTGATGTTCTTGAGCATGTAGAGTACCTCTGTAGGGATTCTGAACTCTGGAGGGAGCTGTAATACCCTGAAGTCTGCTTCCAAGATGGCTGGAGGGGGCTCCTTGACTTGAAGCATTGGTTTCCTGTCACTGTCTGTATGCTGCAGGATACTGAAGTAATAAAAATATGGAAGCATAACGTGATAGAGTAAGAACAATGCAAATACAAAATATCACTTTGTATTGTGATATTTACTAGTACACAAACCAAATGTTAACTAAAACTTGTTTAAAAATTTCAAAAGTATCAAGAAAACTATACCATCCTAAGATTTTAATTCAACTACAACTCACTTCACTGATATCTTACCACTTGTTATAGGACTGCAAGAACTAAGATATGTGTCTACCTATGGTAAAACATACAATATGTACGTTCTAAATTTGAAGGAAAAAAAAGGGACCGAGTCATACACATCATTTGAAGATAAAAACATGAATTTAAGGTACAATTAACAATGGTTACATGAATTTGGTAACAACCCTGAATTCCGTCAAACCAGTAAATCTTTTCATGGGCATACTGGTATCAAGTTTGAGGTTCAGCCCTCATATGGTTATACCATGTAACCATATGGAACTATATCATCTTCTGCATCAAGTGAATATGGAATGATAAAAAATACAAGCAGTCTGTAACATTCAACCTTATCAATATGCTCTCTTACCAAGCTCAAAACTACTTGTCCATTGTTCAAATATATAAGTAAACACAAGTCTGACTGAAAATCAGTAAAAAAAAAATATGTAATTAAAATCAAAAGAATATGTAGTGCAAATCTTATAATATTAATTAAATTATTATTAGTATTGATAATAACGTTTCAATATACTTACCCTCTGATGGTTTTTGCCAGGTCCATATATTCTTTTCTCTTTCTCATCTTCCTTTGCACAGTATACACTGGCCCAGATATTGATTTAACCTAAACACATAACATACAGCATCATACAAGTCATATGAATCATATATATAGAAGAACGTGCTGAAAACTTAATAAACTGTGTATTGTACAACGTAAGTAGAATAACAGAATATTTTCTTTACAATACTGCAATGGGAAAAATTAGGAAAGAAAACTCTCTCTTAGACCAAGCAAATATATGTTAAATCTTTGATGTGTGTTAAACATTCTGATATAGTACTATCTACTCAAGAAAATCACTTTAAAATATATATTTCTACTTTATAAGCAGGGAGTGAAATAAAAAGCAAAAGCATCTCTCTTTCTGAATCTCATAGAATGAACATGAACAAGAAGGTATTTATTAAAATGGAGATAAACTAGAGCATATTGGTGTCCTATCGTTGAATACTTACTACTCTATCCCAAGACATTTTGTCACTTTAAGCCAGCTTTTGCTCCCTTCACAAATATCTATCAACTACTAACAATTTTGGGATGCTTGTACTTTTGAAAGCCAGCCTTCCCAATGTCATTATCTCTTTGCTCAACCATAAGGCAGTGACAATATGTGCAATACAACAGGCAGTTCTAGAATAATAAATTGGAGGGGGCTTTAGGGGCTGGGGGATTGGAGGTTATGTTGTTATTTTCTACATGTGACTTACTTAAATTCATTTATTTTCATGAAAAATTTGAGAAAAGGCGGGCACTCAAATATATATATATATATATATATATATATATATATATATTTTGTTTTTGTTTTGTTGGGGGAGGGGGAGAGGGGCCGCTTAAGCCCCCCATCTATAAATGCTCCTGACCACAAGTCAACAGGAGTATAGTTATTACAACATGTCAACATTTTGTATGACACTGAGAAGTGATACCTGAGGTTCGTTTTGAAGATCAAACTTCAACTTCATTGCAAGGTCAGGAGTGTTCTCAAACATATGGTTCCTATCTCTGATGACATAATATAACAGTTGCTGGCAGCACAACCTACCCCAAATGGATGATATGTACTTTTATGCTTTAAAAGTGCTTTAAACGACAGTGTGTACACAAGAATTTCCAATTTTAATCCTATCCTGACATATAATATCATTTGTTTGGCGCCATAAGGGTGTTAACTCTGTGTGTGTATATATATATATATATATATATATATATATATATATATATATAATATATATACGTTGAAGCCCTTCTAGCTCCAAACAGACAATATGTACATGAACTAGTACCAACTTGTTTACAAAGCATTTCACTAATTTATTAGTTTTGACAATAGAATTGTATTTTTGAGAGAAAATGTCCTAACATATTCTGACTAGATAATATGATGTAGAAGTTGAGTCATTCAAAACACAGCAAAGTTCAGTTTTAGTACCGTGAAAAAGCAAGGCTGCAATGTCTTTCCAATAATAAAATCATAAAATCTTACCTTTCTCAGCATTTTCCTGCCATAAAACATCACTTTATCTCGCTTTCTGAACCTGGGCTTTGGTTGTGCTTGAACTAAATGTTTAAAAAAATACAATTAAAAAAAAAAGGTGAAATTAGCCATTATAAATGAGTTCATGAGAAATGCATATATATATATGTTTTAAATCTTATTACTATTTTACTTTGTATTATGCTGTTGAGTATGTGGACATTTACATGAAAGATGATCGTTTGAGCATTGTATCAGCTATCTGTTACACCCCAGTCACACTACCAAACCGACTCTAAACTGACCCATTCTTGGCCATTCCAGAAAATGTATAGATTTTGTTTAGTCTGGTGTCAGTCTCGTTGGTGCAACTGATTTCCTATATTTATGTCATTCAGAAAAAGAGTTAGGCATGCAAGAGCCATCCCACACTGATACCCAGCCCCATTTTTATCATTATCCAAAACTTATGTCCTTTGGCAAGACATCAATCTACATTTGCCACACTTGACCCAGGTGAGGTAAAGGGTACCTGGCAGAAAGTGATTCCTTAAAATGACAGCAATGGAGCACCAGAAGTGGCAATGTGACAGACATGAGTACTATACAAGAACCCACTATATGTATGATTATTATCACAGTATCGTTTACAACAAAATATAATATATATATATATATCTGCATCACAGGATATTCCATCCAAACATAAAGGAATAAATTCTGTCCTCTTCCTATTTAACCCTTTGCCTACGGTAACATGTGAGAATGAGATAATTAAGTATTCAAAGGGTTAAAAAAAAGTTCTTCCACCTCTCCTTCATTTCCCTCTACTCGACATGCAATCATTTTAATCTTCATTTCAAAAGTCACTTCATAGAACAGTCACATACCTGCCAGCCTTTCACAACAAAAATTAGAAATCTCTCTCAAGGAAAAATTATGAATACAGTCTATTTTTTACATGTACATACTCCTTACACAGAAGAATTCAGAAAAAGAGAGGTATCTAGCGTTCAAAACAATAGTTTGAATGCCGAAATGGGAAGACTATTCCTTTTCATATTCTTTCCTTTGTTCTACTCTCCAAACAGGTTAATTTTCTCATTACTGTAGAAATGGAAATGTACATGTATTCAAAATACCATAATAAAGAGGATGCTCAAGACAAGAAGCAGTGGAGGGAGGGAGTGTCATCATGGCGGAAAGTCAGTAACACCTCGTAAGAGAGAAATAGCTGACTTTAATACTTTAATAAATGATGATGATGATAACTTACTTCTTTTTTTGATGATCACGGAGATGAGAAAGGCAACCAAACTGAGAAGCATTGCAATCACAATAAACATCAGAATGAAGGTCTGTAAACAAGTCACAAAAATCAATTCTCAGACATTAAAACAAAGAAAAAAAAGTTCTCCATCTTCAAAATGTACAAAGAAATGCTTAATTTTTACAACAAATCCATACAGCAGTTATGCATTCCAGTCAACAATTAATATATTGTGTCCTCTATAGATATGTAACTGAAAAAGAAATCTCTTTTCATAGCTTTCATGTAAACTTTAGTTTAACACAAACAAGGAGTACAACAGTTAACAAAGATTACTACACAGGATTATGTTCTTTGTCAAAACATGCCGGCACATCAAACACAAAAAAACAAAAAACAAAAATATTTTCGAAGATGAAAATCAAGTCAAAACTGAACTTGGCAATTTCCTTCGATGATTCATGCATATAACATCTTGACAGGAAATAAAGACAGGTTTTCATTGTCTTTAGTTCTAAGAGGGAGGGGGGTGGGAGGGGGGGGGGCACATGCCGCTCAAAGCCTCAATCCACTTTTTCCATTGGCCTGCACAACATATACAGGGTAAATGTAGTCGCTGAACGCTACTGATATTCAGATAGCATTGACACTGTGTTGTGCTATGCTATTCACACAGCTTGTATACAATAAACCACACTTGTTTTTCTTTTTCATTGGGAATACAAAGTTAGTATTGATTTTCCCTGCTGTGGTCAACTACATGTATGTGCAAGCAAAAGCAAGGAAGGAAGAATATAGAGGTGGAATAGATGCTGCATTATGAGTACTGTTGGAAAACAAAACAAACAAACAAAATGTGTATCAAACTTCTTTGAAACAGGCATCTATGAGGATTTTGTTTGTTCATTTCAATTTGACTGTAAAAATTATTATTAAATATG
Source organism: Mesocentrotus franciscanus (assembly GCA_037976565.1). Taxonomy (NCBI): domain Eukaryota; kingdom Metazoa; phylum Echinodermata; class Echinoidea; order Camarodonta; family Strongylocentrotidae; genus Mesocentrotus; species Mesocentrotus franciscanus. The sequence continues at coordinate 22,805,636 of CP137679.1, read as the reverse complement.
CCTCTCAGTCTTACTGTTTAGAGATAAAGTTATAGAAAAAAAATCAATTGCACTTGTGCGAGCATGAAAACTTGGGACATGTTTCTTTCATGCTCCAAGAGTAAATTAAAACTTAAAAGGCAACTAAAATTGTGTAGTTTTCCATCCGATGCCATTGATTAAATTAACTTAATGAATGGTCAGATTGTTCCCTATTCTTTGAGTTTCACGACTAGATCTAACTGCTCTTAGTTATCATGTGATTTCACTCACTCACTCACTCACTCACTGTCAAACAATTGGTTTCAGAACTGAACTCAATAAATTCAAGAATAATTTCATCAACTTTGTCTGGCTTTCACTTGAGATCTTGAGACTAAACTCATAACTTTAATTTATAATACATCATACATTATTCCTCCCTTAAAGAGTATTTATTAAATCTAGACTCTAAATGTCAATTAAATAAAAGTAAAAAAATATCTAGCCACTCTCCACAAGTGAAATTTGCATCGTCTGATCACGCAATGTCACAAATGCCAGCTCCAGTCCAGGCATTAATTTTATTCCAGTCGTTTTCCCAACACTATTTTCAATATGTGGGTCATACGAATGAAAATTGAGATATCGTTGAAAGTCTTGGAATAAGATACAGGCAAAACTAAATGTCAAAGTTAACCAATAGAAATACTTACAGTTGTATATTGTGTATCAAAATAATAAGAACTTGGGGGCAAGAAGCCCTTATCATCCAGCGGAGAGTCCATATCTAGTTCGTCGTCTTCGTCCATTTTATTCTTATCGAAGGTGCAGTGCAGTCAATACGATATCTCGGCGATTTATTTTACATGTAAATCATGTAATGTATTTATTTTGTGGGGGGCACTAGACTCGATATAAGAGCACAATTAAATATAGAAGTTGGGCTTTTCCCCCGAGCTTTACGTGGCTCCATATATAAATGCCAATTAAAGAACAGGCAACCAAATTCCAGCAATGTTTTCACCGCATGATACAAGTAGGCCTATATAACTTCCCAGGGTAAGTGCGCCTGAGGTTTCTTCCCCAAAATGTCAGTCCACCACTGCACTTAAAGGTACTATGTCCCATTTGCAGGCCAAAAAAATGAAAAGGTTAAATTCCAACGGCATTTGAAAGACAATACTAATTTAGAACTTCCCAAAAAAAGGGGGCTTGAAAATGTCTTTAAGTGGGAAAATAACGACTATTAGTTGTCGAATCGACTTAGGAGCTATAGAGCCAGTAAGTAATAGTCTGATTTTTCAGACCATTGTACCGAATGGTCGTACGTTTATGCTGCGCAAAGATTCAATCAGTTTAATTTTGGCCATTACAAGAAGTGGGTTATTGAATGTAGACATTAAATGCTCATGTACCCTTTACAGCTCATTTTATGTATGTTATTACCAAACTCCAAAGACGAAAAAATGCCAGTCAGTCACTCGATATAGATGAGACATAGGACATACATGAGTACATGACATATATATTCATAATTCCTGCAAAGTTCTACATGCAGAATTTGATGTTGGCTGCAAAAGGGACATGTATCTTTAATAAGAGTGTATTTCCAATATAGATGTATATAATACAATACATATAAAAAATGAAGAAAACAGTGCTAGCTATAGTCTCTGTTTTCTTCTCATCTCCCTTTTTCTCTGGCACAATATAGTGTATCATTCCCCTTCGTATATATCCTATATACCACTCAATTAGGCCATTAAAAAAAAATATTCATGTTTAGCGTCCCCGCAAGCTTCCTTTTCGGGGGCCGCCTGCCCTCTTTTTTTTTTTTTTTTTTAATTTTCTTTTTTTTTAAATTTTTTTAAATTTTTTAAATCTTAATGAAAAAACATGAAAAACATACTTCTAAAATGGTCTTTTTCTGAATTAAAAACAAAAACATAAATGCTGGCAGCCATCTTGAAAAATAGCCCGACTGGCTGTGACTGGCTGTCCAGCCAGTCGGGGAAAATGTACGGAGTGGGCATTTTGAAGAAAAAAAAAAGGGCCTCCTCCTTCCTATTTTTCAAAAAGGCAGGACGCTAAACATGTTTTGTTTTTTTAATGGCCTTATAGGCCTAAGGCTTCGAACATGTCACCTAGCTAGCTCTCCCTTTCTATATAGAGCTCCCTAATGTTCTCTAGCTCTCTCTCAAACCATTTCTTAATACAACCACAATTCATATTCCTTATAGTCTTTTAGATTTGAAAGAAACAAGACAAGGCAAAAAAACCAACCAACAAACAAACACACATACGCAGGGGCGGATCCAGCCAGCGGCAAGGGAGGGGGCTGAAAAAGGGGCCCACTTCATGCGAAAATTTGAAAACCATGCCGGCCAAATTTTCGCTCAGTGGGGGTAGAGAGCTCAATTTTTTTAAACCACCACCCCCTTGAGCGCCAGGAGGGTCCATCTTCTTTTGGGGCCAGGGCCCCCCCCCCTTGATCCGCCACTGCATACACGCACACACACAATAAAAATAAATGGGTTTGACTATAATCTTTCAGACTTTCCACTGTTTCAGTTAAAGTTGAAATGGGGCAAGACAAATAGATAAGTATAAATAACTGAATAAATAAGAAAATAAATAAATAAATACAAATCAATAATTAAATAAACAAATACAAAATATGAATAAATAAATAAGCAAAAATAAAAACAATCTTCATTTTAAATTTTCTGATAATATATATACCCCTACATCCATTGTTATATTGATTTTCAATCTTTTATTAAATGGATAAATCCACAAGCTGCACCTTGGAAATGCTCCATAGTTTGTTCAGTTAACTGATGTTATATAGTCACTGTAAAATTCCAGTTACATATTAATTTATATTTATATGCACAACAACACAGAATTAGGAATTGTGTTTTACATAAGAAAAAGTCAAGCAATGCAGTATCATTCACTTTACCAGACATTTATTTGGATACAAATATGAGAGTATGGAAATATAAAGTACACGTCTCTCTGAAGGATAAAATATATAATAGGCAGTTCTTTAGGCCAAAATAGAAGTAAAATTTAACATTTCCAGTCAACAGAAAGAGAGCTCCGATACTGGTTGATTTTACACTTGATCCTGTTATACAATAAATTGATAGCTCTCCATTATAAATATGTTTCAATATGTACAGCATTATTCTAATGTTGTAATATTATATTCATTCAAACATATAAATATCTGACAAGATACTAGAGGACAAAGGAAAGGTGTGTATTATGCATGAAGTGCTTCGAAGATATGAAATAGTATTGTTTTAAGTGGGGAATTCTACTCCTAGCTCAAGATTCAACTGCATAAAATATTTCTCTTCTTCATGATTTTCAAGAATGATACTTCAGGCATAGTATTATAGATTCATTTTAAATACATGTACAATGAATACAATCAATATTAGTTAATCTACCTGTTATTAAACATATACATGTATAAATATACTTTAAAGATGCTATGTCCCTTTTGCAGCCAACATCAAATTCTGTAGAACTTTGCAGGAATTATGAATATGTCATGTATGTCCTATCTGTGAAATTTAAACGTTAGCAGTGTCCTAATATTCAAATTATGCAAGGAAACCCGTTTACTTGCTAGACTTCACTGTCAGACACTATTGAGTGACTGACTGGCTTTTTATCTTTGGTAATAACATACATAAAATGAGCTGTAAAGGTACATGAGCATTTGTCTACATCAATAACCCACTTCTTGTAATGGCCAAAATTAAACTGATTGAATCTTTGCGCAGCATAAAACGTACGACCATTCGGTACAATGGTCTGAAAAATCAGACTATTACTTACTGGCTCTATAGCTCCTAAGTCGATTCGACAACTAATAGTCGTTATTTTCCCACTTAAAGACATTTTCAAGCCCCCCTTTTTTTAGGGAAGTTCTAAATTAGTATTGTCTTTCAAATGCCGTTGGAATTTAACCATTTCATTTTTTTGGCCTGCAAATGGGACATAGTACCTTTAAAAAAAAAAAATATGGACGATATCATAAATGTAAAAAGCAGTGTAAATTTGTTGCAAGAGTATGCATGGAAAAGATTGGACGGATATTAATTAATACAAATGGTAGTCATTTGACTAATTCAGACAAATATCAACCGATATACTGACAGTCTCAATAGAAAATAAATTGGACGGTTTCTACTAATACATACAAGGCATATCTTTACTCAGTCAGAAAATGGAAGGAATTTTAATCTGCATAATTCTGCATTGCATATCACTGAAAATCACAGCACCAAAACAAAGGAAAAAATACGACCATATAACTTTATATTCTCAATGCATTCTGCATTATTACAACATATAGACGACAGAGGTGTCGTGGTCTGGAGGACACACCACTGGACCATGGATCACATGGTTCACAGTTCAAGACCCGCTGCATTAAAGTCCTTTGGCAAGACATTAATCTACATTTGCCATTCTCCACACGGGTGTAGTAAATGGGTTCCTGGTAGGAATTCATTATTTTGATGCTTTTAGCACCTTAGGATAGCTGGGCTAAAGCCAGGGTAATAAAATTGCATTGTAGGTGTCTTTAAGCATCCCTTGGGATTGATATGCACTCAATACAGTAGTTACCATATTGTCTAGTGCACCAACCTATGTTTGGTTAAAATATAAATGTTGAATATTAGGAATTCAAAAGGTGTTTTACCATACCTGTTTTGAAATGTCACAGGTAAAAGAGTCATAAAACTAATCCCTAATGATCTAAACCATTCCTGATAAACTTATTCAACAATAAACATTTTACAGTTTTAACCCTTCTTACAATGGAATTGATGACATTGATTAATGATAAAGAATGACAAATTTCTCTAAAATTAGGCCATAAGGCAAACCTATCGCCATATCCATACACACTGTTCACTTTCGTTTGCCAAGACCAAGTCATATATAAGACACATTTATTTTAATACAGCTCCACATTTGCTTTCTTATACAATAGGATTACTATTTCATATACATGGTTTACTTCATGATATTGATATGTCTTCTTGTGTTACTGATCTCCTGTGTTTAACTGTTTTTATATATATATATATATATATATATATTGAATTCTAATATACTAAAAAATCACCAAATGAAAACGGCAAATAACGATAAAGTATGGGGGGGGGGGAACTCAAAATCTTAATAAACTGGCAAATGTAGTAGCATATCAAAGACGTTAGAAGTTAATACTGAAGTTTCCAGATGAATTAATCACATATCGAATAAATGCAAAATTATGCAATACAATTAAAAATATTATCTTGTTCAAATATTTGTTTATTTTGTAGTTTGATCAGTTGCATCTTATTCAGCTAGGGTGATTTGATCTTTTCTGGCTAGTTCTGTTGACTCTGTGACTTCATTGTTTTGTTCTGTGCTTTCCAAATCAGGAGGTTCTACTTGGTTACTATCAGGGACAACTGGGACATCCTCTGCAACATCCTCTGCAACATCCTCAGTAAGAGGTGCTAAAGTGTTTCTTCCAACTGTGGAATCAATGGTTTCCAGCCCTTCTGTCTCGTGATTTGGGCTTTGAGGTGCTTGTTCATCTGGGACAGATTCATTGACAGTTCCTTTATCCATTTGACCTGCTCCATATTCTCCTGGAGAACTGTTCTCAGCACCTTCATCGTCTCCAAGTACCCCCAGAACTGGTACCTGTCCTTTCAGCTTCTGTCTCCCTCGTCTCTGTGCTACCCTTTTCTTCTGCAATATTCCCCATTAGTGCATCAAGGCTTTTGTCAGGCTGATGATGCAAGGCCATCACTTCAGGAGCCTTAATGTCTTCTTCTTCTTCCTCTTCCTCCTCCTCCTCTTCTTCTGCAAGGGGTGTGAGAGAGGGTGTCGCTGTGCTCTTACTGCTCATCTCCTGGATGTCATAGTCAACATCCATGCCAGCTGGTTCTGGGGAAGGTGGAGGTGCTACTGGGGCAAGGATCATATCGATCTTTTTGTTGGACAACCGTTCATTCTTCCGTTCCGGTGAATTCATGTACTCCCTCTCATCCACCACAGGCCACACCTCTGGGGTGGGTGCCGCTGGCAATGGGGTATCCAGAGCCAGTGGTGACCCTATAGCTTTCTCTGATGCCTGAGCCATTACACTGGTGGCAGCATCGTACGGCGTACTTGATTCTGGTGGTTTGGCAGGGCTTTGGACGGAATAGGTACCTCTGGTGTTTGTACTTGCAGTTCCCACAGGTTGCTCTGTCTCGTCGTGTCCTGCAGGAGTTGCTGGTTCCACAGAGGAAGGTGAAATAGAGCTACCAGGAGGCAAGTTGACTACATCCATCTGTTCTAGGACCCTGGTAGCACCAGCTGGTGAGGCATCATGATAACTTCCTTGCTTCACCTCATCCGAAGTAGCGTAAGGGACTCGGAACACATGGGTTGGGGCACCCCCGTGAATTGCATTCTGAGAGGAATAATAGAAATAAAGATAAAATTTAGAAGAAATACAGAACTTACAATGTCAGATACTCTTGAATCAACTCTGGCACTTTATACATAAGTGACCTTATGCCCCAAATATGTAAAGACAATTTTCAATTTTTCAACAGCAAAACAGCAATCTTTTAATTGAATACACTCAGTAAAATGTGCTTATAACTTTCGAACACAATAAACACAAACCACAATTGTTTATTTTGACAAAATATGTCTCATACAAGTGATGAAGAAATGATACAACATCAACTGCTTAACTACACATCTATATAACAGCTCAAAACATCCAATAAGTCTCTCATACTCATTTGTGTTTATTTGTTTTCTGACCATTTGCGAAAGTTAACAGTTCTAAGGATTACTATTCAAGAGAAACCGACTGAATCTTGATTACGTCAACACCAATCAAACAATGTCTATCCTAAGAATAGAAAGTAAAGAGCAACGTGAAATTTGAGGGGAAATGTTTAATTCAAAAGGACAGAAAACCACTATAATGAAATGATGGATTTCAGAAAATTTGGCCTACATTCTGCATTAAACCTATTATCATTAATCATACATTTTTTTTTCTTAAATGTCTTGTTAGATGAATTTGCAGGATATTATTGTTTGAACTTGAATAAATGGCTACTTGGTGAATCTGGTTTCAATGCTTTCATGTATACTAAATTTCTCTGGAAAGTTAAGACTTACAATTCTGGCACAGAACAATATGACAGCTTTGTGAATCATTTGCAGTTTATTGCCTGCAGGTCATAATTTTACTACCGGTAACCATAATAATTATAGTGTGTGCAGTCTCACAGCAAACAGGTGCTTCATATATTGTGCAAATATCTCATTTAGATTAAGATTATTGACAAGATAAGGAGAATCCACGGGTCAATAGGCCTGTCTTCATCAGCTCGAGATTGACAAATAACCCACTATTTTAACTAGCCCGATCGCAAATTATCCAGCTAATTTGCGTCTTCATCACCCCGCAGTTGCAATTAGCGGGATATTTGGTCGAGATAATCATCCCAAGATATCTTGGGCTAGTTTGCAAACTATCCCGCTATTTGTCAAAATATCCCGCTATTTGTCCGGTGCGTCTTGACCAGCCTGAAGACTCGCACGATGCGCAAATGCTGAGCAAAATATGTTGAGCTAATTTCTTAGCTCGAGTTTCGAGCTCTCATCTCGAGCTGATGAAGACGCGATTTGTAACTTCAGGCTTATTTCCCAAATCAGAAATAGCAGGCTATTTGGCAATCTCGAGCTGATGAAGACAGGCCTATAGTTATGTAGAATGTTCATTATTCCATTGATGTAAAGGCAATCACATATTGTTGCTTTACTCTATAGAATATTTGGATGAGGTATATAATTCATAAAGGACATAGAATTTATATCGGGGCTGTGCAGGGCTTCATATGGTGCGACACAACAAGGACCACAAGAAAAACCTTTACCTCAAAATCAACCCAATGCAACTCCGGCTATTGGGTTTTATGGTGCAATGAAAGAGATGAATATAAAAGAAAAAATGAACCAATGAAATATGTAATAAGATATAGATAAAGAACACTTATTATTGCTCTATGGTATGAAGTAAAGATGTACAATACTACCCATTTGTATGAATAAGGAAACTTACAGGTATTCAGTGAAAACAAAAATCATTTATCATGGTGCATGTAAAATTATAGTGAATTAAAATAAGGACGAGATTCAACTGAGTGCAACTTCCATTGCTTTTACCAGTAATGGCTTATCCAGTTTTTAAACGAGATATACATGTTGGAATTATCATGAGCACCAAATAGATAATGGAGTGGGAAAAGGCAATGGATGGGTAATGGAATGGTAAAAAGCACCAATGGTAATTATAATGATCGGTCATACACAGAGAATCGTAATGAATATAAGTTTAAATGGATGAAATACTGTATAAGCCAATATTTTCATAAGAAAAAAAAGGGACACAAACATTTTTGTTTCTAAAATCATCAACATTAGTTTCATAAAATACATGTTCACACATGGATCAGCAGCCTCATTATTCTGTGTTGTTAATTAAGCTCCAGATCTACAACAATTCGCAAACTTAAATTCATGAAACAAATGGCTTACACTGGATCAGCCACTGATGTCCACCCACCCATAGTTACAAGCACCAAATGTAATGAATACAAGTGTAAATGAATGAAATGATTACCCAATGCCCCCAACCAACCCACCAAACTAGTGTGAGATGATAAAGGACCATCCCTGAGTGACTGACCAGGGGGGTCGGTTTCACAAAACTTGTCATCAGTGACAAATGACAGTTTGTGTTAAAAACTATTGAAATCCTTGCTTCCGATTGGTTATCAGCAGATTTGTCACTGATTTTTGTCATTTGTCATTTAAAAAAGGCTTTGTGAAACACCCCCCTGTGCTTTATGTGTACAAGAGAATATGATATTTTGTACTAAATACCCCAAGGAAAGGCAAGATAGTAACTATACTCACGAAGTCCTCGCTGGGTACGGTAGAGATGGTTGAATAGTGCGCTGACCCCATCCTTGGTATTGGAGGGATGGGGGTGCGTTCACACGCCGAGCAGGGCGTCTGGGGAGGGGTGCGGCCAGAGAGGTGACTGGGGACGGTAACATACACGGTGGATGCTTTGCCGGAGAAGGGGCTGGAGGATTTCTCAGAAGGCTCGTATTCCAGCGTGCTCAGAGGACCTGTTTGAGAAAAAAATTGAGATTATCTTCACTTAAACAAAAAGTTCTCATATAATTTCTATTTGTTTTTACTATTTAAAAAGTAGAATCACCCACTGAGTCCTTGATTACCATGAGTGATGAGTCTTATCCTACCAAGCAATCCTCTAAGGACACGATATCAAGAAACCATTCATGATAAGACAGCTATGAGTGCAGAGCACTTCACTCCATCGAAAAAGTATATGCACAATCTAATAAGTTTTGTATGTATCTTTACATCAAGTGTTCAAGGACCTTATTGGGCATCCATCAATCTTTTAAATCAAATACATGTACATCACTTATTAGATTGCATAATAAATAAAAATGGCTTTGTATGATAACTTTAACAAAAAATCTAAACTAATATCACTGCTCACAACATCTTAAAATGAAAATGTTCCCACAACTCCAAAATGTTAGTGATGGCCAAATGGGCATACAGCTAGGTGCCGACACTAGACTCAAGCAATAATCTGACAGTTTTCTGAGGTTGTTCTTCATTGAACTTACTGAGAGCAAGATCAAAGGACTGAGCGGTGTAGTTGAAAGGTCGTATGGATCTGACCCCTGGCTGTAGAGGGGGTAAGGTCTTGGCGGAGACGGAGGTCACCTTGCGTCGAGAGTAGTTAGACATCTCAGTCGGTCCCCCTGATGAAAACAAAATATATTGAGAATAATGATAATGATAAAGTGAATTAATTATTGCTTTACACTTGCCATTATCAAGTTTTTCAACCACATGAGAAGGTCCTAGGGTTCATTAACATTACTTCTAACTCTTTGAAAAATGTTATAGAAAGATCACCTGCATACAAAAGGTACAATAACTTACTGAACAGGTACACCTGTATTGAGACCAATTAAGATATGCAAAGTTCAAAACCAAGTCAGTGTTTGAGTTCCCTTAAACATTGATTCTCAAACATCTTGTCTTTGAAAGGACTTACAACCGTAGGTCATGTGATTGCACACCTACATGTAAAATGATAAAGAGAATGTCTTGGCATTTATGGTAGAAGAAATACTGCTTCATCCTCCTCAAATTCACAGTTTCTTGCATTCAATTTTCCTATGAAGGTCCTTGCAAGCATACATTGGTTTCCTCAAGGAACATATCTGATCCAACACTATCCTACAATACAATCTCACCTCTAATTGGCCGAATTGCTTTCCTCTTGGTCACTTCCTCCGAAGCTATAGTTGGGGAAATCAACGTCGTCTCCCGATCATCTTCCGCATGATGATCCGGCCTTTCCCGCCTCGTGTAGGACGAAGACGTGATACAGGACATTCCACTCTCATCGAGGAAGAATGGCATGCTCCTCGTAGGGGGTGGTGCCCTTATTGGATCCATCCTCTTTTCACGGCTGTCCAATAGCGTCACCTTCTTCTGCCGGAGTATTCCACTTGAGTGTAGGGGTGCTGATGGGGCAGCAGTTAGGGAGGGTACTTGGGTGTTGACTGGTGAGAGGATTGGGGGATGCTGTTGCATAACATCGTTCTTCTCAAAGTGGATGTGAGGCATGAGTTTCTCCAGGAGCATAGCAACCTTGTTCTTGTCAAAGAGATCACTGAGCAAGATAGAAGTAGGAGAATGATATCAACCTTTTACCAAGAATCATGTCAATTTATTTTTAAGATACTAAAAGCATACAACGTGAGCAGCATGATATTTAGGACCGAATCACAGTCCCTTCTACTTTGGGTAAACCATTTGTGCTTGAAGCATCAACAAATTTATTTTTATTGTCATGAATCTATTGCAGCTGTACCCTAATTTTGTATAATTCTCAAAATTCTCATTTCTAACATGAATTAGTCAAATTGAATTGACATACTTTCTGTTCTCTTCTCTTTTTCTTTGGGTGATCCCTAAGATTCACAAGTGAATGATGAAGATTTTATGAACGTGTGTGGCAACTAGCAAGTGGACTTTATTTTGCATTCACTCTTTAATATTCAGGGTCCTGATATATCAAAAGAGGTTAAGAGTATAATAGCAATCTCATGGACATCTGGGCCCTGTTTCATAAAACTTGATATCAATAGCAAGTTACAAGCTACTGTTATAAGCTACTGAAATCATGGCTTCTGATTGGCGGAGAGCAACTTTGTCATAGAAATTCAGCACTTGTTATAGATTACAAGTTTTATGAAACGGGCCCCTACACTGTGACTCACCTCTCTTTGGTGTGTTCCACCAGTTCAAGTAGCACTTCTCTTGGTAACTGAAGTAACTGTGCAATTCTGTTATTAAAATATAAAAAAAAAACAGAATGTCAGACTCAAATCTTTTAAAATACTGAAAACATCAGTAAATCGACAGTATTCGAGGCACAAGATATTATAAGTAATATATGAATGAATTAGCTTGATGAATCAAAGACAAAACGATACCAAGGCATGAATTTTAAAATGAAGTGAGTAAAGTTGAAGGGAGAGGGAGAATGAGAGAGAGTGAGAAAGAGAAAGAGAGAGAGAGAGAGAGAGAGAGAGAGAGAGAAAGAAAGAGTGGAACAAACCTTTACCACTTAACTGTGAAGAAGGCTTTTGTGATTAATTAATTGATCATAAAACTGTACAATCGTGCTCAGCTTTGTGTTACAGGGGCTATAGGTACAATGTAGGTCTATCAAAATAACTAAATTTCAAACTCTGCAATGCAATAGACAAAGAAACGGTCAGTTCTATTCCTCTAAGTAAAACAGCAGTAAAGGACCCAATAATATGCTGTCTCTCTTCTGTGATTCCAAACTTACCCTTCATCAAAGTCTTGAGGTAAGGTACGTCTGTTAAGGGGTGGGGGTGACCTGGCTGGATGGGTGTAAGGTCTCCCTCCTGTAGGTGTCTGGAAATTCTTCCTCTGAAATTTAAAAAAAAATACAACAGAACAAATCCAAATAAATGAATTTCCACTGATTGAACAGGCTGGTGATGATACTGTAAAAAAAGAGAAAACTTTTAATGCATGAAATGTTCGCGAATTTCGTACTTGGTTCAGATTCATAAAGTTTCATGCCAAGAAGTCTTTGTAGTAAACAAGTAAACATGATTCAACAAAATACAATGAAAACCTACCATCTTCTGGTTCTTGTTCTGACTTGTGGCAAGATTCTTTGGGATCATATCTTCAGTCACATCTTTAGGATGGACCTTTATTTTTGTAGCACCATCTTCAGACCTGGAATACAACAGTTAAACAGTTCAGGGGGATCAGACATCTCTCATGTTTGCATATTTTTAATCTTTAGATTATCATGGCTATAGATGGGGCTAAACAATATTTATTATAGGCTTTTTAGGGATATTCTAAAGGAGTTTATATAGATGATTCGCAGCAATTAACTGCTTACCTTTTTATTTGGGTTGCAAACTGGGTACCTAAACAATTAGTTACACTGTCAACTTCAAATTCCAGTGGTTATTTAGAGAAAATTATACATTTACAGAATTTTATCTGAAATAAAAAATGAATAAATTAAATATGTGTAAATGATAGGTTTTGACCCTGTCTTTGGTAATTGATAGGAAGCGAACAAATCTCTTTATCAGGGAACCAGATATATAAATAGTTGCTACAATGTTGAAAATCTCTAGATATAATTACAAGGAATAGATGTTATAAAATGCAACATTACTTCATAAAACTTAGTCAGAAAATCATGAGAGCTGGAAACACAACATTTCTAAAGCTATTTACCTCTACTCCTAAACAGGTGTTCAGCATTACCAACTGTTCCCTCAAATCTTCAAGCCCCCCTCTTTGAGAACTGCCTTTGTTCACGACTCTAATATTTTGTGAATTGTTGACTACAGGGAGCACTCACCTGCCCTGTGAGGTGTCGGTTTTCTCCCGGAGACCAGCCGTTGCAGGGCACCATACATAGACCTTGCGATTCTGTGGTATTACCCCTTGGTGTTTGAGCCCACCGACCCCGAGAGAATCTCTCATGTCGACCTTCTTGACCCCATTCACAAACTCCAGGAAGCTGAGTGGAGCTGTGCGAGCTGGAGCCGATTTGTTGGTGGGGCGTTGCTTGGCAGGAGATTTGGCCTTCTGGGGTGTGCCTTGGGATTGGGTGGGGGTTTGGTTGACAGGTGTTGCATTAATGGGTGTTTGGTGTGGTGTCATGGGCATATACTTTGGTGTAGAGCTAGGAACATTCTGTTGAGGTCTGTTGAAAAGAAGTAGAATCATGGTTGATTATCCATTCTAGGTGCCCATTTAGAATCATTATTGTAAACACCTTTTACAGCATACTTATTACAGGATACATGGCAAAGTCTACTCATGTTAAACTTGATATAAAAAGTCCACCATACCATCCCAACAATAAATTATCAACCCCTCCTGGGCTCCCTAACACAAAGACAAAGACAAGCGACTGATTGATATTTACCAATTGTACAATCGACTGATGATAGGATCATTTGCTAAGCTTTGTGTTAAGGGGTCCTGAACCACAAAAGTTAAAACAGCTCACATAAATGTACTCTATGAAGTAATTTTGTCACAATTAAATTGGCACTTTAACTCTTATGAGACTGATATAAAAAATGATCCATTTTAAAGTTAAATGTTAGGCCTACAGGAAATAAAATATGTTGGCAAAATTTGCCAACCATAGCACAAATAAGGTTATGTAAAAGGAGAGTATATCTTCAGTAAATTATCTGTTTAGAGCCAGAAGGGCATTGACTCATATCATTTTACATGGAGTTAACACCCTTTTGATTCCAAACAAACAAAATGATGTCAAGGTTATAAAATTTGCCACTTGATGCTGTTAAACTCACTGATCTATCAGTTGCCGGACAACTGGAGCTGAATGACTTCTCCCTGCATCATCATCATCCTCACCCCTGGCTTGGGGCAGTCTCCTCCTTGGCAACGGTCGCTGGGTGGGGTAGTGATCACCGGGATCATAACCATAATCTCCAAGCATATTCAGCACCTTGAGGGTTGGAAGTTCCTCTGCAGCAATGGAAAAAGACATGAAATCATACAATGCAACTATTTTGGACATGATTCTATAACTGCCATTTTCAAAATTTCATGGAAGAAAGTTTGCTATAAAGCTTGATACATGTCTGCAGCTTAATTAGAATGCTAGTAGTAGTAGTGTCATGAAAATGAAAAACAAGTTACTCTTAAAGTGATATATAATATATATGAATAACAGTTTAACATAAAACATTCAATGTTTCTTGAAATTGTGGCACAGTTACCTAAACATAGAGAAGTATTTTTTAAAGTGTTTAATAAAAGAAAAAAAAATGACCCTTTGGTCTAATTATTTTCTGAAGAATGTTAAGTCAATAAAAAATAGAAAATAGAAGTGACATTATTAACCTAAACTTTTGATTAATTGACAGAAACTTGGCTGTATTATTGAAAATCTAATTTCATTTTCTCATTTTGTCAGAGCCAAAGAAAAGTGCACCTTAAAGGCAAATCAATAATTACTTCCTTCAAAAGTTTGATGATATCAGACGTACCATCTGAGGTAGTCCCTTGATCTTCAGGTTTGACATATTGGGTCTTAGGAAGCCCTCTGTCTCTCCGTCGATTGGAGTACCAGCAGGACGGATGCTGACAGACAACCTGTCCGCATGATGTTTCATCTATCCTGACGTTACTATCCATCATCATCTTTGCTTGGAGAGGAAATCTTTTTGAGGATGTAGCAGAAGTGTATCAGTAATGTAGACAATAGATAGATTAGTAAATTTGAATTTACAGTGGTCTAGACCCAAGTAAGGTGTCTGAAGTATTTTTGATTTCCGAAACTACTTGTTCAAATTACCTGATTTATTTTCTTCAGATCTTGAGTCCAGAATACCAGGTACTGTAAATTTTGATGTACACAATTTCATGTGTACATGTTGTGAATTATGGTAGGAAGGTTTGTTACTATTAAAGTATTTCTCTATTTGGATTTATAGAATGTGTATGTGGGGATTTTTTAAAACAATATTTGATGTTTGTATTCATGAAAATAACCAAGATATACTAACAATGTGTATTAATGAGATGTTCATACATGTATTAAGTTAACGAACTGGAAATACACAAGTTGAACCAACAAAAAAATGAATTAAGTTTTCGTTAAAAGGTTAGCATAAAGGATCTTGCAAATAATGAATAATGAATAATGAAATAGTTGCCTCATTATGAGCTGAAAAAAAAAGTGACGGGAAACTCAACATTGAGTTATAAGAGCCTATATAATATACTTGTACTGATCAACATCAATTTTGCTTTGTTGATCGATGCATCAATGAATAATTATGTTTCAACTGGATAATTTAAAAAATCACGACTCATAATAATCATTCAATCACTGGCTTTCAAATTCAAGTTTCAATAAATTTCACCTAGCTTTCACAAGTTCAAGACAAGAGCTAGAGAGGCAAGCCTAGCCTAGAAAGCTAGATCTAGAGTAGACCGAAGATTTCTGTCTCTTTCGTTCGTTAGCCTCTGATTTGGGTAGGGTCGGCTCCTCTCTTTAGAGACAGAAGCCGACCATAGGCGTTCCTATGTAAAATCGGTGGTACGGATCTGGCCACCAAACTTATGCCCAAATACTACATTTTACCGGATGCATATCCGATGCATTTATTATTGTAAATTAGGCTTAGGCTAATATAATTCGGTTCCACTTACCAGATTAACTGTATGATGCATTTCAGGGTCTTTTTTCCGGATTTTCATCGCCGAAATTGAGCTCCGTGTTGAAATTCTTGCAGCCGTATTTTAAAGACACAGAGAAGTCAGCTCTCATGGGGAATTCGACACCGTTCGGGTATTTACCCAATAACAGGTGTTGTCAATCACCAGGGTTAGCCTTCAGTTTTATGACCATTCGACCTTATGTAATGCCTTGCTTTTCCCTCACCCGATCCGAAGCGGGATCCGAAGCTAGACTCTCTGAGAGATTAGGGGATAATTCTTGACTGGCCTACGGGTTTGCTGTGTGCAGATTTGTACTCCCATTAATGTTATTTCCACCAAGTCTGGTGTCAGCGAATTATGGCCTTCTGAACATGGAAACTGACGATCCACTCACTTTAAACTGTTACTGTCAATGGATGACGTCATCTTCCTTCATGCGCAGTAACACTAACAGTTTAAAATACGGCTGCAAGAATTTCAACACGGAGCTCAATTTCGGCGATGAAAATCCGGAAAAAAGACCCTGAAACGCATCATACAGTCAATCTGGTAAGTGGAACCGAATTATATTAGCCTAGGCCTAATTTACAATAATAAATGCATCGGATATGCATCCGGTAAAATGTAGTATTTGGGCATAAGTTTGGTGGCCAGATCCGTACCACCGATTCTACATAGGAACGCCTATGGCTATGGTCGGCTTCTGTCTCTAAAGAGAGGAGCCGACCCTACCCAAATCAGAGGCTAACGAACGAAAGAGACAGAAATCTTCGGTCTAGATCTAGAGGAGAACATCAACATTAAGAAAAATGTTTTTTTTTAATTAGTCTGCTTCATATTACCTATATATTAGCACATTAAATTAGAAAACGTTGAAAAAGTCTTGTAGTAACGGAGAAAAATTCTGCGGTGTAAACTTCAAGCGGCTAGCGGCTGGATCTGGAACGGCTTCGGAGAATCCCAACGTAACTTGTCAGACACCACCGGAGCGGTAAGGGCGCCGCATCACTTGACGATACCCATACCTGATTCTTGGTAGACTCGATCTCGAGCTCCGTTTCAAAATGACAGGCGCTTGATCAAGAAATTACTCCCCTTTTAAGCGTGTAATTCTCTAGATATATAGTCTCTTCACGATCATTGCGATATGGTTAATCCAATATTTGACCTTGAGCAATGACTATTTTTTTTTAATATCAAAAATAGTAATCCGTCAATTTTAGTTTCACACACGGTAATTTCCTGAACTCTGAAGCAGCGTCGTCTCCATGGTATCTAGCTCTATGTCCGTGCGCGCGTTAGAGCGCGTTTACGTTTAATGTGCATAAAACTACCTGCGCACGAAAAATTCTGCGCTAGAAAATCTTTACCTGGCATTGACACTTGGACAGATACGAAGATATAAATGTCGCAGAAGACAAATCTTGTTGTTCTTATAATTATAGTCAACGCAGGGAGATGCTAGAATGGTGTGTATACAGGTGCCATTTTCCTTCGATAATGCACTGTTAAGAGGGAGTAGGGGAGGATGTGAACAAATTGCGAATTTGTGTAAACATCCAGCCCCAAAGCGAAAATTGAATGTAAACAATGTTATTTCTTTACATCCAGACTATTTGGGGGCACTTTGGTATATATATGTATAATTATGTTTTTTCTGGGGCGCGTTACATCCCCCCTCGATAGACGATTTTGTCAGTTTTTATGTTTTGTAATATACATATTTGCAATATATAAAAAGAGATATTCCTTCTGTTCAAATTTAGTCCATGAGGCTGACAAAGACATTTTTGTCAATAAGTACTATAATTGAGGGGTTAACTTTTCTGAACTTGAGACAGGGTGACTATTTCGGGACAGGCTCCTGGCCTATGAATATAGATAAATATCTTGGTTATTCTATAGGCCTACACATATCAAAACATTATTGCTCATTCAGCGGAAGGTCAAGTCCCCAAACATTCACAGTAGGCCTATATCTTCTTCTAAATATTTGAGCTCCACTATTATGCATTTAGTAGAATAACCGCTACTAAAATGATGAAGGTGTTTCATGTGTAGCGTTTGTTTCCCCCTTTGAAAACTGTGTATCATGGATTGCACCGTTATTATAAGGCTGACGGTTGATCCACGATTTCTGTAGGGTTCGCCTATATTGACCCACTAAACAGACATTATTAACTATGATTTCATGTATACTCCTTTAATAAAATGTTTCATTTGAAAAAGCCATTCAATTATAAGTTTAGTTACTGTTTTAAAACGCTGGCCAGGAGGGGAGGGGGTAGCGGGATTTGAGATTTGTTATAATTATAGGCCTATAGGACTACACCCGGCCGGTGTGCATCGTTATGGGAAGGGTTCCCCCTCTCACTCCGATCATTTTGAAATTCGAAGCCCCCAAGTCTTGTTTATGATTCGTTAACAGTTTTTTTATTTCTCTTGACAACTAAAACGCTTGCAAGAGGCGTATCCGACATAGCAACAACTAAAGTATTATTCCATTCATATAGATACCTTTATTCATAGCATGTGAGTGAAAATGGTAACAGGGAGGTGATAGGCTATATAGGAAGAGAAACTCATGAATAAATTGAAATACCATAGTAAACAGGACTTACACTATTAATTGACATCGAAATGTATCACTTCACTTAATATTTTGTCTTATCAAAGGTCTAGAAGAATTTTAACTATACAAAATTTCATCAGAAATATACAAATATCCTATATTAGTTGTGGCCATGGTAAAACGAAAACATGTAACCATGGTAAAATCTCATGAGACAGGACTTATATAGCTTGGACTTGCCCATGAAGGAGATCATCAGTTGGAATATAGTAATAGAGTAATGGTCAATTTTGATGGGAATCCCTCTCACTTCCAGTCATCCATCCCCTAATGCCGTTGTATCTTGCTTCAAGTTTCATGAAACGCAGCATAACGCACCTGGGAGATTACAAATCTCAACATTTTCTTAGAGTGGGAGGGCGCACCCCTATACAACGATTTTTTTCCCTCTAGGGTGACCTCACTGCACCCACCATAATTATCCACCCCAGTCCTGTGTCTCGAATATTCATCCACATTCTTTCAAAAACTAAGAGAATTTGTTTTCCAAAATTAATATGCCTGATGGAGGGACTGTTCAATATCAAATAAATTCTCAATATTATACACCAAGTAGAAGTCTTTTTCTATTTTTTCAGTTTCAAAAGTAATGAAATTCGTGCATTATTAATGCGGCTATATTATTCCCTTTCTTTTTATGTTCTTTATTTTATTTTAAATGTTATCATGTTTATCATGGTGTTGCATGGGAGGGGAACCTCTGCACCAATCGGGTTTGCACTTTGCAATATACATAATATGTACCTAATCCAGGGGCGGATCAAGTCGGCGGCAAGGGAGCCTGGGGCCTAAAAAGGGGCCCACTTCGTGCGAAAATTTGAAAATCGTGCCGGTCGATTTTTCGCTCAGTGGGGAGGGGGGGGGGGGTAGGTAGTGAGCAAAAAAAAAAAATTTTTGGCACCCGAAAAAATTATTTTTCCACCACCACCCCCCCCCTTGGGCGCCAGGGTAGTGACCACAAATTTTTGGGGGCACCCAAAAAAATTTCCTACGGGAAGGGTGATTTTTTCCACCGCCACCCCTTGGGCGCCAGGGGAGGGGACCCATCTTCTTTTTTCTCAAAAAAAGGGTGTTTTTACCTGTTTTTTTTCCTAGGGGAGGGGGTCCGGGCCCCCCGGCCCCCCCCCCTGGATCCGCCACTGACCTAATCAATCAACCGTTTAGAGATCGACCATAATTATGTATGGCACTATATCATATCATTGATTTTGTTAAAAATCGCTGCACTGCATGGGCCTGGCGATTTTACAGCAACGTACCCCGCGTATACGTACCCCCTTAAACACACACACTTTTCAATGGAAATCCTGGATTTTCCCCTGTGACCTACATCAGCCATATAATAGTAATAGGCCTAGGCTATGTATAACTTTATTGACCCCAAACTCGACGTCAATAAGTAGATAATTAAATGCGTGAATGTGAAAATAAAATGAGATTGAGTCCTTGATGCAGTGGGCGTGGCAGTCATTCATGCGCTCATCATTAAATTTTGTACAACTTTTTTTTGCCGTTTAGGAGGTATGTCAGAGGCTCGTCTCTGAAATAGTCTGATTTCTAGACAAAATTAATCACTTTGTCCATAAATATTTCTATCAGAATATAATATTGTTAAAATTTATTATTCTCAAACATTTATGATCTATTAGAAAAATTTGAAAAACTAAATAATAATGAATTTTGATTAAATACTGAAGAAATATGATTGAAAGTATTATCCGTATGATAAAAAAGTTTGGATGATGAAAGCTAAGCTCAAATACAAGGTATACAAGCGTGAATGTTTGTATTTCGCAGTACAGCGCCTCACTGCACTGCGCTAGCATCAAGCTCGGCATGCATATATGACATACATTGACAAAGCATGCGATCGAAAATCCTGTATAGCATGTCCGGTCGACTGCGTTGCAAGTTGTGCATTCGAATCCCCGTGCATTCGACTGCAAAGCACTACTGCAAATCACAAACAACTTCTTCACCATCCCTAGGCCCCTCAGCATTTATTCCTGACTTTTCTGTCTCGACTTTGTCAGTGCTGTTCTGACTGCTGTATGTTCTCTACCTCATCTCCGGCGGTACTTTTTTTTTGGCTGAAAATGAACGTGGTCGATTTCTCTTCTTCAGAAATCGAAGCTAAGGCTAAGGCATCACATTTTCTGCAAGGCGCATCATATTATCAAGACTTCAACTTTTCAAGTCTGAACTGCACTGCACTGCCATTACTAGTGAATGGTAAGCTTATGTAATATTATGTACTACTACTACGAGTAGATCTACTAAGATTTTTTAAATATTTGTTATTGATTATTGAAAATCGTGACATATGAATTATGATTGTGAAAAGTGCAGTGTTGTCATTGATTATTAGCTGAGCTGAGACAAGTGTTCATATCGAAAATTCTGTCTCTTTCGATTTCGTTCTTTAGCCTCTGAGTCTGACTTGGGTAGGGTCGGCTCCTCTCTTATTGTTAATACGAAAGAGACAGAATTTTCGGTCTAATCATAATCATACTAAGATTATTTATGGTTGGATAAAAATGACATGTATTAGAAAAATAAATATTTTTTAGTTTGTTCAAAAACTGTTGACTTATAAGCCTGTTACTAGTGTTCAGCCAAGGTGCTTGAATTTATATACCTTCTAGTTCTACAATTCTTCTAGATTCTACATCACAATTTATTGTCTTGAATTATCAGTGGGATGGTTGAGTATATGTAGTATTGGGTTGCAGAACATGACAAACTTAATTATTAAACCCGTTGGCAACTGGAACAGGTTGGCTCCTCAATTAAGCTTATGATGGCAATGAGAGAAATCAGAAGTCGGCAGGTTAACTTAAGGTAAAAAACTTTATGTGGGGTGTATGTGTTTTACCAAATGTTATTGTATCCCCCGGGGCCCCGGCAGTATGCCGGTGGGGTACTTTGGATTCAGCAGCGTTACGCCGCCGCCGCCGCCGCCGCGTCACATTCTTGTGTGCGCTCTAACTGCCACATTCCTTGACGGATTTTTTTTTCAAATTTTGTATGGAGGTGTATCTTGGTATAATCTACACACCTATAACTTTTGGTAATGCTGCCTCTAGTGTTCCGTCTTTTATAGGGTCAAAGGTAATATTTGATAGGGCTTATTCCGAATGGTCGGGTAGCGTCGCGATGCGTCGCGTTAACTTGAACGCGACCATTCGTCCAAAGCCCCCCTGGTTTTCCCGAAAGGGTGCTTTGGGAGTGGCACGTCGCGACGCGTTGACTGGAACGCGACCATTCGTGCAAAGCCCCGGTTTTGCCAAAAGGGTGCGTTAATTAAAAAAAAAAGATGGAGAAGCAGAACTATCCGTTTATCGTACTTTAAGGTTTCTCAAACTATTTGTATGCCTCCGCTACAAAGTAGCCGGAGGCATTATGTTTTCTGGTTGTCCGTCCGTCCGTCCGTCCATACGTACGTACATAAACGTCCCGTTCGCGTATTTTTTATTTACATGCTAGTGAGGGGAATTTCTCGATTAATTCCAATGAAACCGCTCGTGGAGAGCCTAGACTGTATTTTAAACCTTTATGTACGTACTGTACTGATAATGATAATGTACTGAAATTGTTTTGTCGATGGATGTTGTGTGTACATGTGTGTGTATGTTCACGCTCGCTTTCTGCTCTCATATTCAACCGCAAATTGCAAAATAAATCCCAATATTTTTGTTTAATATCTGTAACTGCTCAGAATCTTGTGTTGTGTTCAAATGGTTGACGTGGTATCAATTTTAAATAACTTGTTTCAACCCACCTTTAATTCCACAGGACTTCCCTCACCCTTCTCTCTCTCTCTCTCTCTCTCTCTCTCTCTATCTCTCTTTCTATTTCTATTTCTCTCCGTCATAACTCTTTCATCTCTCTCTCTCTTTCATCACTCTCTCTCTCTCTCATACGCCTATCTACCTACTTTTTTCTGTCCTCCTTATCTTCCCCCTCTCTCTCTTTCTCCTCTCTCCCTTGCCTTTTTCTTTCTTTTTTTTTCATTTCACTCCTCCCATGTCTGATTGAATTTATCTTTCACCTTCTTCAGTAAGATACCATTATTGAAGTTCACACAATACATGTTCAAAGTCTGGTTTTGAAATATAGTATGTTTAAAACTTTAGTGTGATATTTTGATAGTTTACGCATTACTCACAATTTCCGCATGCGCATTATCATTTCCTTAAAAGTATAACTTAATTTATTGTATTTTAACTGTTTTAATCTGTATATGAATGACATTAAACGTGGCACTATGAACTGTAATGTTCCATACACAGTCATTATACTTCCTCTAATTCTCTCTCTTCCTCTTTCTCCCGCCCCCTTCTCAGTCTCTCACGGTTACCTGTTTCTTACCTTTTACTTCGTTCTTTCTACTATCCACCTCTCGATTCCCTCTTCTCTAACTCTCCTTTTCTCCCACTTTCCTTCTACTCTCCTTTTTTAATATTTTTTCTATATCTCTCGGTGTAATATGTGAACATAGCTTGATCCTGTTTAAGAATACTGTCTTAATTATTTTGATTGCCGTATTGTTTTAATGTTTTAATGTTCTCACATTTTATGATAATTGTTACAACATTGATGTGCAAGTTCAGTTGTTTTTATCATGTAATTCAGTTGAATGTAATTCAGCCTACGGGCTGCCAGGTTCAGTATTTAATAAACCGTAAACCAAAATCGTTAAATGTCGTTAAATATAAAGGACCTTTCAGTCTTTTGACTCGACGATAGACGGTCAGGAGTATGAGTTGAACAAAAAAAGTTTAAGCACAAACAGGCGCGGTGGAGCATTTTCCAAAATGGGGTGGTCACCATCGAAATAGGGTACTTTCTGGAATATAAGGGTACCTACAAAGGGAAACATCAAAATGTAAATCTACCATATTTAGACATTGGTAGGCCTATATACCCCTACAGTTTTATGATTGTGATTACATTATCAGGGATGATTTCAATATTTGTTTCTCTCTTTACATGGTCCAATATACTGTTAAAGAATCATACTTTGCAGTTGGGTGTGATGGTCTGAATATTAAGAAAATGTTAAGATTTCTGACGTCGAGGGCAAAAAGTTTTATGATGAGAAAAACAACAACAAATCCTGATGGGTTCTAAGCACAATTTAATCATGAAAGGCTGAAAATACATGTCATAAGTAACACGATTATACCAAATATAAATGCAAGCGAGCTTTGGGGAAATAAATGAAAAAGTTGCTCTAAGTCGCTCTATAGGGGCGTATGTTATGGAGAAAGGAAAAGGGATATTTTCAGAAAGAAAAGGACACTTATTAGAAAAGAAAGGGGCACATTCACACAAATAAAAACAGGAAAAGGGGCACATGTCATAATAAACCTCGAACCTGAAAAGGGCCACTCACCAGAGATGGAAAAAGCACTTATGAGAAAGGAAAAGGGGCATCTGTCAAAGAAAAAGGGGCACTTATCAGATTTTAATAGGGGCATTTATCAGAGGTGAAAAGGAGTATTTATGAAAAGGGGAAGGGGCTGTTATAAAAAAGGGAAAAGGGCCCTTTATCAGAAGGAAATTAAGTAATTAATGAAAAGGCTCCCCCGCGAGTGCCGCCCTGAGCACAAAGCTTTAACGTGCATGTCTTTATTAACTTAACAGATTTCTTTCAAATTGAGTATGGAAGTGTATGTTGGTAAAATCTACGCACCTATAGTTTTTGGTGATGCTGCCATGAGTGTTTTATAGGGTCAAAGGTCATATTTTGGTGGGTGTCTAGTGTGCGCTTTGCAGGTCATATTTCATGACGGATTTCTTACAAATTTTGAAAGGAGATGTATCTTGGTACAATCTACACATCTACACTTTAGGGTGATGCTGCCCTCATTGTTCCGTCTTTTATATGGTCAAAGGTCATATGTCTTTTATGCGCTCTAACTGCCACATTTCTTGATGGATTTCTTTCAAATGTTGTATGGAGGTGTGTCTTAGTACAATGTACACTTCTTTAGTGTTTGGTGATTCTGCCACCCGTGTTCCGTCTGTTATAGGGTCAAAGGTCGTATTTTGGTGGCTGTCTTTTGTGCGCTCTGCAGGTCATATTTCATGACGGATTTCTTTCAAATTTTGAAAGGAGATGTATCTTGGTACAATCTACACATCTACCCTTTTGGGCGATGCTGCCCTCATTGTTCCATCTTTTATATGGTCAAAGGTCATATGTCTTTTATGCGCTCTAACTGCCACATTTCTTGACGGATTTCTTTCAAATGTTGTATGGAGGTGTCAGGTGTGTACGTCTTAGTACAATGTACACATCTTTAGTGTTTGGTGATGCTGCCACCCGTGTTCCGTCTGTTATAGGGTCAAAGGTCGTATTTTGGTGGCTGTCTTTTGTGCGCTCTGCAGGTCATATTTCATGACGGATTTCTTTCAAATTTTGAAAGGAGATGTATCTTGGTACAATCTACACATCTACCCTTTTGGGCGATGCTGCCCTCATTGTTCCATCTTTTATATGGTCAAAGGTCATATGTCTTTTATGCGCTCTAACTGCCACATTTCTTGACGGATTTCTTTCAAATGTTGTATGGAGGTGTCAGGTGTGTGCGTCTTAGTACAATGTACACATCTTTAGTGTTTGGTGATGCTGCCACCTGTGTTCCTTCTGTTATAGGGTCAAAGGTCGTATTTTGGTGGCTGTCTTTTGTGCGCTCTAAGGCCGATGAAAGTTGATCTCATGGTTCTCGTCAGGCATTGTTGAGATTTTGATGAGGATTTAGATCAACTTTCATCTTTCATCTGACTTTGATTTCATGTTCTCGCGGGCATATTTGGAATTTGAATGAGGATTTTGATCCAAATTCATCTTTCATATACAAACCAATAGAACTTGTCGAGGTATCGAGTCTTGTACATTATACATGTAACGCTCTACACCAATATCATACTCCAATGACTAATTTTCTGTGATATTTGGGTTTCTGTGACACCATCTTTATTTCATTTCATTTTCATTTATACTGTCTCGTTTCTGACTTAAACTTAAGGCCCTGTTTTATTATACTGGTATTAAATTATGAACTTGATGATATAGCGATATACATCTTTCTTTGTTCGTCTTCAGTCTGCTTCTTATTATTTGTTCTTCTGCTCTTTCTTCTTGCTTGTTCTTCTTCTTCTTGTTCTTCTGCTAGTATATTGGGCAACGTACACAATGCACTGAACAGTTTAATACGCGTTAGCTCCCACCGGTACGGTAGCGGGAAGCCGGAGCGGCGTGAGGCAAAACATTCGCCCGTGTCTAGCCGCAGACTATTCCTGGCCTACGCGATAGGCAGCTAAAGTAGCGGGCGGCATATTATGCCGCCGCTACTAGACCAATCAGCGATCGACTTGGCAGACATCGCCATGGACGCGTGTCACATGGGCCCGCGCGCCAATCGAAAATATTGTTGATTTTTGAGGCGGCAATTTCATATCTGGACTTTTGACGTGGGAATTTCGTCAGCGATGAGTGTTGAACTTTTTGGTGCGCGAGCAAAATTTGATGCGGGCGCTGACGAGAACCATGAGATCAACTTTCATCGGCCTAACTGCCACATTTCTTAAAAGATTTCTTTCAAATTTTCTACAGAGATGCATTATACTTTAATCTACACACATATTGGTTTGGTGATGCTGCTCCTATCCTAGTCTTGACAATAGTCCGAGCCACTAGTGGCGATCTCTACATCATCCTTTTGTTTCAGGGAGGAGAGAGGGGATCTTTGTCCCTCCTTCGAACATTAGGATGACACAAAATCGCTGCCACTGCTGGGGGATACATTCGCATTGCGCGGCAATACGGATTGCGATATTTCTAGTTTGTTATATTTTCATGTCTATTGCCCGGTTTATTGTTGGTCTAGTGTCACCCTCTTCTGTGTGTCTGAGGTATACACCGAATCAAAGACTTGCTCAATCTATATATTAAACAACACTTATACTTAAAATACACTTGGGCGATTCCAATTATGTATGGGAGGCACATCCAAATTCAATATTGAGACAGCTTTAATGAGTTGGGCAAATATAACAGTAATCTGCATTTTTTTTATTCTGCACAGTGCATACCCTATATAACAGTGTGATTAGGAAGAACCTGAGTGAAAATTGATGAACGAAAATGGGGAAAGCATTTTTGGCATAGTTTCTTTAGCCAGGGAAGATGCAGACCCTATTCATTTTTTAAAATTCATTATGAAGAAAGAAAGAAAAGTAAATGATTAAAAGTGAGTGATTTCTAGGGGGATAGATACTTTTTAGGTCAGTGATATTTGGTAGGTATTTGTTTATTCACTTGTGAACAGTAGGTACATTTCAGGTACATGTACATTGTATCAACAGACAAATTATTGACAGCTGCTCATGCTAGAATACAGTCCCTAAAATGAGAGTCCCAAATAGGCAAATCAACTGCTGTTCAGATATTAAACTTCTCTTCACTAGGCCTACTGAATAAAACAAGCTAGCAGGTCGTCTTTGATCTATCCTTTTGGCTGAAGGCTGTAAAATCTTATTTTGTAGAATATGTCACAAAACTGATATTTTGTTTGTATTGTTATCTGTCTTGATGCAGGTTGTAGCTCGTCTGGAGTTTCAGACAGAAGATAATTTGATTGTGTTGGAGTGGATTACATGAAAGTTTGGATCATTGGAATCAGATTGGACTGAATTGAAACCGACGAGCAACCCACAGACTCTAAATCTGTCGGATTTATGAGAGCCAAACAACAACCAAGCTAGAGATTGGAATCAGCATCACCATGGCGTCTGGTCTCAGAAGACTGCCGTTACTTTTCAAACAGCCAATTCGTCGAGCTAGCTTCATTGACAAGGTGTCCAAAGATGTCATGTCAAGAATCCGTTGAAATGGACAGACTACGGCGATGGCCTCCGTGCGTCGAGACCTCCCAAGCATGCTGACATTGTGGTGATCGGGGGGGTCATGGGGTCCAGCGTGGCCTACTTCTTGAGGCGGCAGGCTCAGGCTGGAGTAAGCGTTTGCGTTGTGGAGAGAGACATGAGTGTAAGTATGTTGTAGGAGTGTCATGGTTGAACTTGATAGTCTATCAGGAAGTTAGAGGTTCATTTCCTGATGTAGTCCCCATGTTTGAAAAGACATTAGCTCTGATGTGATGCATCATTTTCATTAAACTCTCAATCATTAGTTCAAGCCTCCTATCCTGACGAAATCAAATGTATAGAAAGAGTTTATAAAATTACTTGAAGATAAGTAGTGTTTGTCGGTTCCTCTTAACTTTGATACATAAACTGAACTTCAGATTCATTAAAAAAAAAAGAACAAATAGTAAAAGGCAACATTTATTTTTAACTATAACCTGAATCAAGTTACCAAGTGGATAAGCGTGTCTTGCTGCATCCTTGAATATATTCCATATAAAACCCTTCTTCACTTTCATTTTCTTCATATATCTCTAGTATACAAGAGCATCAGTGCCCTTGCAGTCGGAGGAATCAGACAACAGTTTTCAGTTCCAGAAAATATCTACATGTCTCTTTACAGTGCACACTTTCTCAGAAACATCAAGGTATGGATCTGTGTTTAGTCACCCATCAAAGTTATTTACAAAGGTTAAATAAAACAGACTTTCCTCTTCAAATTGACATCTCTGTTTGCTTTTACACTTTTACTGGGACACTGATATGCTTCATCTTACTTGAAAATACTTTTATAGTGAGAAGAATGAATGAAATTATGTATTTTATAGGATAACTAATGAATTTAATTATATTAAGTGCTGTAATAATCTGAAGATTTTAACCCTTTGACAACTGAATTCA
>CP137679.1:22534549-22776776 GCA_037976565.1 Mesocentrotus franciscanus | reverse complement strand
CTTATGGGACACATTGCACAGAATTGCCCTTTTGATTGATACATTGTTACTTTTTCATTGGTTTATTCTGAATTTCAGCAATACCTTTGTGTTGATGACAGAGATCCTCCAGACATCCAGTTTAACCACCAGGGATACCTCACGCTTGCCTCGCCTGACTCCGCTCATATCTTAGAACAGAACTTCAAGCTGCAGACGTGAGTTTCCAGTTGCTTGTTACCTTACAGGCTCATGTATTTGTGAAGAATGTGCATGAGTTTAGTCATGATGGGATAAAATCATATACACTGTACTCTTTCTGATTTGAAGATAAGCATAGGCTCTAGTGTCACACTTTTAACAAATTAAATGTGACCTAAGCCAAGCCTAAGTTCACTTGTCGATAATATTCTTTAAAAAGTAGTACACATTTTGTCTCGTGCCTGGCACAAGGATGTTAACACAAATTTATTTCAAACTTATGAATTTTTCAGTTTTGATTGTCGAGGTTGATATCACTCTTTAACAGTTTGGATAATATGTAAATCAAGATTAAATACTAGGTCTTGTATGCTGCTAAAATTTAAACCCATGCTGGATTTTTTTTTTTTTTTTTTTTTTTTTGGGGTAATTTTGTTTATTGTTGCTGGATTTAATTCTGATTTAAAATCAAGTTTAAAAAAAGGAAGCTAGAGTAGGGTCTAAGGTTTCCCTTGGATAAGTATGCCCGTGATGCTAAACTGATTATGGTCTGAAAAGACAGTAAAAACTTTGATTATAATTTTGTTTTTGATTCCAGTGAACTTGGTGCAAAGCTTGAACTTCTGTCGTCAACTGGACTGAAAGAACGGTTTCCGTGGATAAACAATGAAGGGGTAGAAGTTGGTGCTTATGGTAAGTAGGTCAAAGGTTAGGTTTAGGTAATCACATCCATACAGACTCTACACCATGAAATTATGAAATATATAAATACCTTTAAGATACACAAGCAGGTATGTTAACTGCAGACTCCTTAAGTGTCATATTGCGTATTGCTTTTGTACCCCATTATTCAACCTGTAATTGGCTTCATGCTTTAAGGGTGGAAAAACGAAATTTTCTTAGATCCATATTTTCTAAGGAGATCCTTCAAGTAATAAGACAAGTCTGTCTGAGGACAGTAGTTCCCAGATGTCAGGTGGCTTCTAATCCACTATTTACTCCTGTAAATGTCTTTCTAACATTGTAGGATTGCATGATCTATATCTTTTGATGATAGCAATCAAACAAAACAAACCTCCAAGAGAACAGTAGATTCATTCCAATATCAAAACCCCATTGTTCCATCTTTTATCATCTTCTTTGTGCCTTTAGGATTGGAAAATGAAGGCTAGTTCGATCCATACCTTTTGACTAGATCTTTCAAACAGAAAGCCGAGTCTCTATGGGGACAGTGGTTCTAGTGTCCTATTTTATTCCATCATTCACCCAATGGTGATGTTTTTGCCTTCAGTATTGGAGAACTCGTATCTTATGATGAGATACCTGAAGCAGAAAACAGTCTCTGCAAGCTCAGTAGATAGTCTACTCTTTGTCCCATGCTGTCACTCCTTTATTCATTCTTTTAATTGTCTTTTTTTGCTAAATAGGTTTGGAGAAAGAAGGCTGGTTTAACCCATGCCTTCTTGCAAGATCCTTCAAACAGAAAGCAAAAGTGTCTAGGAGCAAATTAGTTTGGTCAATGCCCCGTTTGATTCCATTATTCACCCAATGTTGCTCTTCTTGCCTTTAGGTTTGGAGAACGAAGGTTGGTTTGACCCATACCTTCTAACAAGATCCTTCAAGCAGAAAGCAGAGTCTCTGGGAGCGCAGTACTGTCTCGGTGAAGTCGTTGGCTTTGAATGTAACCAAGTTGACAAAGGGATGAGTGTTCCTGGATACTACGGGACAAGGCAAGAGGATCAAGTCTGTCAAGGTAGATGGTTGTGAGCAGATCACAGTTATTTCACAAGGGACCATCATTTTATACTTCAAAGCTATAACGAAATATCCGCCAATAACGATGAGGGTTTACAGAGACAGAAACAATGAAGCAATGAAACAATGAATGTCAGGGTTTTAAACTACAAGCCGGGCAAGCAGTAATTTTTACTACACCATCATTTGATGATTTCAAAACATCAAAACGTACACCGTTTGTCATTTTCTTCATTGTCAGTGTTTCCCAATTGCTTCTAGACAGTTTCTTTCACAATGTAATCACATGACAAGAACTCAACTTTATCTTTAATCCTGGACAGAAGGTGGTACACTTTTATGAATATAGGTCTTGGTGTTTTACGTTTTAGGGAGATTTGCATTGGCCTAGCGGTAATGTCCACAGTATGGACAGCTCTTTGTCTCACCTACAATTTGACTCATATCAGACCCAGGTCTGAAACTGAGTCGCCTCTTTGGGAGACATTAAAGGTCGGTCCCAGATGTAATTTAATCATATCTGATTGGTACAACTGTAAGAACTCAGTTTTACACACTCTGTTTTGTCAATTCTCAGGTGAGGATGCCCAACAGTCCGGAAGTGATTGACGCCAACTGCGCCATGGCCGTGGTCTGCGCCGGCTCCTGGTCAGGCGAGATAACATCCATGCTGGGCATCGGTCAAGGAACAGCTGAAGAAATGCTGGATGTACCCCTGCCCGTGGAACCCAGGAAGAGGTATGTCTACGTGACCCACTGCCCGGATGGACCTGGTCTGGACTTCCCGATGCTGATCAACCTTGATGGGGTCTATACCAGGAGGGAGGGGCTTGGAGGCAACTATGTAATGGGATCTTGTCCATTCCCAGAACAGGTGGGTAGGAAGTGATCTAACATTTGCTCTGGCGACATTTTAATATATTATACTTGATGCTTATATGTAAACTAAATAGCACAGGAAGGTGTTTTAGAGTTGTGTTAATAATGAAAGAGATTGATTTGAGTTATTTATAGTATCTATGTTGTTATTGTTTTTGTTGATGATGACGATGATAGTGATGATGACGATGACGATGACGATGATGATGATAAAGATGTTGGTGATGCATGATGCTGTATATACATAAGCATATTTCCATGACTCAAAGATCATACTGTGAGATTAGAAGTACAATTAAATATTGATAAACTCTTATAGAAATTCAGTTTTCTTACAGATGTTTTTGTCTCTTTTACAACCTGCATGAATATATTTAAAGATGTTACATCTGTCAAAAAAGCACTGAGAAAATCTTAGGCTGAGATGAGTTGTGGTCTAGGGGATTAGTCATCGGGCTGTATATCACAAGGTGCAGGGTTCAAATCCCTGCCACAGCTAGCATCATTTGTCAAGATATACGATGAACAGGTATCTGGAATGATTATTTCTAGAAATGCACTGTGCACTGATATTGGTTGCTTAAGCTAAGCTGGGATAGTAATTTCCTATGCTTTTTGGAAACACATATGGACATGTCATAATGTCATTTGCTCTAAACAAGAATGGAATATTACCGCCATTAATAATAAGTTTCCTATGAACCCCTTTTCAGACTGAACCAGACTGTGACAATCTCAATGTGGATTATGAATTCTTTGAAGAAAAGATTTGGCCCTCTCTAGCAAACAGAGTTCCAGCCTTTGAGAACTTAAAGGTAAGAAATCTGTATAATGGGACTAAAAAATAGCAAGTATATTGTTATTATTAATTATAAGATGATGACGTGGATCCTAAGCAAATGATTGGTTGAAAGCGTACACGTGACCAGGCATTTATTTTGCCTAACACGTAATTTGGATAATGACCGGTCATTATCCAATTCTAATGACCGGTTATTAGTAAAATCATGTTATAAAACATCATTTTATGAAACAAATAAAACATCATCTTATAAAACAAATAATACGTATCATTTTGTTCGGGCATTAGTAAAATTACCCATACTCGGTACCTTCAAAACAGTCCAAACACACTCGGCTACCGCCTCGGGCATGTTAGACTGTTCCAAACGTACCTTGTGTGGGTAATTCTTACTAATGCCCTCACTGCTGTGTATTATTTGTATAATATTGCATGCTTCAGCGTTCAATAGAAGCAAATATATGAACCTACAAATCAGGGTTTTCCAAGTGATTTTTGTGTTTCATCGATGCCTCAGGCCTAAGAGGGCTGTCACTTGATTTCATTTATTTAGGTTACCAAACGGGCAATCAGATGACTGCTTTGGTTGGCAAATTCAAATTCTTGTGGTCCTTTACAGTGGATTGTACATCAATTGCTCCTGTGACAATTGCTCCGTGTCAATTTCCTACACTAACCAGGCCTGACACTATACTAACCTTAATTGCAACCCTAACCCTCACCAACCCTAACTATATACCTTTGACGAAATAAAGCCTGTAACAATTGTCACATGAGCTAATACCAGGCCACCCCTTTACAGTGAACTGCACCAACTCCACATCAAAAAAAAATAACAGTGGTATCGTATTTTCAGTTGCCACTGGGGAAAGAGAGTATGGAATTTTAGCTTGCCCAATAGGATATTAGGTGGTCAATGGCACCTGGGCAACTGCTAATTTAGAGCCATGCTCAAGATTTTTAACTTGTGCACCTCGTAATAGACATTCTAGATAGATGGCACCATACAAATGTCTATTATTATCATTGTTGTGCGAGATAAGAGATTTTATTTAAATTAATTTTTGTCTCTAACAGCTAAAGAGTGCGTGGGCTGGTTTCTACGACTACAACACAATTGACCAGAACGGTATTATTGGACACCACCCTGCATACCCCAACCTCCTCCTAGCAACGGGGTTTAGTGGTCATGGTATACAGCAGTCTCCTGCAGTCGGACAAGCAATCAGTGATCTTATTTTTGAAGGAAAGTTTGTGGAGATTGATCTTGCTCGAATGGGCTTTGAGCGATTCCTCAATAAAAGGCTTGTCAGAGAAGAAAATATCTATTGATCACAGACAACAGTAACTTGCAGTAGGGAAAATGATCTCATTACCAAAGATTTGTCAGTGCTCGGATGGGCTTTAAGTGACTCCTCAAAGGCTGCTCAGAGAAGCAAGTATCCATTAATCACAGACAGCAGGGACAGTAGGGCAAGTGATCTCATTACCAAAGATTTGTGCTCTGATGGGCTTTAAGTGACTCCTCAAAGGCTGCTCAGAGAAGCAAGTATCCATTGATCACAGACAACAGGGACTTGTAGTTGGACAAGCAATGAGTGGCAGTTTGATACTGACTCAATTAAAAAAGCAACTCAATAAAAACATCATTGGAGAGGATGACTGACGACGGATAGTCAACCTGTTCGTTCGAAACGTCGAGCCACTCCGGCCACTCATCCTCTCCAAGCGCTATAGTTCTCCTTAGAACTATAAGCTAAGAAAGATAACCAACAGTCTTTTTCGAGACTACACCAACAGTCCTTTTCAGGACTACACACCCTGAAGAAAGATTACCGAGAGTTCTTTTCAGAACTCCTCAATCCTCCCTCTCTCTCACATGGTGCACCCGCAAGCCTACTGTATATCTACATCACCATGCAAGCCGATACTTACAAGCAGCGTCATTATCATTATCATCATCATTTGTCAAGCAATACATTATGAACTTCTGATTTGGTGTTGCGAGCTGCCAAATTTAGTATTAAAATCTGTTGATCTCATGATATACATCATCGACATCATCATCATTTTCATCATCATTTTTGTAGCAAAAAGCGAGACATAGGCGCCGCTTTTCCGGTGGCGGCGGCGGCGGCGGTGTCAACATCAAAAACTTAACCAAGGTTAAGTTTTTGAATTTTTAATATAATTTTGAAAGTATAAGTTCTTATTCAATGAAACTTGGACTAAAAGGTTATCAAGTATCCCCAATCATGTGAGGAGAATTTCAGGTGACAAAGTCAAGGTCAAAGGTCATTTAAGGTCAACAAACTTAGACTATGTTGTGGCATCATCATCAATAACTTAACCTGAAGTTAAGTTTTTGAATTTTTAATATAATTTTGAAAGTGTATGTTATTATTCAATGAAACTTAGACTAAAGGGTTATCAAGTATCCCCAATCATGTGAGGAGAATTTCAAGTCACTAAGTCAAGGTCAAAGGTCATTTCCTGTCATCAAACTTAGATGATGTTGTGGCATCAGGTTAAGATTTTGAATTTTTAGCATAATTTAAAAAGTGTTTGTTCAAATTCCATGAAACTTGTACCCAAGGGTTATCAAGTATCACAAATCATATGACACAAATTCCAGGTCACAAAGTTAAGGTCAAAGGTCATTTTAGGTCAGTAGACTTGGATTATATTTTTCACAACTTAATATGAGAATTAATAAATCAATTTTTGTTATTTGTTCATATTTCATGAAAGTTATCAATCTTGGTACAAGCAATAGTAAATAATTCTTCTGATGATTCTTAGTCAATATTCACTTCAAAATGCTGATTAGATTCAGAGGATTTCCTTTTGGGGCCTGCTAATGGGCCACCCTGCCTATAAATAATGTCCCTACCTCAATTTTTCATCATATCGAATTACATAATGCAGGCGAGACCGCCGAGAGCGTTTCCCTTGTTTAAATAAGACATCGTAAACTTCTGATTTGATGTTGTGAGCTACCAAATTTGATATTAAAATGACTGATTATTTTTGTCTTTGCTTTATATCACAATAGAGCTTCTTATACAGTCCAAATATTCACACGAGTGTTTTCAATGAAATCGTAAGTCATACTCAGTAAGAAGTGCCATATGGGTTGTATGTAAAAATATTGTACATTTATTCTACTTTTTGGGATTCACATTTTGTTAGAACGTGCCTTTGTTATGTGAGAGTTTGTCATATTGAAAGTTTTATGTTCAAAATGATTTTAAAGAAGAGGTTTGCTATGTGTAGTATTTGTCTTCCATGTTTTTTTCTTTTTGGTTGTATACAATTGTGTATATATTGCATGGTAATATTTTAAACAAGTTATTTTTTAGCTTTTTTAAATAAAACTATCATTGTTTTCTGCTGCAAATATTTACTCCTTGAGCTTAACTTTTCATTTTTATGAGATTTTTGTAATATGGTAGAAATGAGCAGTCTATACATTTCATTTATAATAAGCCAGAATTTATGCGGATGACAATTTGGAGACAGACATTTTCACGAGTTGCTGTTTTTTGTGATAATTCACATAGGTGAATCACAATACCGGTACATGTTCTGTATTTTTGTAATTTGGACAAAAATCGCTTTAATGTCACAAACTCAAATTAATCACCTCCCATATCTTTACATTTCTGAAATGTTAATGGTAAATATGGAAATGAGAAAAAAACGTAGCATTATTTTCTTTTTTCACATGACCTGAGCAAAATTTATTTTCTAGTTGCAATATATTGGCACTTTACCAAGAGTGGCAATGCATAATACAATTTAACCAATAGGTGGTAAGCATATGTATGAAATTTCAAGTAATTCAATGACATTTTATGAAAATTGTATTCTTTTCAGTATTCCAATCCTACTTGCATGAGGAAACTTGAAATGCTGTACAATAATGTACATATACCCATGGCCAGTTTCTTATAATAATAATAATAATACATAAGATTTGTAAGGCGCCAAATCCACTTGACAATCAAATGCTCAAGGCGCAGCTTGTGCAAAAGATGAAATACATGATAGATATATACAAAAGTGCAATAGGGAAGGTACAGACATAAAGGTAGTGGAAATCAGTTATAGGCTAAATTAAACAGATACTTCTTAAGATTGTTTTTAACGCTTCACCAGAACTGCTATTTTTAATCCATTGAGGGAGAGTATTCCATAATGAAGGCCCAGCATGAGCGAAGGTTCGCTCCCCCCACTTTGTTTTAACCCTAGGAATAACCAGTAAATCGGAGTTTTGAGAACGTAGCTGTCTAGAGGGAATGTAATGCTTGATCAAGCCGATGTTGTACTGCGGAGCAGAGCCATGTATACAGTGAAATAATAACAAAATAATCTTGAAAACAACACGTTCTTCTACGGGCAACCAATGGAGTGATTTGAGGACTGGTGTGATGTGACTGTACTTGTTGGAGAGGGTCACGACACGAGCAGCAGCATTCTGTAATTTCTGTAATTTTGCAAGTAGGTTGTGAGGCGAACCAAATAAAAGGCCATTATGTGTTGTTAAATGCCGTAACTATAACAATTACCAGATTATACATGTTTTGTCAGATGCTGTATTCCCTTAGCCAATTTCTTATGCATAATTTCAGATGAGGTAACCATAGTCATTAATTGTCATAAAACTGATAATGCATGGCTAAGCTGTGTGTATGCTTATATGTCTCATAATTAAGAGGTGATGAAAAGCACATAGTTGCAATTGGCAAGGACATTGAAGACACATTATAGTAGTGGGCTATCAGGGGGAATTCTACATCATTCAGGTTTTTACCCAATAACGGTGTTGTCAATCACAGGAATTAGCCTTTTATGACCAACATGCCTTATATGCATTGCTATTCACTTTCCACCAATCGCCCCATATGGAAAACTCATTATCTTACATTTCCCTCATCCCAAGACTCTGCTAGATTCTAGGGTTTTTTTTTGATGGGACCACAGGTTTCTGTGTATGTGCGAGACTTGTACACCCATTAATGGTATTTCCATCAAGGCTGGTGTCGGCGAATCATGATCATGACTGCACATGGAAACCGACTACCATCTCCCTTTAATACTCGCACTGAAATGCGCATTACAATGTACGGTTGCACTTACCATATACTGTGCTGTCATTCCAAGCAAAAGGTGGCCCCCCAATGATTCTTCGAGTCTTGACATTTTGATCGGATTTGTTGCTAATTTCTTGACTTTATATTCCTATTGTCATTCTATAAAACAGATACCGTAGTGTTTTTCATGTTTTGATGCTTGAGCATTTAATGATATGCACTGCACTTGGTTGAGTCGGATAATGAACTTGATGGTCCGAATTCACAAGAAGGTCCAAATTTAATCCATGGTTTAAACCCTCATTTACATAACCCATGGTTTAAAAGCGCAAAATAAGCATGACACAGTCAAAGGTCCAATATTACAGGCGCACAGGACAAGGCACGCTTAATTTGCGCTAATTTTAAACTATGGGTTATGTACATGAAGATTTAAACCATGGGTTAAATTTAAACCTCCTTTGTGAATTCGGGCCGATAAGTCTCGTTCATTATCCCATTGTGACATAACCTTTGTGCAGTCACAAACATGATTTATTTGTATACTAGCATTGCCCATGGCCAGTGTATTCCCATGGTCAGTTTCTTATGTGTTATAAGATGCTACATGTATTACCATACCAATGGCCACTGTGTCACACGTTATCAGATGTGGCAGTAACAAAACCTATGTCCAATTTCTGTGTGTTATCAGATGATGTATTCCCATAGCATAGCTATTGCCACTTTCTGTATGTGCTATCAGATGTGGTTACTACACCCATGGTCAGTTTCCCCCATATGGGGTCTGGGGTGTACCCGTGCAACAATTACTTGAGGGTAAAAGAAACAAAGATGATTGATGGCATTTGTACAGTTCTGAATTGTCTTTGCCTCTTTCCCTTCCTCTGGCTAGGCTAGTGGTTAATACATGTGCATGTATTTCATGTGGAATCATGCTTATGTTATTAGGGTCTTTGAGGGATATCGATACATGCCAATGCAACTTATGTGTATTCAGAAGCATAAGGAATGAATTTAGTATCAACACACACACTTTCTTTGGTATCTCTCACTTTCATATCTTTTCCTTTCTTTTTTATCTTGCGCTTAGAAACATTAG
Source organism: Mesocentrotus franciscanus (assembly GCA_037976565.1). Classification (NCBI taxonomy): domain Eukaryota; kingdom Metazoa; phylum Echinodermata; class Echinoidea; order Camarodonta; family Strongylocentrotidae; genus Mesocentrotus; species Mesocentrotus franciscanus. The sequence continues at coordinate 22,766,962 of CP137679.1, read as the reverse complement.
TATTAAGCACTTTATAAATATAATGTATTATTATCATTATACTTGGAGCTGTGATAATTTGACTCAAATCATTTTTAAGCTTAGTTAGTTAGTTACTTTCACATAAAAGATAAATTTACATAAAGTACAATTATGTGGAAATCCTTATCAATCTGTGCTTAAAATGTGTAATGATGAGAAGATTTTTGAAGCACTTGTAGTATCATATACCGGTACTGTCTGTTCCTTTTGTGGTGTAACATATGTAAACTAATGTATTTTAAAAGTTTTATGTAAATAAAAGAATCATGAGACATGTACATTGTATTTTATATTCAGATATGAATGTAATGAAACCTCTTGGGCAATAAAGATCAATAAGCTTCAGTCCAGTCATCAATGTTGTGAAAATGTACATACATTGTATTTTTTGTCTGAAATTAATTAATGTTCATATGTGGCTACCCAGCCAGTGAACTCATTAGGATTGCAACATGTGATGTCCACATCTAAAATATATTGATTTTTAGGGATACATATATATACAAATTAATTATGAAATCTGACAAGTGAGAGAAAGAGAGAAAGAAAGCAATGGCATGAGAAAGCACGAGTAGAGGTGAGAAAGAAAGAGAAAATAAACTACCCGGTAGATGGAACTTCAACTGCGCGCAGTCGAAAATGATGCCTCCGCCATAGAGCAATTTTACAAAACAAAATGGAAGCAATTTTTAAAATTCAAGTTTGATTGTAATCCATCTGTTGGTTCTAATGATAACGCGATCACGAGCTATTTTGAGATACATAATGAGCCCTGTGACCTTTGACCTCGTGACCCCAAATCTAATCAGTTCATTGACTCTGCAAGATACATACATGACCCAAGTTTGGCGGTAATCCATCAATCGGTTCTTGAGATAACGTGATCACAAGCTATTTTGCATACATAATGAGCCCTGTGACCTTAGACCTTTGACCTCGTGACCCCAAAATCTAATCAGTTCATTGCTCTGCAAGATACATACATGACCCAAGTTTGGCGGTAATCCATCAATCGGTTCTTGAGATAACGTGATCACGAGCTATTTTTGCATACATAATGAGCCCTGTGACCTTTGACCTCGTGACCCCAAAATCTAATCAGTTCATTAGCTCTGCAAGATACATACATGACCCAAGTTTGGCGGTAATCCATCAATCGGTTCTTGAGATAACGCGATCACGAGCTATTTTTGCATACATAATGAGCCCTGTGACCTTTGACCTTTGACCTCGTGACCCCAAAATCTAATCAGTTCATTAGCTCTGCAAGATACATACATGACCCAAGTTTGGCGGTAATCCATCAATCGGTTCTTGAGATAACGCGATCACGAGCTATTTTTGCATACATAATGAGCCCTGTGACCTTTGACCTCCTGACCTCAAAATCTAATCAGTTCATTAGCTCTGCAAGATACATACATGACCCAAGTTTGGCGGTAATCCATCAATCGGTTCTTGAGATAACGCGATCACGAGAACGGGACGTACAGACGGACGGACGGACGGACAACCCGAAAACATGATGCCTCTGGCTACTTTGTAGCGGAGGCATAAAAAAGCTTACATGGACGTAGGAGAGGGAAGGAGAAAGTAATATAAGAGGTGGCACAAAAGAGAGAGGGAGTCAGAGAGTGAGAGAGAAATTTGATGTAAAGGAGGAAAGTAAACCGAGGTCCATTAGAATTTTAAACCTCAAAACTACAGACTTCTTTTCACTTGGGTGTTAACAGTTTCTACATGTATGAAGGGAAGTACATTTGTAATTTTGTAATTTTGTACTCATTTGTGTGTGGAAAACTATCCGAGTTGGCCACAAAAAAATTAATTCTCACAGAATCCAAGGACACTCGCAAAGAATTACGACTACATATTATACACGCATCTGCCATAATTTTCAACCCTTGTCTTTCACTCCTCTCTTCCTTCCCTTCCAGCATTACTTCTAAACATTGATCAAAAGAAATCGTACTCTTCATTTTACTTCCCAGCAACAGATTCTCTAAACCTCCATCATGTAAAAAGTATCCCTACCAGAGTCTCGTCTACCTGATCCTTATACCTCAGTCACACCACCAAACTGACTAAAAAGCGTCTCGATACCATTTCACTCTTGGCCATTTTGCCGAGCATGATTTAGAGTCGAATCTGTTGTTGGTGTTATCGGTGTGACTGGAGTACAGCTAGTTGATTTAGAGGACAATGGAAGTTGCTTCTGATCGGTCAGTCACTTCATGGAGCTCTAAATACTTTCCTCCCTTAAAGATTGTATGTGGTAAACTGATTTGAGCTCCATGAATTGAACTATGTGTCACAACTCTCTCTCTCAGTAGTACTATGGACTGGGATACAACACTCTTCACAACTCTTTGGCTCTTCTAAACACTTCCTCACTGCTCATTCCGAATCATTCCTCTCAGAATGCTTCACAATAAAACTCCTAATTTTTCTAAATTATGCTGTAAATGTCTAGGTTTCACTACCATACATCTGTACATGGCAAGCCAAGAACAAGATCCACTCATAAGCAGGATCAAAATCAATTCATCCCTACCCTTGTTTCAGGCAAAGTGCATGATCAGTAATGGAACCCTTTATTAAACTTTTATCCCAATTATCTTACACATTTCCTTGATCATAATGTTACATGGAAATTCACAAAGAAAATCTCTCAATATACCAGTCTACCAACATATTCAAATTTATGGATGTTTCTTTCCTGGGGACCTAGTGACAAGTTATTCCATTAACCTATTATTAATGAATGAACTACAATACCTGGAATCCAGTCTGCATACATTACTTGTTGCTATGTCGGGCAAAGCCCAGCCAAGCTTTCAGGTTGTCAAGAACAAACTTAGTTGAAAAAGTATCCATAAAATTTGAATATGTTAGTAAATATCTCGATGATTTTTCAAACCAAACCAGAACAAACAACGACGAATGAAAACGTATTACACTGGTGTTTCCTCTTTGTTACTCGATCTTTATTTTACAAAGAGTCTAATGTACACATCGCATAGCAACGGCTCTGGTCCCACTTTACTTCTTCTTGGACACACCAACAGTCCTTCCTCTCCTGCCAGTAGTCTTGGTGTGCTGTCCTCACACGCAGACTGCAAGGAAAGAAGAATAGAAAAAAAAACGGTCATTGGGAGTGTTCACAAGAGACATATTGCTTACTTCAACAAATAGTCAAAAGATAGACAAGTGCAATGCTTGACAAGTAACAAGAAATGTGGTTGTAGCTGAACTGTCAAAATATGGCTAATGATTACTCATTATTTACAAAGATTAAAACATGTTTTGGGGTCCCCCCTGCGATTGTGATGATCATCAATTCATATGCAGTATCATTTTGTTCACATTAAGAGTCAAAACTATTTTTTTCTAGTTTTGGAACAGTAACATGTTTCAAAATTCCGGGAACATCAGTCTCTTTAAACAATAAAAAGCCACCATGGCTAATCATCCAGTGGATATGCTGTTTGGAAAAAAGACAACGTTTAAAAGACTGACTGCTTTCTTTTAATGCCAATGAAATTACCTGATTGTCCCTGATTTGAGTGATTTTACTGTAATTCACTGACTTTTGTGAACTCAAATTTAAGGTTCTCCCTAATTTCCAAGAAAGCTGGGTACCCTGAAATCTGTTGAGCCATACTTACCCCCAGTAATGCCTGAGACCACGGTGAGCCCTGATCTTCTTGAGACGCTCCAGATCCTCACGGAGCTTGTTGTCCAGGTTGTTGGCCATCATCTGACCGAACTTGCCGTCCTTGACGTCCTTCTGCCTGTTGAGGAACCAGTCGGGGATCTTGTACTGGCGGGGGTTCTGGAGGATGGTCATCAACTTCTCAACCTGCAATGGAGAAATCAGAGAAAAAAAGATGAAACTGTTGTGAAGTTTGATGATACTGTGTTATTATAGTTCACTCTGGTAACAGGTTTATCTCTATCAAACTTTGTAAAAAGAAATCCTGTTCACTAGAAATAACTAATATGGCAATCTGCATTTTCGGCATGGTAATATCATTTCATCAGCAGCTTATAATGCTCTATATAAACACAAAACCTTATTTCATTTTCAACTTAAAAGGAAATCCAACCTTGATAGCAAACTACTCAAAGAGAAAAGCAGAAAAATCAGAGAAGTACACTGGTGAGAGTTTGAGTGAAATAAGACAAAAAAATGAGGAAGTAATGAATTTTTGAAATTATCAATCGCTTTTTTTTTAATGGGCTGAAATATTTAATTGGCTGAATCAGAAATGTCTCTGCGATGTAGTGGCAAACAACTTTCCCATTTGTCCCTACACACAAAATGATTAAAATTTCAATTTATCAAAGATGTACGACCTGGGAGGGTCTTTTCTCCTTAGAGGGCCTATAATAATTTGCTATCCGTAATATACTTTGTGTAGTGCCCCAAGGGCGAAGGCACTTAAGAATTCATGATATTTTGGACACGACAAACAGGAGAGTGGTCCGCGACTACCTCACAATCCACTGACCAAACTGCCAATTTGAGGCAGTCATAACTTTCTAATTATTCGTCCGATTTATTTCAAACTTTCGCCATTCCGTTTTTCATATTTCTCTGCTTCCATACAAATGAACTTATTACAAGGGTTGGATTGCCCTTTAAAGTACAAGTCCACTCCACTGAAAAGTTGAGCTGATTAGATAGACAACAATCTAAAAAGCCCAAATATAACTTGGTTTTGGAAAATGGTGCTCAGATTTATTTTTAATAATTTTTTTTAATGAGCAAAAAACAAGTTAATGAGCGAGTCAGTTGTGACGTAGGGTCCTCACAACACAGATTCGTAATGTAACCAAATTTAATGCATACGTCTTTGTGAAGTGCCTCGATACAAACTATTTCATTCACCTGATAAGAATAATGAAACACTATTATTCTTATCAGGTGAATGAAATAGTTTGTATAGATGCACTTCACAAAGACATATGCATTAAATTTGGTTACATTACGAAAATAGCCTATTGTCAGAATGTATACCGCTGGCACTTTCGTTGTGAGGAGCATACGTCACATCCGTACAGCAATATAAATGTTTTGCTCGAAATACCCGAAACAAAAATCGCTCTTAAAAATCACCTGATTGAAGTACGCCCGTGATATTTGGCAGTTTTAACCTTTGATTTATTTACAACATGTTATAATTTTTGAAAATCGGAGTGGACTTGGGCTTTAAAGATACTATGTCCCTTATGCAGCCAACATCAAATTCTGTAGAACTTTGCAGGAATTATGAATATGTCATGTATGTCCTATCTGTGAAATTTAAACGTTAGCAGTGTCCTAGTATTCAAATTATGCAAGGAAACCTGTTTACTTTCTAGACTTCACTGTCAGACACTATTGAGTGACTGACTGACATCTTTTTTCTTTGGTAATAACATACATAAAATGAGCTGTAACAGGTACATGAGCATTTGTCTACATCAATAACCCACTACTTGTAATGGCCAAAATTAAACTGATTGAATCTTTGTGCAGCACAAAACATACGACCATTTGGTACAAGGGTCTGAAAATCAAACTATTACTTAGGTGATTGCAATTACTTATGTTGATTTTTGGTCGTCATTTTCCCACAAAAAAACATTTTCAAACCCTTTTGTTTTGAGGGAAGTTCTAAATATGTATTGTCTTTCAAATGCCGTTGGAATTTAACCTTTTCATTTTTTTGACCTGCAAATGGGACATAGTACCTTTAATGCAGCTTCAAAAGTTTCAAAAACTCTTCAGACACTGTTACCTTGAAGACTCATAGGAGTGGGCTCTCATGGGGAGTGTGACACCATTTGGGTGTTTACCCCAAAACAGGTGGTGTCAATCACCAGGATTAGCCTTTAGTTTTATGACCAACAGGCCTTGTGTAATGCTCTTCCTTTTCCACATTGTAAAGTCAAGTACCTCCCTTTTCACTCTCCAATAAACTAGGGTGTATTTCTTGATAGGCCTACGGGTTTGCTGTGTGCAGACTTGTACACCCATTAATGGTATTCCCATCAAGTCGGGTGTCAGCAAATCATGGCCTTCTTCTGCACATGGAAACTGACGACCCTTTACCAGGATTTCTATGAAGAGACTTGTGCTGACAAAGCTACAGGTAACAAAGTACGTCTTAAAAATATGCCCTTGCTGTGAGTACACAAATACAGCATTGCTATAATACAGGTCATTCAGAAGCTAAAGTGTAATACATTTTTTATTGAACAATCCAATGTAACATTCAATCCCAAACACAAGAAAATCATTACTTACCTCATCATCAGAGAGTTCTCCTGCCCTCTTTGACAAATCGATGTCAGCTTTGCGACAGCAGATGTTGGCATATCGCCTTCCCACACCCTGAAAAGGCAAGTAAATGCTCCTTGTTCATTCATGTGATGCATAGGAAATGGCAACAAATAACCGATTAATGCAGATTTGTATTTTTTCTTCCCTTTTCTTTCTGCTCCCCACTAAATTCCTTTCCCTTACTTTAAAAGAAAATCCCTCTTCATCTGTAAATTCATATTTGTCCATGCAAAAACAAAGATTGAAAATGCTTAAAACTGAGGAATTTACAATGACAGTCAGAAAGATATAGAAAATAATAACCATGTCCAATATTTCTTAACATATATATTAATACAACTTATAAAAATGCAGTTTTCAAATAAAATCACACCTTTGTTACATCAACTAAATCAATATATTTCTTGATGACAATACAACTTGAAATATCATCCAAATCGCCCAGTTTTAATACCTTTTTTCCCCCACATCCAGTTTGTAATATTGTCACATAATTCCATAACTTTTTCTAAAGTACCTTGATGGCTGTGAGGGCATACATGATCTTCCTTCGTCCATCAATATTGGTGTTGAGCACACGCAAGATGTGCTGGAACTTCTCTGGCAGCACGAGAGCAGGCTGAAAAAGAGCAAAAAACGAAAATATTGATGTATCGCCAAATTGGTAAACATGTACATATTTGTCAAAGGAAATTATTATTTAACAGTAATTTGTTGAGCGTTAGTCCCTTAAAATGAGTTATGTGATGTTTCTTAATTGGTTTAATGCTTATATTGTTCAGATCAGTTCGTACTAATTCCGTCTGCATTCATGACGGTACGGGCTTGAAAAACTTGACTCCTAACTTCAGCTTGTCGCATTTTTAGAACGAACGAAAGGCACTTCGATGTTATTTCAAGAGCTTTAATTTATTTTCCTTCATCATAATATCAAGGGTAAACCATTATGTTGTGGATATATTTTGACAATTAAATCAATGCCTATTAGTATTACGATTTAATTGTAATAGTCTGATCAACATGTTGGTCTTGTGTGTGTACTTTCGTAACTTGCTCAGTCTTCAGTGGATCATATTTTGACTTCAGTTTCTGAACGCACTCGGTACCGCAAGTGTGGTGATTCCTTCCTTGCAGCCTCAATTTTAGAGCGATAAAAAGGCCTACCGTCAACTGAAACGGTATCCATTTATTTCTAAAGCATATTTATTTAATTAAATTGAAATATAAGTTTGTGAATTGCATATTTTTAGTTCGTTATTTCAGAATATCAGTGTGAAATTTAATTTTGAAAAACCCGAAACTCGAATATTCAAACCCGGGTTTCGGCGTGACGGTCGGGGACCGGGCGGGGAACCGTTTCGACTCGGGCCTAAAACATAGACTAATGACTTTTAAATAATGGCCATTATTTGAAGAAAAGATTAATATTTACTTGATTTTGGGTAGGGTAACGCGCCCGGTATTCGGTCAATATCCAGTATTCGGTAAGACAGCCGTTTCAACAGGCTCTGTAACAAACTCAAAATAATTTATGAGCCACGAAACTTGCACAAATCAGGCAGTTGAACAACTTATCCTAACTCTCAAAATTAAATCAGGTATAGGGCCCCGGAAAGATCTCAAAATTAACTCGAAATTGGTCAGTGTCGCACAACTTTATGCACTTCCGGTTCTGTTAGCACATGCGTTAACATGCATAGCCATATGTAGAAGCCTATTGTGAAACAACTACGTGTGCTGGTGCAATGAATTTAGTATGTGTGTGAAGAGGAGCTCTTCCGTGTTCGCTCCATCGCAGCGAATTTGCTAATGACGCACTTCTCGCCATGCAAGAGGTATTTATACATTACCCTTGCCATGCGATAGCGCTCGTCCAGTATTCGGTCAACGCATTGACATTCAGTGCTTTGTGGCGCAATTGTGTGAAAATAGTGCGCAAATACGCTTCGCTCCTTGTCAACGGAGATACCACGCTAAAATCGCGTGACCGAATTCTAGGCGGCGCGACCGAATACTGGGCAGAAAACTGCTCCTTCTTCTCTTAGTAATATTTTGCTTAGCATAGTTCTATATTTTAAGTGACTTTAAAATCCTGTTAGAGGACTAATTTTCTTTTCTTTTGATGGGTAGATTGCCAAATAAAGGAGGTACAAATTCAAAATATGAGCGATTTTCCCTTAAGTGACCGAATACCGGGTGCGCTACCCTAGATCTAGTCTTTGTTTTAGTAGGGTATCTCCACACCGGAGTTACGGGTCAAAGTCTGGATATGATTCTGAACTAGCACCGAGATAGCATTAGGTGAATACGACAGAAATTTATTGTAAATTTTGAGTAAAAATGTTGGGTACGCATTCATCAATGCACGAGTCATGAAGACATGATGCAACTTGCACTTGCAAGTCAAGTGTGTCACTGTGTGTGTGTAAACTAAAAGTCAATTGACAATCACAATGCCACCGTCAGACTCAGAGGCTCATTTCATTAGAAGGCTGTACAGTTCAAGTTCAATATTTCATCTTGGCCATAATCTAACTTCAGATATTTTGAAATTTGGGGCTCTGAAACGTTCAACAAAGACGCCTATAAAGTACATTAACAATGCATGCACGGTGCACGGACTACAGTACAATTCATTGTAATACATGTAGGCGGAATGTAGGCCTATGTCAACATCGCACGTCAAACTCGGTTCTACTCGGGTTCGCACTTTTAAAATTGACAAATGCATGGTATTCGTGTATCGAATAAATTCATGCAAAACATTTCATAGTTAAATAATGATTTCAAATTATTTTCATCCCGATCTAATAGTAGGATGGTTTCACAAAGCTGAGATTTAACGTGATATAATTCAGATATAGGGAAGTATCGTTACCATCTTGGATTCGGTGCAGAGCAAAAAGGAAGACGGTCGTTGTGCGATTTTTGAGCTGTGATCCCTGATTGGATCAATATTCCAAGGCTTCCATTATTCAGCCAATAGAAAGCGTTGTCTCTATAGCTACGTCAAGCAGGCAGAGTCCAAAATGGCAGCCACCAGTACTAGAAAATCGACCAATCCATTCGATGATGTCGACGAGCCTGAAAATCCATTTTGGGATGAAAATGTTTCAGGAAATCCTGAGGTTCGTTTATTGCTTTTCAAGAGTCATGTGAAAAATATAATGATTCTGTATGCAACGCCTGCAAATTTTACCTTTGTGTGAGACGAATAGTTTCTGATATTGAAATGTACGGTCCCACCTACCAATATTTGTGTTCTATGATGGGGGCGTGGCCGTGGTATCATTAGATTTAGATTTAGTCTAGATTTAGTAGACCTAGAATCTAGTCTATACTTTGTTTTTGATTAAATAAATTTAAGACACCCTATTTTGATTCTCAAAATTCTCAATCACCACTGTACAAAACTCTATAGAGATTCTACTTCTAGTTCTAGGTCTAGATTTCATTAAAAATCAGCGCTTTCGTGACAATTGATGACATCCAATTCAAAATAACAATTAACACTATAACAGGAAAATAAATCGATTCGACTCGTACTCGCCCAGGCCATGTAGCTAGGCCCCATGTCATCACTGACACTGACAGTGACACTGAACTTCTGAAGTGTGAACAACTGAAGTTGGAGAAAATACTGAAATCTAAATCAGAAATGTATTGTCAACCCTGGCGAAGAGCCGCTTGGTATTGACTATTGATTGTGTGCATTTCTTGCCTCTTGAGTCTTGGTCACAGCGCTAGCGGTAGACCGAAAATGTCTGTCGCTTTCGTTCGTTTAATAATACATTAATAGCCTTTTATTTGGGTAGGGTCGGCTCCTCTCTTTAGAGACAGAAGCCGGCCATAGCATAGGGTCTGCTGTCAGAAGTTGGTAGGATGAACGTCCCACCAAAAGTGCCACCAAACTTTGGACTAAAATGTCATTTTAGCGGATTCATATCCGATGCATTTATAGTTGAAAATTAGGCCTAGGCTAATATACATCGGTTCCTCTTCAGTTTGATACATGATGTATGATGCGTTTAATTAAGGGCTTTTTTCCCGGATTTTCTACGTCGAAATTGAACTCCGTGTTGAAATTCTTGCAGCCGTATTTTAAACTGTTACTGCGCATGAAGGAAGATGACGCCATAGCGGATGATGCAATGAGATAATAATATACCTATTATTATTTGAAATAACAACGTCAGCATGAACAAATGTCGATTGCATGCTGTTGTATTCACTTCCAATTCCAAATTCAGAATTTCCCCTCAAGCAATTTTATATTTTAACCTTGAAGTTGTGCTTTGGCCTCACTAAAATATAACATCATTTGGGAAATTCTGAACTTTCAGAGTTTCAGTTCATGATTGTGCTATTCTGGAGCACTCAATAGACATGTATAATGTTTTTAGGTCTTTTCAGTGGGATAAGTATAAATTTTGCTTTGAATGATGTAGAATGATGTCTACATCCCATCGCATTTTTAGATTAGGTGGTCTAGGCCTGTGTATTATTTTCTCATGTTTTATTTCTCGTCTTTTTGTTCTTGGTTTTCTTTATTTTTATGATTTTATCTTCACACTCACAGTTCCATTTGTATTGTAATGTCCTGAATTCAATTTTTTTTTACTCTGTTTTTTTCTTCTTCATGGCAATATGTAAATGAACATATTCACTTTAGTTCAGTGGAAACACACCTTGAATAGCAACATGGTGTGTCTTCTTAAAATGTTCATGTATGAAAGGATAAAATCCCTGTTTAGTGAATGTTTATAAAGTCAAAGATATATTTGAAAGATTTGTAAAAGTATAAAACCCATGGGGCATCTTTTATTGCCAGCCATAATCTACCAGCAGTAAATGACATGCATCAGAAGTCCTTGTCTCGCAAGTTGTTGATCTTGGCTAAGACAGCTTTAGTTATATGATGATGAGGTTAGCTTGACTTAGTTAAGAACTTAGACATATGACAGTTGTGAGAAACAGGCACATGGGTCCTAAAAAAAAAACATATTCTTATTCATAGAACATATTATACTGCAATGAAGAACAATTTTTACTATTTCTGCTCATACAGTATGAACAGAAAGAGCCATTTAAATCTAGATAAAAAAATAATGCAGTATCGTGACTAGGCCTGAGTCATTACGTTTTTTTTTGCTAAACGTTTAACCGTCAATTTTATACGGGCGGTTTCGTTTTAACCGTTATGAAAATACACGTATTTTTACATGTATGTAAATTCTCAAGTATTCAGTCATTTCGAACAAGACATATCATGTAATCATGTTCATGAAAAGAGGCTTAAAATGGAACTAAAAAACGAGACTTCGTTGCCGATACGGAGGTCTAAAAACAATAATTAATAGCTTGACATTGTTGCCGATACGGAGGTCTAAAAACAATAATTAATGGCTTGACTTTGTTGCCGATACGGAGATCTCAAAACAATAATTAATGGCGGGACTTTGTTGCCGATACGGAGGTCTAAAAACAATAATTAATGGCGGGACTTTGTTGCCGATACGGAGGTCTAAAACAATAATTAATGGCTTGACTTTGTTGCCGATACAGAGGTCTAAAAACAATAATTATTGGCTTGACTTTGTTGCCGATACGGAGGTCTAAAACATTAATTATTGGCAGGACTTTGTTGCCGATACGGAGGTCTCAAAACAATAATTAATGGCGGGACTTTGTTGCCGATACGGAGGTCTAAAAACAATAATTAATGGCGGGACTTTGTTGCCGATACGGAGGTCTACAAACAATAATTATTGGCGGGACTCTGTTGCCGATACGGAGGTCTAAAAACAATAATTAATGGCGGGCATTTGTTGCCGATACGGAGGTCTAAAAACAATAATTGATGGCGGGACTTTGTTGCCGATACGGAGGTCTAAAACAATAATTAATGGCTTGATTTTGTTGCCGATACAGAGGTCTAAAAACAATAATTATTGGCGGGACTTTGTTGCCGATACGGAGAATTAAAAACAATAATTATTGGCAGGACTTTGTTGCCGATACGGAGGTCTGAAAACAAATGAATCGGCGTCCATGTGCCGATGCAAATATGAACAAAATATTAAGGACAAAAACAAAAACAACACGCATGTAACAAACTGCAAGAAAGTAACGGTTAAACGGAGCGAGAAATGCTAAACGGTTTTGATGAATGCGGTCGTTTAACCGTCGGTTAAACGTTTTGACTCAGGCTTAATCGCGACCTTAAAGGGAAATCCAACCTTGATAGCAATCTTGTCTAGAATAAAGCAGAAAAATCATAAAAGCATACTGATGAAAGTTTGAATGAAATCGGACAACAAATTAAAAAGTTACAAATTTTTGAAAGTTGCAATTACTATAGGTATGGGCTCTTCAAATTGGCTGAATTGATAATGTGTATGTGATGTAGTGGCGTACAACTTTCCCATTTGCTCCAATACACAAAAGGACTAATATTTCAACTTTTCATAATTGTATGATTCGGGATGGTCTGTTCTTTTTAGAGGACCTGTAATAATGTACTCTCCATGATTTATTTTGAGTAGTGCCCCAAGGGTGAAGGCACTTGGAAGAAAAACAGAAATAAGTGATATTTTTGTACGCGACAAACGGGAGAGTAATCCGTCACTACGTCACAATCCACTGACAAAATTGCCGACTTGAGATTCGCACAGCTGTAGTGATCTCATATTTCAAACACTCATAAGTTTTGGTCCGATTTATTTCAAACTTTTGCCATTCTGTTTCTCTGATTTTTATGCTTTCATTCAAATGAACTTATTAGGAGGGTTGGATATTGTAAACTGATGTGTTGCCATTATTCCCTTCCTTTATTTGGTTACAGATTGAAGAGGCAGTTGCTGAATTAAATCTTGGTGTACTAGATCTTACGTCAGATGAGTTTATCTTGGATGAAGTAGACATTCATATTCAGCAGAACCTCGAAGATGAAGTGGTCAAGGCAGCTTTGGAATCGGTAATCAATCTGCGATCCTATTCCAACTCTTTATTTTTTTCTTTCTCCTTTTAAAGTTTTCTTGGAAGGTTTAAAGATATTACCAATGAGAATCACTTTTGAGGGATTGCTTTCATTTTTATAGAAGTTTAATAATATAATGTTGAATGCATTTCAGGTAAAGTTTATTGAATGATTTCTTTGTTTGATCAAATGTCCCATGTCGTGAGCACTGAAAAGATGGCCCATATAGTAGATATATAATGTACATGTACACTATGACTTCTACTAGACTTCTTTGACTGATGAAAGGCTGATAATAGAATTGAAACAAAGTAAAGTGCTGATAAACTACAAATATTGTAGAGAGTTTAACAGCTTTCAAAAAGTGAATTCAAGTGATAGAAATGTTGTTACCAATCTTTTCATTTCTTTCATTCTCACCTTCAGTCACCTTTCTCCTGTCATTTTATGCATCATGTCACTCCTCCCTCCCTTTCTCTCTCTCTTTCTTTTTGTTTCCCCATCTCTCCATCTCTCTGTCTCCATCTCTGTCCTTTATCAATCTGTTTCTGTGTGTTTTCTTTCTTTAATTCTTTTTTTAATTCTCTCTTATTTTATTATTCAATATTCAACCCCAAAAAATATAGGGCGTGGATCTGAGGCAGTATTCCAAACAGATAGAAGCCGAACTACAGGAAGTGGAGAATGCCTCCATAGATGACTGTATCCTTTTGCCTTGCTTATACCACATACTGGAAGAAGGGTTGTCTTATGGATAAATCACAGGTTTTATATTGAATTCCACTTGTATAAATCTAGTCCTAAAAGGCTACGATGATGGAAAATTCACCACTTGTATTTATTACACTGTTATTGGTAGATAAACTTATGATCATGCTCCAATTGGTATGAGGGATGCTTTTTTGCACTTCAATTTAAATTGGAATTTTATCATTTTTCCTTGACCACCATTGCAACAGACATCAAAGAAAGCCAAAACATTGCCAGTCTGCACAACCAGATAACAGCATGTGATACCATCCTGGAGGTAATTTTAACCTTCAATGATATATTGGTACATCTGTCTAACATAAAGAGACTTTTGGTCAACATTTTATAGAAGAAAAAAACCCAGATGTCTTTTTGTCCAATCAAATTGAAGCATAAATGCAGAAAAGTTTCATTGCAGTGGAAAAAAACTTTATCTATTAATGACTAGTCTTTCCAATGGAGGAATTCATTTAAGAATGATGAACACATTATATATGGACAAGACAGCTGGTCTCTGCCTTCTTAATTTCTAGATAAAAAGGTTTGAACAATATTTTCAGAAGAAAATAATCATAAGGAGGGCTTCGTACCCATGGGTACGGTAAAACACACAAGACCGACAAGATGTCAAAAATGTATATGGGCATGGTGCATATGGAACTCCAATATTTTGCTCCGGACCTTGTTTTAAAGCCCCACTGCACTACTTGTAGCTACTTGCTCCCTCTATATAGAAAACAATGCCTAAGCGGCGCCCGTTGGTCCCCCATGATTCTCTTTTCCTTATGTTAATTGAGAGCTGAGTTGATGAGATAACCGCCTGTCAGTAACCATGCTGGGAGTTCTAATCCCTTCCGGCCAAACTAGTGCAGACGGGCTTTAAGGAATTTGTTTTACACTTTCTTATCAAGTGGTAAATTGCGCAAAATAAAAACTCTGCAACACAGTGAAATGAAATGAGCATTTTGCACTTCAATTTCTCTATCCTATGACACATAGGTGAATGAGTACCTGAACGGCCCATGGTTGCATGCAGTTACATTTTAAAACCCCTATTGACATTCTTTTACCCCTAAAATGGTCTTAATGCAAACATTTTTAGACCGTTTACAATAACCTGGTGAACTGGTGATTTGATGCATAATTTTATTGATTGCTTTCAGAGGATGGAGCAGATGCTTAATGGTTTTCAGTCCGACCTGGGTAGTCTGAGTGCAGAGATACAGACGTTACAGGAGCAGTCCATTGCTATGAATGTCAAACTGAAGAACAGGCAGGCTGTGAGGGGAGAACTCAGTCAGTTTGTGGATGAGATGGCTGTCAATGAGAGAATGATCAAGTAAGTTGACCCCTGAGTCTTTGAACTCTGACCTCAATGCTAAAGGGATTTCAGTCTGACCTTGTTTGTCCGATATACAGACCCTACAGGACCAATTCATTTCTATGAACATTAAGCTAAACAAACAGTTTGTGGATGAGATGGTTGTCAGTGAGCAAATGAACAAGTAAGTTGGACGCTGAACCCTTATGGAAAGAAAAAACAAAAACAACAGAAAACAATAGTCTCTCATACAGTTTGTCTTAGTGGGAGTACTCAGTCAGTTTTTGTACAAGAAGGTTGTCAATAGAGTACCAAAGTGTTACGTCATACTGGCCACATTGTCAAGGTTGCTGGTTCCAAACAATTCTGTGCTAAACAATGGTGTGATCACACCAGCCCCAAACACCGAAGTGGCCCTGTTCCAGCCTGTTGCTTGAATGATTTTACAGTGAACCTCCTGCGCAGGCTCTGTTGTTTGGAACCAGTAACCTGGATGACGAGCGAATATGAGAGTATTTTGGTACTCTATGAATGAATGATCAAGTAAATTCAACCCTGACTCTTCAAACTCTGACCCTAAATTGTCTTTCTGTAGTTGTGTTAGTTTTCTTCTTTTTATTGTATCCCCCGGCAGTATGCCAGTGGGGTACTTTGGATTCAGACGCGTCATATTCTTGTGTGCGCTCTAACTGCCACATTCCTTGACAGATTTCTTTCAAATTTTGTATGGAGGTGTATCTTGGTATAATCTACACACCTATAACTTTTGGTGATGCTGCCCTCAGTGTTCCGTCTTCTATAGGGTAAAAGGCCATATTTTTGTGGATGGTTTGTGTGCGCTCTATAGGCCACAATTCTCCAGGGATTTTGTTTAAATTTTGAACGAAGGTGTATCTTGGTATAATCTAGAAGCCTATAGATTTTGGTGATGCTGCCTCCAGTGTTCCGTCTTTTATAGGGTCAAAGGTCATATTTTGATAGATGTCTTGTGCACTCTAGTGTGTGGTCTAACTGCATCATTTCTTAACAGATTGCTTTCAAATTGAGTATGGAAGTGTATGTTGGTAAAATCTATGCACCTATAGTTTTGGGCCATGCTGCCCTCATTGTTACGTATTTTATATGGTCAAAGGTCATACAGGTGTATGTCTGTTATGCGCTCTAACTGCCACATTTCTTGACGGATTTCTTTCAAATGTTGTATGGAGGTGTGTCTTAGTACAATCTACACATCTTTAGTGTTTGGTGATGCTGCCACCTGTGTTCCGTCTGTTATAGGGTCAAAGGGGATACATTCGTATTGCGCGGCAATACAGATTGCGATATTTCTAGTTTCAAGTTACTTTTCTACCTGTGCGCATGTCAGTGTAATAGAGATTTCTCTGTTTTTAAATTGTGCCTGAATCTTGTTTGATTTGAAAACCAATGTTTAATTTTTTTTAAAGAGAATAAAAAGGATAGAAATGTTGATACACATGCTGGCCTAGTTATTGGGACTGCAACACAGGTTATATTTCACAACATGTAAACTGAAGTGGGCATAGGTCTAGATGATCAGTTTGTGTATTAAAAGTCAGAATGATTCTGGGAGACAGTCAAACCTAATCAGCTGTTAACCCATAGCTTTTTAGTTTATCAATAGCATAGCTGCCAACTATTCCTATTTTGGAGGAATCATTCCTACTTTTCGGCCCTCAAACTAATGTTATGGATCCTAGATTTCTCTCTTTTGTCAAAGCTTCTGTGTAAAAAGTATACAAAATGAATGTATTCCTTATTTTGCCTTGAGGGATTCCAAATGTTTGCCTTGAAAGGTTGACAGGTATGCAATAGAATGATTTCAAATGTTGGCATTGAATATGTTCCCTCCTTGTCAATACTTCCATTGTTTGTCTAGCATCGTGTTGGAAGCCCCTGTCACAGATAGACAGTTCCTGGAGCAGCTTCATGAGCTGAACCATAAGATACGTTTTGTCAAGGAACAGGCCTTCAAGGATGCCCTGTCGTGCCGAGATGTAGAGGACATCCTGGAAAAACTCAAACTCAAGGTCAGTACAAGGTCATTTAAAGCTATTCTGCACTAGTTTGGCCAGGAGGGATTAGACCGCCCAGCATAGTCACTGACAGGTGGTTATCTCATCAACTCAGCTCTCAATTAACATAAGAAAAAGAGGATCATGGGGGACCAACGGGCACCGCTTAGGCATTGTTTTCTATATAGAGGGAGCAAGTAGCTACAAGTAATACAGTGGGGCTTTAACTTGTGAATAATTCATGAAGTACCATGGAAGGTGGAGCAGCCATATAATCAGTGCTCAAGAACAATATCTGAATGGTTTCTTTCACAAGGCAATGGCACAATCAGTAGCCTACTCAACATCATTGAAACAGTATGTCTAAGAAATGCACACAAGTAACATTTACAGTACAAGTAATAAATCAACAAGTACAAGGTTTGCCCTTTAATGTGCGTGTTATCATAGAGACATAGAGACATGTTCTCTTTTAAGTTTTATTAGATTAAATATATAAAGGATATCCATGGTAACTTGCATTCATTTACACCTTCAATTTTTAATACAAATCATAACACTATACTTATCAATTCAATCTAATTTGTGCTGTAGCATTTCATTTATGTGGATGATTTTTTTTCTGAAAGTATTCTTATTGTAAATTACAATATATATTTTCAGGCCATCTTCAAGATTCGAGAGTTCATACTTCAAAAGGTCAACCAGATGAAGAAACCAATGACAAACTACCAGCTACAACAGAATGCCATGCTCAAAGCAAGGTATGTAATGCTCTCAGTGGGTTCCGTTTGTCTGAACCATAGCTAATTGAGAGAGATAGCATTGTGACATTCCTCCATGCACTTGTTCATAGGTCAATCAATACTTGGAGCTCCAAATATATATCCCTCCTGCAAAGAAATGAATACCCATACATTATGATATGTGAGTGTTTCTACATTAAAACGAAAATTTGAATTCTTATTTTTATAACATGCTACTATAGACTGATATTGATGACTAAGTGAAAAAAGAAAATGATTAAAAATAATCTGGATACCTTATAGGGGAAGTCTACCCTAATATTTAGTTGGCTTTGATAAAAGCAGAAAATGAGAGAAAGAGATCAGTTAAAGCTCAAGCAAAATTTGCTAAAGAATACGAAAGTTATGAACTTTTGTAATTGTATTCTATCAAACACAAATTGGCAATGCTGTGACATATCTCGAAAGGTCCTCTCCCATTTGCTCGGTACAGAATTCTCATAAACTTTCATTTTCTTAGTTATTGATTACGGAATAGATTTGTTTCATACAGGGGTCGTATAGAAATATATTTGCAATAATTATATCTAGGGTGCATGTATGACTGACCTTTTTCTTAAGGGAAGATAGAAATTTCTGTTAATCTTTTTAGTACAGAGCAAATGGGAGGGAACCTCACAAGAAAACCAACCAACAACATATTAAAACCGACTTAGACTCCGTTCTCACTCACTTTGAAAGTGGTCTTAGTTAGACCGCTCCAGAGGAACGGGTCTTGAGGAACGGTTTGCGAACGTTCACACTCCAAGCAGTTTTTTATGGCTCAAACCGCTCCACGAGTCAAAGTGGTCTTGTTGCTATGGCAGCTCAGGTCAGCGGGTTAATTTTTTCGCGCGCGGAATACTAAGCATATGTACCGTAATACATGTCTCGCGCTCAACGTCACTAGACCACTTCCGTTCAAAGTACGCTTCCGTTCACACTCGCACGTTAGAGCGCTCCAAACCGCTCTTAATAAGACCCGTTCCTCAAGACCACCTCCCGAGGTGGTCTTCTGGAGCGGTCCAGAAGTCCACTTCCTGGACCACTTTGACCGTTCTCACTCACCTTAGAACCGCTCCTGAGGAACGGGTCTTAGTTAGACCGCTCCAACGAAGTGAATGAGAACGGGGTTTAAATATCAATGTGGACTTCCCCTTTAAAATTGGAAGATGGAATACTTTTTGTCATTGACATCAAAATCTCAAAGGGAACTATGTGGAGGCTGCAGGAAATGATAGACCCATTTTGATTGACATCTATTGCTATATCTCTAATAGCTATCAGGGAAAAAATACACGGGGGCTCGGGGCAAAGTCGCCCCCAAATTGCCAAAAAAGAGCCCCCGAAAGTCATAAAAGGGCCCCCAAAAGTTTGCATAGATGTCAATGCAAAACAAATTAAAGAGTGTTATTTTCATGCAAACAAGCTTGAAAAGTAGCCCCCCAAATTTTTTAAATATTTTTTTCCCTGATAGCTATGGTGTAAATTTCACTTGCTCATGAACTCAAAGTTCAAGTTGGAACAACAACAATAGAGTGTTTTTACACATTGTAAAGAAATATTAACTACAAACTAAGCTAAAAGCAATGTATTTTTCCTCTGCTCAATAAGTCCAGTTTCTCTGAAGGTTATTCAACAGACTTAAACTTTATCTGGCTTTCATCTGTAATAACAAAGACATTAGAACAGAATTGAACAAAATACAGAGTAAATTGATTTCAATATATCACAGGAAAAAGAGCCCAACTCTATCTAAACAGGGTTCTTTTTTAGTTACCAGTATAAGAAAATAATATTTGACAAGTTTAAGAGACATGCAGGTTCATCTAATTGATGCTGTAGATAACTTCACGCAGGCGCTCGCCCGCACGCAACCCACCATCGGTATGCACTTGTATTGTGCAGTGGTTTGCCGTGAAAACTGTGAGAAAGTGTATACTAAAGTGTTCATTTTCAGAATAATACTCCACAAAAGATAAGAAAATAAACACGAAACAGGTAAGACACACAAGGACTTGTAAATCATGTCCATTATTTGAAGAAAAGATGAATATTTACTTGATTTTTAGGTATGTTTTAGTAGGGTATCTCCACGCTGGAGTTACAGGTCGAAGTCTGGATATGATTCTGAACTAGCGCCGTACATAATAGTAATAATAATGATATTATGATGATATAATAGTGATAATATTACTACTACTACTACTACTACTACTACTGTATAGCAATTATAATGATACGATACATAAATATGAACCTTATGAACCTTATTACTTGACTCATAACATTGTTTCATACAGATTTTTCTATGAGTTTTTGCTGGCCAATGAGAGACACGTGGCGAAGGAAGTGAGGGATGAATATGTGGACACCATGAGTAAAGTCTACTTTTCCTATTTCAAGGGATACATTAACAGGCTCATGAAACTACAGGTAAGGTGAAACACCTTTCACAACGATGCAGTAAATAATAATATTTAGATCAATTTATATAGCGCAGCTACTATATAAAATACTCTACTGCGCTGTAATGAAAAACAAAAACTCCTAACAGTGCTACTTTACAGACACACAATAAAACAAAATATTACAAAAAAACTATTCAAAAGCTCCTGAAAACGAGTACTTCTTATGTCTAGTGGTAGGTTATTCCAAAGCTCTGGAGCAGCGCCACTGAAAGCACAATCTCCAAGAGTTACTTTTGTTTTTTGTGTGAGGTAGCTTTAGAAGCAGCTTGTCCTGTAAATCACCTCATTAAACTATGATGGCATGTAGAGGTGTCGTAGTCGATTGGTTTAAGCACTTGACTTTTAAGTTGTTTTCTTGATATTTCAAGTATGGTTAAAAGCATACTTGCAATATCCTATAGAAATTAGATTTAGAATATGGATTATATAATATTTCAAGTAATGTTCACATTTCAAAAGGTGATGTACAAGGCTATTAAAATTGCCTCAGATTTATATTTTGAACATCTTGGTGATGGGATTGTTTAATACAAAAACCTGATTGCCCATTAAAGAGGAATGGCATTGTTGATAGCCTTATTTGCTCTCATACTTCTCTCAAACTGAGCCCAAAATAGTTCCTGTCCATCTTCATCATCCGTCCACAACATGTAAGGTTTGTTCCTACTCATGAACAACCTTACAAGATATGGCAGGTTCTCATCCTCGATGTCCTCCACAAATATCAAGATGATTTTGTCCAGACCTGTTTCGTTTAGATGCTCCAGTGCCATACGGAGCTTGGTCATGCACCAGGCGTCACCTATAGATTGGTTGCTTATCAACAAGACAGTCTTGAAGCTGTTCTCAAGGGCATCATAGATGGCATTGATGTAGAACATTCCAAGATGTAGGTCTTTGTCTCCGTAGATGATGTTCTGCAGATGCGGGAACCTCTCCTCCAGGGCAGGTTTCATGACCCGATCAACCCATTCCTCTTCCTCTTCATGGAACATGAGGTTCAGATGAAACTCGTAGTTATCTGCATCAAAGTCTTCTGCCATTTCTTCGTAGCCAACAACAGCTAGTTTAAGAAGGAAAAGCTTGTGATTCAACCACCAACGTCTGTTGTAAGCAAGCATAGTTATCAGAAAAAGGAAAATACCTGTGAAGGAAATACCTGCTATAAGAAAGATGTTGACTCCACAATGATCCTCAGGATTAAATGACAGTATCGGCAGTTTTGAGAGACCTTTCAGGGACGTCCCGGAACACAGGGTCTGGTCTGCATGTTTGAAATCAATGTCGGCAGAGTCCAACCACTGCCTGAACCATGCCAAGGAGCACGTACAGGAGAAGGGGTTTTTGGAGATGTCGAACCTAAGGGAAGTATTACCTGGTAGAACTGTCCCAGGTTTTATGGTGCTGATTTGATTCCCAGGTAGATAAAGTTCCGTCAGTCTCAGTGTCTGGGCGAAAGTCTTGGGGTCCAGACTACTCAGGATATTGTTCTGGAAGTACAGCACGTTCAGGCTGAATAGGCCATTGAATAGGTTTCCAGGAACCTCCACCAGATTGTTCTCACTGATATAAAGGTACCTTAGGGAAGGGAAAGGACTGAACAGTCCTGACCTTAGTGTATGTATTCTTGAGTTGGACATATCAAGATAGACCAGTTGTGAAAGGTTCTTAAATACCCTGACATCGAGGTCATGCAAATAATTGTCTTTGAGTCGCAAATTACGAAGCGAGAAGAGACCGGTGAAAAGTGACTGATGTTTGTCTTTGTCATATAGGTCAGTACTTTCCAACTGTGCCTTCTCCATACGCAGTTCGCTTAAACTACTCATATTGGAAAACTGCTCTGTTGATCTTGTTGACACCTGGATGGGTGTATTTGATAGATCCAGAATGAGCAGTGTATGCAGTTGACAAAAGGAATTTTGCAGAAATGTTGCCTGCTCATTTTTCAGGTACAGCTCTTTCAAATTTAATAAGCCTGTGAAAGCGTTGTTACTGTAGTAATTGATGTTATTGCCAGATATGTTCAATGCCTCTAAATTGGTTAGCCCATTAAATCTCTCCTTGGCAACACCTTTCAAAGCATTGTTCGATATGTCAAGCATACAGAGGGTCTTGATTGTCCAAAGCTGCTGGTCATTGTTCAGTGCATCGATTCTGTTACTTGAGAGGGATATGGTAAGAATGGATGACATACCATGGAAGTATCCAGGAGAGAGAGTCTGTAATAAGTTTCCAGATGCATTCAGTTGTTTCAAACTTTGCAGGCAAGCAAATGTCCCATTTGAGAAGGATGTTAATTTGTTGTATGAAATGTCTAGTTCTGTAAGTGACTCCAGACGACAAAATGACTGATTAGTGAGGAGTTTGATTTGGTTAAGATTCAAGAAAAGCACTTCCAATGTTGTGAAGCCCCATAATGCACCCTCTTGTACAGTCACAATCTTATTAGCTGATAACGTTAGAGTTCGGATGGTTGGGTAAGTGATGGACAGATTAGAAGCAAAGTCAGGTGGTAAAAGTTCACGGATCTGGCAGCCATACAATGATAAATGTTCGATGTAAGTCATGCCAAGGAAAGGTTGAATGTCAAATGAGTTGATTTGATTTCCTTCAAGCAGAATTTCTTGTATCAAATTCAGATGCAAAAAGCTTTGTGGTTGTAGAATTTGAATTTTGTTAGATCTGAGGTTCAAACTGCTGATTGTTGTGTTCTGCAGAGGAAGAAAGTCCTCCTGTTGAATTTCTTCAATCTCATTTACGTTGAGGTTTATTTCTTCCAGATGAGACCATTGAGAACATCCCTCAAAGTTGATACTCTTGATTTTGTTCCCCCCGAGTACCACATGTGAAAGGTTGGGTATGTCTGAAAAGGCTTCATGAGGAACAGCTTTCAGGTGATTGCCATTCAACACCAGCTTTGTGAGTAGCATGTTCTTCAGAAAGATTTTTGGAGGTATAGACTCTAGATTGTTCCCATTGAGGATGAGAATACTGAGCTTTGTCAACTTCCAGAAGGTCCTGCTCTGTATAGAAATTATTTGGTTCTCATTCAAGCTGAGGAGTGTTACATTTGGAACATCCTGAAAAGAACTGTTGTAGAGGACCGTCAGTTTGTTGACAGACAAGTCGAGCACGGTCACACCTTGGGGTAGATCATGAGGAACTTCTGTGAGTCCAAGGTGCTGACAGTTTGCAGTAACTCCATGGCTGGAGTTCTTCAGCCGACATTTTGTGGAAGTCTTGACAGTTTCTGCACCAAATGCATCAGATAGGTGCACCTGTAGCCAAATAAGTCCTATTGCAAGGAGTAGTAGCTCGAGACGACTTTTGCAGCTTACGGTGTAAACTGCCATAATTTTCTAATAGGCTACCAGACAGGTGGAAATATATAGTCAGTGCACTTTTGAGATATTACAGTATCATCAAGAACAAGAAGTTATCAGAGTGTTCATCTAAATGTTCCATTTTCCAATAGCACACAAAATAATAACTTCCTGATTTTAGTGGTGGAGCTTCTACTTCTTATGCAACTAGCAGGATGCCAGCTAGTAGGACCGCCTAAGAATGTCTCCTAGAAATAACTATTTGAAAAGAATTTTAAAATGGTATTTTGATGTATTGGGTTTAAGTGGCCTTACCCAAGTGTGAGACAGGAAGATCGTATTTATATGTGACATCCTGTTTTATATCCTCTTGATTTTGATGATAACGGTATCTAGGAATATTTATAGCGTGTTGAGACTGAGGAAGTTTATGCAGAATGCATGTAAAGAAATGTTGTTTAAAGAAATCATCATGTAGCAAATGGAGCAGACAGATGTGGAAAAAGTATTTGTATGAAAACATATTTAGAAGCTAGCTCTGTATAGGTAACTCCCCTGGACAGTCACCCCCAGAAAAAAATTATACTCTTATTAAAACCAACTTATTATCAGGGTGCGGGACTTCCCTTTAATGAACAGGGGTAATTTTCGGGGTAATTGTCCACGGGGGTGGTTGTCTTTAGTTGTCCCGGGGGAATTGTCCTAGAGGGTAATTTTCAGGGGTGGGGGGGGGGGGCAATTGTCCACAGGGGGTAATTTCAGGGGTTCTTGTCCTTGGGGGTAGTTTTCTGGGGGTTGTTTTCCAGGGGGGCGGTAATTGTCCTGATATGGAACAATGAATGTTGGTAGTGTGAACAGGGAGTTAAACCTGTCAACTTGTCAAGAATATTTGGTTCCTGAACTTCCTGTTAAAGGTACCTCTCAGCTCTGGTAATCATGGAAAATCATCACAGAATCATATCATATAAATTTATACTGAATGTCAAGACCATTAAAATGAAGAAAAAAAATCCCCTAAACTATTTGTTAGAAATTTATTACGACTCAATAATGAGCAAAGAACAGTCTGAAAATTGAGTTGGCTTGTCCTGACTGGTTGTTGAACAATATGTCTTATATTATCCAGATCAGATCAGGGGGGTGTTTCACAAAGACTAAGATCGACTTTAAGTTGGACTTAAGTATAACAGGCCGTTCGTGCCATTGTTTGCTCTAACCATTATGATCTTTAGATAATATTTTTTCCTTCAATAATGTATTATCAAAAAATGTAAGTTTTGTAGATTTTTTACCATGATTTGTACGTCCCGTGAGAGACCAATGCCAGTAAATGATGAGAGAAAACAATGGCACGAACGGCCTGTTATACGTAAGTCCAACTTAAAGTCGATCTTAGTCTTTGTGAAACACCCCCCAGATCAGCTCAGTGTTTGTTCCTATACCGGTAGTCCCAGGTAATCTTTTTCATGTCACTTCAGGCTCGTACAGAAATGAAGTGGTAAACCGCTGCGGATTTATTTTTGATAACATGTTAATGAATGGCCGCTGCGCACAACATTGGTTCTACACATATTCACTGGGTTCTGTGTTATAAGATGTGAAGAGTATTACACTTACGTCATCATTGAAAAATGTGTAAAGACGTTGCGGTTTCCCAGTTAATATCTGAACAAGGCTTTATTGTCGTGTTAAGTAAGTCATAGAAAAACCTAATCAACGAGGCTTAAATGTGATCTCTATCTCTATCTCTCTCTCTCTCTCTCCCTTTCTTTCTCTCTCTCTCTCTCTCTTTTCTATCTCTATCTCTCTCTCTCTCTCTCTCTCTCTCTCTCTCTCTCTCTCTGTCTCTTTTTCTCTCTCACTCTCTCTCTTTCTTTATTTTCTTTGTTTTTTATTTACAGTTTGATGAAGTGGCAGACAAGGATGATCTGATGGGTGTAGAAGATACAGCCAAGAGAGATATCCTTTTACTTTTCTTTGAGGTCTGGGCCGGTATTCAATCAAATACTTATGTCAGACATATGAGTATTCAAATCAGTGGCCAGCTTGGAACAAAATACTTCACCAACTTTGGTATCTAGTTTGATGCTTTTGGCTAAGTATTTTACCCTTACTTTTAAGACAGCTCCCTAGCAGTCTGAGCCAATTACTTTGGAGGCCTTGATTGGCAGGCTTATCATACACAGACATCATACTCTGCGCATAATTATGCTTGCATGGATTAAATGTGATGTGTTCATTGTGCATTATTTTGGATTGACCATGTACGTCACAATACTAATTCCCAAGTATTTTGCTTTACCTTTACATTCGGCTTCCTAAAGTAAAATGCTTATATGTGATCTGAATAAGTTATTCCACCAGTTTGATTTAATTTAACATTATGGAAATTGAAATTTCATTTGAATCACTACTAATGCTTTAAGCGCATCTCACCTCCCCCCCCCCATATATTTAAATGAAAACATTTATGTCATACTTATTTGAGGCAATTAAGAAGGAAATAAATGTGTTATGATTTTGAATCTGCAGTATACTAATTTTTCCTTGACTGGTGTTTGTCATTTACGACTCTTCTCGTCCAAGCCGTCTCTCAAGAATCGATCCACCGTCTTCACCATTGGTAACCGTGGTAACATCTTAACCTCCGGGTTAGAAGCCTCCATCATCCTCCCTCATGCAGCCCAGAAGGATGACACCAAGGTATATATACATTTGTAGATAGTAGTGTGATAAGCTCTATGAGCTGTTCAGACCTCATCAATAACGATAACCTTAACCTTAGAGGTGTTGTTGTAGAGTGGTTTAAACACTTGACTGAAAATGCAAAAGCCATTGGCAGAGACATTAATCTACCCTTGCCACTCGGGTGTTAAATGGGTACCCGGTAGGTTTCGAACATCAGTGTGGTTGAATTGGCATGTGTGCACTTGTGAAATGGCATGTGGCCAAATTACTCCTAAGGGAGCAGAGCGTGTGCACTATAATGTGTGGATGAGCAATTGAATCCAATGACCGGGGTAATGGTAATTACAATGTAAAGTGCTTAGAAACATAGTATTAAACGCTATGAAATTGTAACTATTAATAACTGTAACAATGAATTATTCTCAAATGGCTCTGCTCTTGGTTATGTGGAAAAGGCATTTGAAATCATTCTTCTTGGTCAGACCTGAATGATTTATCCCACTGAGCCTTCCTCAATAATTCTGTCATCTTGTTTGGATCGCTCGGCCACCTTTTTTTTAAAGGATAGACCTCAACAATAATATATACCGGTATGAAATGATCATTTGATTTGACGTCATTGGCAGTAGAAGGAACGGAGGCATTGTCCATAGTGTTTTGATCAACAGAACCTATAATTTTTATTGTTGCGAAATTTGGTTAGGTCTGACAACAACTGTCTCTCTCTTTTCTTTTTTGTCTTTCTTTTATCAGCATACATTTGAGAGCTTATTTCGCAGCCAGCACTTTGCCCTGTTGGACAATTGCTGTCGAGAGTATCTCTTTGTCTGTGATTTCTTCATGGTGAGCGGTAGCAATGCTCAGGATCTCTTCACCAATCTCCTGGGAAAGACACTCTCAATGTTCCTGGTAAGAGCTACCTATCTCTGCATTTATCTGCTTGATAGTGGTAGTAATGTCATCTAGGAATGTAAATTGATGGCAATTCTCAGCACAAGAAAGAAATATCTTATCCTGTTTTTTTTTTATATATATACATGTATGCTCCTTTTCAAGGCTTTTACTTAAAACCTGCTTTGATTTGAAAGGAGGTACAAAATGAAGTTTAATAGCAAAATGTAATAAAAGACAGCCAAGTGCTATCATTGCATTTTTATCACTTATTTGCCAAAAGGTTTTGCAGCTGAACTGTTAAGAATTCTGTCTTGCCATGAATCAATTAAAGCAAAAAAATCTGTTTCATGTTGTTGTAAGATTCTATCACTATATCAGAAATCAAACTACAGCCCTATTCAGAAAGTATTTTTGCTCTCCTAGTATAGTAAAGAACAATATTGGCATATTACAAACAAACCTGTCTTAGTGGCCACCTCTCTATGAAGCCCACCTGCCTATAGTGGTCACCCAAATTGTCTCCCTCTTAGAAAGAACTGAGTGTAGTAGAACCTGTCTGAATGGGCCACCTGTCTACAGTGGCCACTTTTTGTGTTTCCCATGGGTGGTCTTATTAGACAGGTTTGACAGGGCGTTATCCAAGACCCATACTGATAACTACTTGCTTGTAAGGTCATCATTTGCCTCTACGTTGTATGACAAACTATTTTTTGTGGATCATTGAAATGTGTGTAAGAATCGGCACTTTGTCATGCAAAATATGAATGAATGACTTCTTTTCTCGCTCCTGTTTTTAGAAACATATGGACACATACACAAATGAGTGTTATGACTCCATAGCAGTATTCCTCTGTATACACATCATCCAACGCTATAGAGTTCTCATGCACAAGAGATCTGTTCCAGCCTTAGACAAGTAAGTGAACATGTTTCACCATGAAGAGAAGTTTGTGTGCCTATAGAGCGTGTATTTTATTTCATTCATCATGCCTTTCATATTTGTTCTATTTCTGTTCAGTCATATTTTATTCGTTTTCATTTATCATATTCATAATATTGATTCTATATATATTACATCATCATTATGTTTTAGATACTCAGCGATTCTTCTTTGAAAATGCTATGTTATTTTATATACATACAATAATGTCAAAAATTATACATTTATTCTATATTTGTCATAATATTTGATAATATCCATTACTACATTAGTGACATTCATTCTATCATTTGTTGTAGATAATGGGAGATATTTCTTTACATGCCACAGCAAAGATGTATACAGTGATAATATAGATTGCATTTATTTTGTATCTGTTATATTCATTGTATGTACGAGTACATTGTATTTATTGCATTTGCCATTCAGTCACATGTTACAGATATAGGAGGACTATCCTGTAAATGCTACAGCAGAAATTCATAGAAATGCATTTCTTTAGACACGTAAGCACCCTTCCCAGCATATTATTATAATTATTCTATGTTACTCACATTTTGTTTTGTTTCTTGTATTTACCATACCGGTATTTATTGTATTATCGTATAATCCCCTTTCCAGGTATTGGGAGACGCTTTTTGAGATGCTCTGGCCGAGATTCAAACACATCCTGGAACTCAACATCCAGAGTATTCATGAAATGGACCCACAGAAACTAGGATCTATTGATGTCAGACCACACTATGTAAGAAAGGATATTATGATGATGATAATGATGACAATGGTGATGATGATGATGAGAAGGGTGAGAAGGATGATGCTGCTGATGACAATGGTGATGATGATGATGAGAAGGGTGAGAAGGATGATGATGATGATGACAATGGTGATGATGATGAGAAGGATGAGAAGGATGATGATGATGAGAAGGATGAGAAGGATGATGATGATGACGCTGATGATGATGATGATAATGATGGTGATGATAATGGTGATGATGGTGATATTGATAATAATGATGGTGATGATAATGATGATGATGATGAAGGTGGTGATGATGGTGATGATAGTGATGATGATGCTGATGATGCTGATGATAATGATGATGATGATGATAACGATGAGGATGATGAGGATGATAATAATGAAGATGAGTAGGAGGAGGATTATGATGATATTGATGATGATGGTAGTAATGATGATGATGATAGTGATGATGATAATAGCAATATTGCTTATAGTAATTGAGTTATTGTCATCAACTTAAAGATAAAGTTGAGTGCTGGTCATATTGTACTCTGAAAAAAACTTTGTGGAAACAAAAGAGGAAGGTTGATTATGTAATACATAAGATTCAATGTTTACTGTGAGCTTTTGCTATAATCAAAATGAAAAGGAATTGATAATAATGCAAGGCTTATCAGACTGTCACAGAGCCATTGGCGGGGAGATCATCAAGTTTCTTCTGTAAAGGAACATATGAAAGAAATGGCAAAAGTCACAAAAACTTAATCTCATAATGTACAAGTTGTGGAAGTTTGTTTTTTTTACATGAAAGTGAAGAACGTAGACAAAAAGATTTTTTTAATGCAAACTGTGTACTGATGGGATGATGAATGAAAGCTATAATCTATCACCATGACTCTGAACATCCTTGTCCTCTCCTTCTAGATTACCCGTCGCTATGCGGAGTACTCGGGTGCCATTGTGAACCTGAACGAAACGTTCCCAGATGAGCGTGTGAACAGGCTCCTTCTGAAGCTACAGTCTGAGGTAGAGAACTTCATCCTGCGGATGGCTGCTGAGTTTCCATCCAGGAAAGAGCAACTTATCTTCCTGATCAACAACTATGACATGATGCTTAATGTTATAACTGTAAGTTCTTTGACCTTATTATAAACTTTGTCATTTTTTCCATGCTATAACAAGATGCTTAATGCTAGAACATTTAGTCCTTTGACCTTATTTCTTACTGTGACAAAATGTTCATTGTAATAACAGTGAGCCCTTTGACCTTTATCCTTATGAAAATGGTGTTCAGCATCATAATGTGGAGTCCCTTGACCTCATGGCAGACTATGACCTTTGGCCTTATTCTGTACCGTGACATGATGCCCAATGTTAAAACAGTGAGTCCTTTGCCATTTTACGTTATTACAAAGTACAATCTTTGACCTTATTTCGTACTGTGACAGGATATGCTATAGAATAATGGTGAGCCCGTTGACCTTATTACGAATTATTAAGTATGACCTTTGAACCTGTTCTCTACTTTGGCGTAACGCTCACATGTCCTTTGATCTATTCCATATCTTCATAACTTTTAACCAAAATTTAAAATTACAACCTTTGCAATTGTTTTTCATATGAATTTGGCCCCCGATTTCTTTCACCTAATTTGAAGCTTATAATCAGCCCGGGTCAGCTGTGCGCACATACAGAACCGACTACGCGTACAATGTCCGCGCAGCTGTGCGGCTGAATTGGATTGGCTCTGATTGGATCACTCTAGGTTCGGGACCGTTCTATTTAGAGCACGGGTGATTGATTAAAAAAAGGGAGTCTATTACTTAATAATGGAGGTCTTAGATGATGAATCAGTAATATGGCCAATATACACACATACACACAGTTCAATTCGATTATTATTTTCCGTATGCAATGCATGAGAGAGTAAGCGCAATTATGATCCACGTTAAAAACCCCTTGATTTCCCGAGCAAGAATGGTACGACCCGGTCCGCTGGCTACCTACAGATTTCAGCGATCAAAAGGCAACACACGTTAATCAATGGAGAAAAATGGAGTTCCCAAAATCAGACGGAGGTACCGATTGGTTTTATCTTTTGACGGGGTTTTTTTTTCATCCTATGAGAATCATTTATATATCAAAATGTTCAGAATGAACTGAATGACATGAATCTTTTTCCGTTGGTAAAAAATAGCCCTCTCCAGGCAAGAAACCGCCAGATATATCCAGGAGCGTTCAGTCAAAAAGTTTGATACCACAGAAATTTTGACCAAATTGATGAAAAATGATCAATAAATGACGGTGCGATAGAACAACAAAATATCGTCCTTTTTTTTTACATCACCATAAAGAAGAAAAGTCAAATTTTCTAATGCTTTTTCCGTTGGTGAACTAGGCCGATCGGATCAAAAGATGTAGTTGAAAAGGGGGGATTTGGGCATATTTTTAAAGCTTTTCACATCGGTGCGCGGTGTGTTTGAAGAGGTTGACGCTTAAGTGTATGGGTAAAATCCATATGAATACTAACTATGCTCATTATGTCATAGAAATAGCCCTTTAACATCATAATGACCTTGCTCTATACTTTGACACAATTCTAAAATGTTAAATTGATGAGTTATTTGACCCTTTTTGAAACCATTAATTTGTTACCCTATTTAAAACCATGACCTTTGAACTTCAGACATGAAATATCACATAAATACTCCAAGTCAGAAGGACACGTTATTTTACCTCTTTATAAACTCTGGTGTGATCTCCCTTTCCAGGAATGTACATCAGAGGATTCGCGGGAGGCAGAGAGCTTCCGCCAGCTCCTGGATGCCAGGACGCAGGAGTTCATCGAGGAGGTTCTCGCTCCTCACTTTGGAGGGATGATGTCGTTTGTCAAAGATGCGGAGAATCGCATCGAGAGGGGACAAGCAGACCATCTCAAGACACAAGAACGTAAGACATTCTGCCGTTTAACATTCAGAGCCTTGTAACTCTGATCCATAATAACATGTTTGTTATACTATTTCTGTAAAGGTAAAGAAATAATAGTGTCTGGAATTTCAGATAACTTGACATATGGATGTTGGCT
Source organism: Mesocentrotus franciscanus (assembly GCA_037976565.1). NCBI lineage: Eukaryota > Metazoa > Echinodermata > Echinoidea > Camarodonta > Strongylocentrotidae > Mesocentrotus > Mesocentrotus franciscanus. The sequence continues at coordinate 22,734,591 of CP137679.1, read as the reverse complement.
CGTCTTTGAACTTGACTAGAATATTCATTTAAAAGCAACAATATCGTGGAGAAAAATATATATGTTACATGTTGTTAGTCAGGGCAAGCCATAATGTTTGTTCGACCCAGCAACAACTAAGGTATGCAATTTGCATTTTGATCATTGAAATACAGTTGTTCCAAACATATGAATGTAATAGATCATTGTTAGGTAAACAAGCATAATCAAAGTCTTTTGAAATGAGATATTGTTTTGTGGTTGTTTTGTCAGGTCATGTTGAGCAGTTGGTCCGAGGTTTCTCATCGGGTTGGAAGCAAGCCATAGAGCTCATCAACCAGGAAATCATGAGATCGTTCACCAACTTCAAGAATGGCACCAGCATTCTACAAGTGAGTTTCATATATACATTAACCCTGTCTCCTTAACTGCCAACCCTTCCTACTGTAGAGGAATGAGTCCCAATGTTCTGCCTTAAAACCCTTTTTATAAGCTCTACATGTCTATACTTCTCATTTTTGTGGAGACATGTGTATAAAGTCATGCAATGGGCACTGTATTCCTACATATAATTTTGTTCTCAAAGATTCCTAATTTTAAATAAAGTCATGAGCAAATTGGGCTGCAGCAAATGTCGGACCACAAACGAAGTAATTTTTGTGTCATTGTTTTATTTTATTTTTTAACGTAGGGTGCCCTGACACAACTCATCCAGTACTATCACCGGTTCCAGAAGGTCTTGTCTCAGAACCCTCTCAAAGCTCTGAGTGTGAGAGGAGAACTCATCAACATCCATCATCTCATGGTGGAGGTTAAGAAACACAAGCCAGCATTCTAGATCAGCTTCAAACAGAGGCATCACTGACGGGTGTGGTGGGGTCAGGGAGGCAGGCAGGGGTAAGGTTACCCATATACATCAGCAGGAGGCTCAATGGCTCAGTGGTAGAGCAGTGGTCTCGTAACCGGAAGATCCCGAGTTCAAAACCCAGTCAATGCGCTAGTGCTCTTTGGTAAGGCATTAATCCTCATTACCAAGTCCCTCGGAGAAGACTTAAAGTCGTCAGTCCCCTGGTTGCTTACTTGCAAGCATACGCATGCATTCTAAGCATTCAGGTAAACGATCAATCAAACAAATCATATGATAGAGGTGAAGAAACACAAGCCAACATTCTAAATCAGTTTCAAAGGAGAAGCCATACTGAAGTTCATGGTAGAGTGGGGTGGGTTAAGGTTATCATTATCCATTATCTTATGTTAGATGTTAATGACGGATAGTAGTTGGCTCTCGTGGGGAATTCGACACCATTCGGGTGTTTAACCAATAACAGGTGTTGATAATAGCACATGTGCTAGTCAAGCCTAACCCCTTAAACAGCTAAACAATATAATATGTACGTTGAAATTATGATTAATATTGTGAATTGTTAATGAATACTTTGAAATAATAATGTTGAGGGCTGTAAACTCTGCCCCTCCTCCCCTCTCTCTCTCTCTGTCTTTTATTTTCCACAAATTTTGAATCAACTCAAGTATACAGATGGATATGTGAATATATAGTGGGCTAATATCATAACCATGTGCATGTAAGGATTGCGCAAATATAATTCCATTCCAATTCCTGTGAATTTGTTCTTTTATTGTACAGTATTGTATGAAGAAAGCATTTTGCTTTAGTGTGTGTTATTTGTGCAGAACCAACTTTATGTCATTGTATTCATTTGGATAAGCATGAATAATTTTTTGTAATGGTCATCATGTCTAATTTTCCTAACAGTATCATATATACAAAAAATGTGCAATTAATTTTGGTTAAATACTACATCATGTTTACATGTCAGCATCATAGATGTATATTATGTTTCATTCCATGATCGTATTTCTAATTTTCATTAGATGATATCCAACGTTCCGTTTAATTGTTGTGTATGATAACAGGCAGGAAGGAAAAGGAGATCATGTTTGCACATTGTATCCATCAAATAATGTAATTATTGGTGTATAAGTTTGAAGTAACTATAGGCTACTTTTGATGAAACAAAAGATATAGCAAGTGGCACACATGTCAGTGAATTAGGCATCCAACTGTTTATGAATATGTTGTTCTTGCTTTCGAGGAATATGTATATATATATATATATTATACAATATTTATGTATAGTTATTAAATGGATAAAGAAAAATAAATATGAAATACGCATATAGTTGTGCATCTTTGTCAGTTTTCTTATGAGTACTGGATAAAAATAAGAATGCATTATGGTTAGAATGCATATTCATTGTGTATTGAAGGCTGGAAAGGAGTTCCGGTAAGGCGTATTTGAGGGTTATAAAAGAAAAAAGTGTACTTTTAGGTGGGTAAAGATGAGAGAGAGAGAGAGAGAGATGTTCAAACGGAGAGATATGAAATGGAAAGGAAAGAGCATGAGTGATGGAATGAAATATGTGGAAAAGGAGTATGTTGCACTTTAAAAAAGAAATGTGAAGCTGATTTTTTATTGCAAGTTCTAGACTGACTGTACATATTTGTTCCCTTTTTGTAGCTTTTACTTCCAGCTGTTTTGGGGGAAATAAATCCAGCAAATATCAGAGTCGAGATAGTAGGGTACTGGTACTCATAAAGTAGTGATGCTCTTTAATATTCATGTTTGATGATCTATGAGAGTAAATATACTGTAATAGAGATCATATGAGCAGCACTGAACCAGTTAGAAAGGCCGATTTGGGGACTGAAACAAAAACACGAATAAAACAAAGTTCAAATGATATAAATTCATACAATAATATACAATATATCAAGTTTCAAGTTTATTTCAATTCAAATCCATAATAACACATTTTATGAAATATAAAATACAGATTATATACAATATAGGAAGCAGAGAACACACACAAAATGGAAACATGTTTACAAATATACCAGAATTATAAACAGTTAATCAATAGAAATGAATTGGGGAAACTGCAAATAAAACCGTAAGGTTCTGTCGAGGCAGTCCCTGTTATTAAAAGATACATACAAGTTCCGACAATTGCCTTTAAAATACACTGTACAAAACATAGTAGACGTATTAACGTGCATATATTACTATTGATTTTAAAACAGATCAAGTATTTTTTAATTTTTGATTTAAAAGAGTTAAAGAAAGTAGAATCACGGATATCTCCACGGAGAGAATTCCAAATTTTTGGGCCAGTGTCTAAAAGTAAATAAAGAACTTGTTGATGGACATTTATCAATAAAATAATTATCAGGATTTCTAGTATTATAATTATGAACAGATTGTTTACATTCCATAATCGGCAGTTTATCAGTTTTATGTTTAAAAACCATGAGTGATATACAATATACATTAAACTGATAAATATTTAAAAACTGTAGTTGTTGAAATAATGGTTTTGAATGGGCATTGAAATCAGACATAAGACATATACTATACGCTTTTGTAATATACCGGTAAACAGTCGTTGCAATCTTGTTGGGTATGTGTTGCCCCATACAACATTACAATACATTAGATACGGTAAAACCATTGTATTATACAATAAAATCAAAATATTTTGTGGCAAGATATGAAGTTATCAACTAACATGCATTGTATTAGCTGAAAATAAACCTCCTGAATGTACATTATACATAGTTCGACGAATGATTGGTACATGAAAGAGTACTATGCCACCTACGGTGGTAAGATATCCAATATGCATGCAGTAAACAACACATAACAATTACAAATAAAACATGCCAATAGATGAAGTTTAATCACAAAACAATTGAGAAAGTATTATTCCTCATCTATTGCACTAGAAAATATAATTTAAATGAAACACATGTATAACAATGATTTTTATTTTCTATTACAACAAAAAAATTAGAGGCGTATTATAATTCAAAACCTGAAAAATTTACAAAACATGCACTCCCAAAACAACAGGTAGTAATTATTATAAAGTCGTTTCCTCCTGTTTTTAATATAAGTATTTTTTAAATTAAAAAGTATTTTGATTATCTTAGACATATTATTCGTCTGTCCTTGTGATTTTTTTAGGTTCACAACAGTGATATACATTTTTTGACCTATTTTTTCGTCCGTCTAATCATCTCCCAATGTATAATAGATTTTCTTTTTATTTATTAACAGCACACACAAAAAACGCGCCAAGTTTTGATGCTTTTTCGTATCTTCGAAGGTTTGATGAGGGGGGATGCAAGAGCAAGTAGAAGCATAGAAGTAATAACGTAAACTTTCTTTGGTTGTGTTCGTTGGCAAGTGCGAAAACTTGTCTAAAATACGAACGGACTGGACTACAATAAAGGGTTCGTTGGCTTGCGGGATCGACGACCAACAGGTTCGTTCGCACCTGCCAACAAACGCAACCAAAGTGGGGTTCTGGTGGGATATTCTAAAGTTAATCCCATCATTTTTTTCAAGTTTCGAGAAGGGCCTTCCGTTGTTACAATCTGTTCGTCGATATGATATGGAGTATCTTTCTCTTGTTTTTTGTTGCTGCTGTCACAGAAATTTAGGAACCTACAGAAAGCTTTCGGACATGTACATACGTATACTGCGCATGCATATAATACATATACCGGTGCGCCGCATGCATCGTACACCGGAAGTATGTGAGTCCTGGAATTTGCTTGAAATTACGTTCAAGAGGCTACATCTAGGCATTTTAGGCATATTGGCGATAGCGAGAATTGATTGCAAGTCCTCCAATCAGTCATACAATTATTGTTGCAATTGCCAACATCTTTTTGTACATATTTGCAATTGATTTCAAACTCAATTTGAGTAAAATTTAATTGTGATCAAGTGCAACTACTTTTGACAGAGGGCCCAGAGCTCTTTTTAAGCTTTCGAGACTTAAATTGCTCTCCACTTATGTATTGTTTCGACCTGGTAAGACAAGTGCCAGCTTGTTCATTTGCTTGCTGTTAGAATAAGCAGCAAACAAAATAATATTCTTGCACATGTAGTACGTTATGCAACCAGTTGAATTGTTGCTTTAACCCTCTAGCACATGAAATGCACAAAACCACCTTTCCTGTCGCTCCATATACTCCCCAATCTGGCCTTTTCATTTGATTGAACTATATACGCTTCGGAAACCGTTATATGCATAAATCAAACAGTGCAATTTAAAAATGATTGTATAGAGTAGACTGTCAAGAAAACAACTTTCAAGTTGTTTTCTTGATATTTCAAGTGTGGTTAAAAGTATACTTGCAATATTTTATAGAAAGTATGTTTTGAATATGGATTGTATAGTACGTCAAAGTATTAAATGTTCACATTATAAAAGGTGATGTACAAGGCTATTAAAATTGCCTCAGATTGATATTTTGAACATTTTGGCGATGGGATTGTTTAATACAAAAACCTGATTGCCCATTAAAGAGGAATGGCATTGTTTATAGCCTTATTTGCTCTCATACTTCTCTCACCGAAGCGTGAGGAGAATTTCGGTCTGTTTCGCGAACGCTAGCGCGCGCTTAGCAAGTAGAGATTAAGTCGCTGACTACCGTTAATCAAGTCCATTCGTTTACGTGCAGTTGTCCAAAAGAAGACGTAGATGGCGTTAACCAGTATTTGCCATGCTACACTCCCTTTAATCATTGTCTGAATTCAGTTTTCCCCCTCCCGCGCAAAGCGCTGGAGCTTTGACGTTTCATTAAATTATTAGAGAAAGAAGACGATTCATTGTACCGTTCTCGACTGCTCCTTTTTCTTCCTACGTCCTCTTATCTTTTTTCTCTTCTCTCTCTCTCTCTCTCTCTCTCTTTTTTTGGCCGGCGGTTGTTTTTTTTTTGGGGGGGGGGGCGACCGACAGGGGGCCCTGGCTACGTGCCTGGCATTTAATATTGGCGATAGCGAGAATTGATTGCAAGTCCTCCAATTAGTCACAAAGTTGCAATTGCCAACATCTTTTTTTTAATTTTTTTTTTACTCAACTTGAGTAAATTTTTTGATTGTGATCAAATGCAACTACTTTTGATAGAGGGCTCAGAGCTCTTACTATGCTTTCCAGACTTTAATTGCTCTCCACTTATGTATTGTTTTCACTGGATAAGACAAGGGTCAGCTTGTTCATTTGCTTGCTGTTAAAATAAGAAGCAAACAAAAGAATATTCTTGTACATGTAGTCATGCAACAAGTTAAATTGTCGCTTTAATCCTCTGGCACCTGAAATGCTCAAAACCACCTTTCCCGTTGCTCCAGACACTCCCCAATCTGTATTTTTCATTTGATTGAACTATATACATGTATGCTTCGGCAACCATTATATGCATAATTCAAACGGTGCAATATCAAAATGATTGTAGAGACCGTCTAGAAAACAATTTTTTTCTTGATATTTCAAGTATATGGTTAAAAGCATACTTGCAATATCCTATAGAAATTAGATTTAGAATATGGATTATATAATATTTCAAGCAATGTTCACATTTCAAAAGGTGATGTACAAGGCTATTAAAATTGCCTCAGATTGAGATTTTGAACATTTTGGCGATGGGATTTTTTTATACAAAAACCTGATTGCCCATTAAAGAGGAATGGCATTGTTGATTGCCTTATTTGCTCTCATACTTCTCTCAAACTGAGCCCAAAATAGTTCCTGTCCATCTTCATCATCCGTCCACAACATGTAAGGTTTGTTCCTACTCATGAACAACCTTACTAGATATGGCAGGTTCTCATCCTCGATGTCCTCCACAAATATCAAGATGATTTTGTCCAGACCTGTTTCGTTTAGATGCTCCAGTGCCATACGGAGCTTGGTCATGCACCAGGCATCACCTATAGATTGGTTGCTTATCAACAAGACAGTCTTGAAGCTGTTATCCAGGGCATCATAGATTGCATTGATGTAGAACATTCCAAGATGGAGGTCTTTGTCTCCGTAGATGATGTTCTGTAGATGCGGGAACCTCTCCTCCAGTGCAGGTTTCATGACCCGATCAACCCATTCCTCTTCCTCTTCAAGGAACATGAGGTTCAGATGAAACTCGTAGTTATCTGCATCAAAGTCTTCTGCCATTTCTTCGTAGCCAACAACAGCTAGTTTAAGAAGGAAAAGCTTGTGATTCAACCACCAACGTCTGTTGTAAGCAAGCATAGTTATCAGAAAAAGGAAAATACCTGTGAAGGAAATACCTGCTATAAGAAAGATGTTGACTCCACAATGATCCTCAGGATAAAAGGACAGTATCGGCTGTTCTGAGAGTCCTTTCAGGGACGTCCCGGAACACAGGGTCTGGTCTGCATGTTTGAAATCAATGTCGGCAGAGTCCAACCACTGCCTGAACCATGCCAAGGAGCACGTACAGGAGAAGGGGTTTTTGGAGATGTCGAACCTAAGGGAAGTATTACCTGGTAGAACTGTCCCAGGTTTTATGGTGCTGATTTGATTCCCAGGTAGATAAAGTTCCGTCAGTCTCAGTGTCTGGGCGAAAGTCTTGGGGTCCAGACTACTCAGGATATTGTTCTGGAAGTACAGCACGTTCAGGCTGAATAGGCCATTGAATAGGTTTCCAGGAACCTCCACCAGATTGTTCTCACTGATAAAAAGGTACCTTAGGGAGGAGAGAGGACTGAACAGTCCTGACCTTAGTGTATGTATTCTTGAGTTGGACATATCAAGATGGACCAGTTGTGAAAGGTTCTGAAATATCCTGACATCAAGGTCATACAAAAAATTGTCTTTCATTCGCAACGTACGAAGCGAGAAGAGACCGGTGAAAAGTGACTGATGTTTGTCTTTGTCATATAGAACAGTATCTTTCAACTGTGCCTTCTCCATACGCAGTTCGCTTAAACTACTCATATTGGAAAACTGTTCTGTTGATCTTGGTGACACCTGTATGGGTGTATTTGATAGATCCAGAATGAGCAGTGTATGCAGTTGACAAAAGGAATTTTGCAGAAATGTTGCCTGCTCATTTTTCAGGTACAGCTCTTTCAAATTAAATAGACCTGTGAAAGCTTTGTAACTGTAGAGAGAGATTTTATTGCCAGATATGTTCAATGCCTCCAAATCAGTTAGCCCATTAAATCTCTCCTTGGAAACACCTATTAAAGCATTGTTCGATATGTCAAGCATACAGAGGGTCTTGATTGTCCAAAGCTGCCGGTCATTGTTCAGTGCTTCGATTCTGTTACTTGAGAGGGATATGGTAATAATGGATGACATACCATGGAAGTATCCAGGAGAGAGAGTCTGTAATAAGTTTCCAGATGCATTCAGTTGTTTCAAACTTTGCAGGCAAGCAAATGTCCCATTTGAGAAGGATGTTAATTTGTTGTATGAAATGTCTAGTTCTGTAAGTGACTCCAGGCGACAAAATGACTGATTAGTGAGGAGTTTGAGTTGGTTAAAACTCAAGGAAAGCACTTCCAACGTTGTGAAGCCCCAGAATGCACCCTCTTGTACAGTCTCAATCTTATTATCTGATAACGTTAGAGTTCGGATGGTTGGGTAAGTGATGGACAGATTGGAAGCAAAGTCAGGTGGTAAAAGCTCATGGATCTGGCAGCCATACAATGATAAATGTTCGATGTAAGTCATGCCAAGGAAAGGTTGAATGTCAAATGAGTTGATTTGATTTCCTGCAAGCAGAATTTCTTGTATCAAATTCAGATGCAAAAAGCTTTGTGGTTGTAGAATTTGAATTTTGTTAGATATGAGGGTCAAACTGCCGATTGTTGTGTTCTGCAGAGGAAGAAAGTCCTCTTGTTGAATTTCTTCAACCTCATTTTGTTCGAGGTTTATTTCTTCCAGATGGGACCATTGAGAACATCCCTCAAAGTTGATACTCTTGATTTTGTTCCCACCGAGTACCACATTTGACAGGTTGGGTATGTCTGAAAAGGCTTCATGAGGAACAGCTTTCAGGTGATTGCCATTCAACACCAGCTTTGTGAGTAGCATGTTCTTCAGAAAGATTTTTGGAGGTATAGACTCTAGATTGTTCCAGTTGAGGATGAGAGTACTGAGCTTTGTCAACTTCCAGAAGGTCCTGCTCTGTATAGAAATTATTGGGTTCTCATTCAAGCTGAGGAGTGTTACATTTGGAACATCCTGAAAAGAACTGTTGTAGAGGACCGTCAGTTTGTTGACAGACAAGTCGAGCACGGTCACACCTTGGGGTAGATCATGAGGAACTTCTGTGAATCCAAGGTGCTGACAGTTTGCAGTAACTCCATGGCTGCAGTTCTTCAGCCGACATTTTGTGAGAGTCTGGACAGTTGCTGCACCAAATGCATCAGATGGGTGCACCTGTAGCCAAATATGTCCTACTGCAAGGAGTAGTAGCTCGAGACGAATTTTGCAGCTTACGGTGTTAACTGCCATAATTCTTTAATACCAGACAGGTGGAAATATATAGTCAGTGCACTTTTGAGATATTACAGTATCATCAAGAACAAGAAGTTATCAGAGTGTTCACCTAAAATGTTCCATTTTCCATTTGCACACAAAATAATAACTTCCTGATTTTAGTGCTGGCGCTTCTGATTCGTATGCAACTAGCAGGATGCCAGTAGGACCGCCACATACGGTGTATTATTATTTTCAATCCAACCCAAGTGTGAGACAGGAAGATTGTATTTTATGTGACATCTTGTTTGATTTCCTGTTGGTGTTGATAATAACGGTATCTAGATATATTTAGAGTGTGTTCAGACTGAGGAAGTTTTTGCAGAATGTATGTAAAGAAATGTTATTAAAAGAATCATCATGTAGCAAATGGGGCAGACAGATGTAGAAAGAGTATTTGTATGAAAACATATTTCGAAACTCGCTTTGAAAAGGTCAGTTAACATAATGTTTAGTGTCACCATAGATGACAGCTGAGCCAGCCTATCATCTATATAATTATGCACACTCACGTGAAATTCATCCCGGTTACACAGTTTTCATACAATATACCATTCTCATTAGAAGTGGACTCTGATTCTTAATGGAATTTTCCTTTGATGTGATGCTCAAACATCTGTTTCAATGCTTTGTTATACAGCGTTCAAACTAAATGAAAATAGATAAATTAAACGAAACTTACCTGGAAGTTGAAGTTTGATTTCTATTCTAGTAGAAATCGGGAGTGAGAGATTATGTGGTGATATCCCGGACTGCGCATGCGCAACAATATTCAAAGAGCTGATCTGCATGGAAAATGACTCCAAGAGCCAGCAAGAACAAGATTCTTCTTGAGACTTCCTCTATACTCAATGATACCTGGGTGTTTTAGGGAGCGGTGGGCACATAATCTCTCACTCCCGATTTCTACTAGAATAGAAATCAAACTTCAACTTCCAGGTAAGTTTCGTTTAATTTATCTATTCTACCACGAAATCTCCGTTCAAGATTTTGTGGTGATATTTTAAAGATTTTCCATGCAGAGTGAGCAATAAAACAGAAGTATAATAATACTTTGTATAGCCAGAACATACCGTGAACTGGTCTTGAGCGCTCATCGTTTTGCAGAGCGGAGTACAGCTTCTGCAAAAGAATTAACCCTTATTTGGGGTTTCTTGTAAAACGTCTGGAACGTTTTCTCGCTGGCCCAACCAGCTGCCTTGAGAATTAAGTCTGTAGGTACATCTGCTGTTGTTGCTGCAGATGTTGCTGCTGCTCGGGTGGAGTGGGCCTTAAAAATCGCTGTGTCAATCCCCGAGAGTTTCAGCACCTCCTTTATCCACCGTGCAATCGTGGTTGTGGAAACTTTCTTATGAGGTTTATTTATGCTTATGAAGAGTTGTTGTTCGTCATTCCTGAGGTCACTTGTCTTTTGAATATACTTATTCAAATATCTCACTGGGCAAATCCTTTTGTCAGGTGGATATGTATCAATTTTGAGTCTATATCCTGTGGCGCCAGGTCTCGATTGTTTGAGTGGTTCATCCACGTAGCATGTAATGCTGTCCTCCGATATCGTGCACTTGTCCAATCTTATTTTTTGCAAAGTCTGCACTCTCTGCGCCGATACCAAAGCTATTAACATGACAACTTTAAACGTTAGTGCTTTTAAGTTTAGTTTGCCTGCTGGCGAAATCCCTCTAAGATAGTTAAGTACTTTCCCAGCATCCCAGATCTCCTGATATCTGGGGAGTGGGGGCCTTAAGTTGTAGACTCCCTTCATAAATTTGGCAACAAGGGGGTGTGCTCCGATCTCAGCATGTCCATCTTCCAAAATCACATGCGCTGATAGAGCACTACGTGCTGTGTTAATGGCACTATAGCTCAAACCTTTCTCATGAAAAAGATATGATAAAAATTCAACCACACGCTTTACATCGACCACTCCACTGTCTATATCTATCCTTTTACAATAGGTGATCCAATGCTTAATAGAACTGCTGTATTGTTTTTGGGTTCCTGCCCTCCATGCAGCACATATGATGTCTTGGGTTTCCTCAGAAAATCCTAAGGCTTTAAGTGGCTTCCATTTCCGGATACCCTGCAAATAAGCAAATTTAAGCGGTGAAAAAGTGGGTGTGGCTCACCAGAGATTGGTTGTGTTAACAATTTCTTGCTTTTAGAGACATACATGGGGGGCTCCACCAACATGTCATGCAGCATGGCATACCAAGACTGCGTGCTCCAATCCGGAGCAACTAGTACACCACAGGCCTTGTCCTGCATTATCTTCTGTAAACACCTCCCAACTAGGCAGAATGGGGAAAGCATAAAATTTGTATTTTCCCCAGTCCAATAAAAATGCATTTACTGCCTCCGCCTCTGGTTCTGGGTGCCACGAGACGTATCTTGGTAACTGCTTATTCAAGCGTGATGCAAACAAATCTATTTCCAAAGGTCCAAATTTTTCTTCTAGCTCATGAAAACTGGTTTTGCTAACATCCATTCTGTTCGATCATTAAATGATCTTGAGCATCTATCTGCCTCTACGTTTAGTCTTCCTGCCAAATGGACAGCTGACACCCAAATGTTTCTGTTAATGCACCATGACCATAAGCATTTTGCCAATTTATCACACTTAATGGACCTGGAGCCTCCCATGTTGTTAATGTAAGCCACTGCTGTCGTGTTATCTATTTGTAATCGAATGTGGCAATTTTTGCAATTACTGCACAGAGCTTTCAATGCATAGAAAGCTGCTAGGGTTTCCATGTAGTTTATACCATTGGTTAGGTATTTTTGTCTTTCGTCTTCATTCCATCTACCCCAGTGGATGTTTTCAAGTCTGTAGCCCCCCATCCTTCGCTACTAGCATCGCTTTGTAGCATCATGTTGGGGTTTGAGGAGAGAATGTCTTTTGCACAATGGTGGATATTATCCAACCACCACTTTAATTCTGCTATAGCATTATGGGATAAGTTCATGGTTCTGTCGAAATGGCCTTTGTTAAGCCTTAGAGCATAAGTCTTCTCTCTTTCCAGAGCCCTATACCACATGTTCCCAAATTTCACTGCCGGGAAGGCTGCGACTAGCTGACCAATCACCCTGGCTACATGTCTAATAGTTGGGTTACTGGTGTTCAGTAAACTTTGGCATTGTTCCGAAATATGTTCTATCTTCTGCTGGGGCAGAGAAATCATCATGGTTTTTGAATCGATCATGAATCCCAAAAATTGGATATTTCGTGTGGGTTGGAAAACAGATTTATCCGGGTGTTTTGTGTTTCAGAAATGTCAGAGTCTTCCATGGAGCGAGCAAAGGCGGTTATACCGCGAGTGAGTGCCTTTTGCACTTTCTGGAGTTTTGCATCTTTGGCACGTGTGTTGGTGCGAAGGTTGTCCCAAATAGTCAGGTTTACTTTAGGGACATCCAGTGCTTGGCAGTTTTCTGGTGTAACATACTTCTCTGCCGTGTCTTCCAAGCATTTATCATCCAGTTTGTGCGTGATGAGGTAATTGATACTCGTGGCAAAATCAGCGGGGAGGGTCCCCACGCCGGTTGGGGCAGCGAATTTTGCTGCGAGGGTGGCAACCCAACATGTCCTTGTCCATCGCCGAATTCCGTCAAAGTTTGGCTAGAGTCCATGTAACCTTCTTCACCAACTTCTCTTTCATAATCACCCCGGTCTTCTCCATAACCGTACTCGTATTCATGATCGCCGTCCAGCCCAGCTCTTGCGGGCGGATTGCGCCGGTCCGGTTTTTTAACCGATGAGTGTTCCAACTCTCTGTTGACCAACAATTCCACCATTTTCTCCAATTTTCCGATGCGGTCACCAATTGGTACCGGCGGATCAAGCTCTGTATTTTTTGCTCTTTCCGAGTCTTCATGGTGGCTGTCCGAGCTACCGCTTTTCTTGCCGCTGCCTTTTGGCTGCTGTTGTGTGGCTGCAGCGACTGGCGTACGGGCAGAGCCCGCCGCCTTGTAAGCTGTCAGTCCGGTAGCTCAATCTGCGGTTTCTCCGTAGATTTTATCGAAGTTTTCTTGGGATGTTTAGATGTCTCCATCGTCATAAATCAGTCCAAAAACCGGGTCTAAAGTTGAATTAACTGTCACTGTTGACGAATCCAACAAGATTGTGGATGGATTGCCAATCTAAATCCGATATTTTATGATGAAAAACTAGTGAATTTAGCTCTAATCTGTCGCGTACTGAAGCGAATGTCCGAATTGTTGCGCATGCGCAGTCCGGGATATCACCACAAAATCTTGAACGGAGATTTCGTGGTAGAATTAATGATATATAGCCATATGATTTTGTATAGCTGTACGCTAAGTTTCTAGGACAATTAACCCCTGGACAATCATCCCCCGAAAAGAACTTATTATCAGGGTGGACTTCTTCTTTAATGAACAGGGGTTAATTTTCGGGGGGTAGTTGCCCACGGGGGTGGTTGTCTTTAGTTGTCCTTAGTTGTCCGGGGGGTAATTTCGGAGGTTATTGTCCGTTGGGGTAGTTTTCTGGGGGTTATTTTCCGAGGGGGTGATTGTCCAGGGGGTAATTGTCCATGGGGGGATAATTGTCCTGATACGGTACGATGAATCATGGTAGTCTGAACAGGGAGTTAGAGCTCTTGTCAAGAATATTTGGTTCCTGAACTTCCTGTTAAAGGTAACTCTCAGTTCTGGTAATCATGGAAAATCATCACAGAATCATATCAAATAAATTTATACTGATTCTTCAAGACAATCAAAATGAAAAAAAAATCTCCTACACTATTTGTTAGAAAATTCATTATGGCTCAATAATGAGCAAAGAACAGTCTGAAATTGAGTTGGCTTGTCGTGACTGCTTGTTGAGCAATACATGAATACGTCTTATATTACCCAGATCAGATCAGCTGGAGACTATAAAAAAAAACACGAATAAAAAAGTTCAAATGATATCAATTCATACAATAATAATAATATACAATATCAATGAACGTGCATTGTTTAAACTGAAAAATAGACCTCCTGAAAAACATTATATACAGTTCGACGAATGATTGATACATAAAAGAGTATTATGCCATCTACGGTGGTAAGATATCCAATATGCATGCAGTAAACAACACATAACAATTACAAATAAAACTTTAATCACAAAACAATTGAGAAAGTATTATTCATCATCTATTGCACTAGAAAATGTAATTTAAATGAAATACATGTATAACAATGGTTTATATTTTCTATTATAAAAAAAATGAGAGGCGTACTATACTTCTAAACCTGACAAATTATTTTTTGAATGCACTCCCTAAACAACACGAAGTCATTATCATACAGTCGACTCCTATTTTTAATATAAGTATTTTTAAATTGAAAAGTATTTTGATTATCTTAGATCTATTATTCGTCTGTCCTTGTGATTTTTTGTAGTAAGTTATCAGGTTTACATCAGTGATATACATTTTTGACCTGTTTTCTCGTCCGTCTAATCATCTCTATAGCTCAATGCATAATATATTTTCTTTTTAATTATTTACAGCACACACAAAAAACGCGCAAATTTGTGATGCTTTTTCGTATCTTTGAAGGTTGGATGAGTGGGTGCAACAGGGGTGACCTCTCACCTCCTATTCACATTCTTCCTGTATTTTATTTTTTTAACCCCTAATCTTGCTTATCATCTAAAATTTTGAAGATTTTGTTAACTATCTGATCATTATTGTTTTCATTCGGAGAGATTGTCTTTTCTCGACAGTGAAGGAAAATGCTGACATGAGCACCTGTGGGTGTTTCACAAAGACTAAGATTGACTTTAAGTCGGATTTAACTATGGCAGGCCATTCATGCTAATGGTTGCTCTCACCATTGGTCTCTCAAGGGACGTCAGAAATCTATAGAATTAAGTTTTTTGATAGTTTTATTGTCGAAGAAAAAAAGTTACTTACGTTGTAAACTTAAGTTATATTTAAGACCTTGACTTATACTGCGGTAGGCAATAAATGCCCTTAAAAATTCTTGAACCAGATGTAAAATTACAGGGAAAAAACCTTAGAAATTATGATCTTAAGATATTATTTTTTCCTTCAATAATGAATTATCAACAATGTAAATTCTGTAGAATTGTGACCACGATTTGTCATTAGACTTTTGCCTGCTTCGCTTCCTTTCCGCCTCTCTCCCCTTTGAATTTATAATTTGTCGACGGATCACTGAAAAGATTCATCACAAGCTCTCATTTCCTCAAAAAAGAACAAAACAACAAGAAACAACAACAACAAAAAGGAATAGCAATAATAACAAGAGAAAAGGAAAAGGAAAAAAAAAAGCTTCACAATTTTCATGTATTCACGATAGCTTACTGAACCGTCAAAATAAGTAAGGGATTAAAATAGCCCTACCTCCTCAGAATTAATAGTATAAAACTTTTGAACATTAATCAAGAAAAAAATTCTCCATAAACACTTATCCCCTCAAAAAAAAAATATAGAATGTTCTCCGATACCTCCCACCCCCAAAAAAAAAAAACCTTAGAAAAAATAAGTCTTCGAAATTTTCGGATACGTAACAAGATTAGAAGGGATGTCTCGCATTCTTCAAGTCAAAAAAGATTATGATTGATCGCCATAATCGGGTCGCAATAATTAAAAGCTCGCCCCCTCTTAACATCGTTCGTCAGGTCAACGTGTTAACATTGTGCCCTTTGCTGCATTGCAATTACGAGGCAAATTAATAGGCGCTAAAGGGGGAAATGGGCAAATATCTATTCAGTTTTTTCAAAGTTCTGATTAAGCGTGGATGTTTTTCAAATATAAAATGGACGGAATTGTCTTTATAAAAGTTAGATTTCTTTTGACGTTCAGCTATAATCGGGAAAAGGGAAATCAGAAGGATTTGTTTAAGAGTAGTTTTCATTTAAACAAAGGAGTAGCAATGCATGCCATCTATCTATAATCCAAAACTGTTTAGAAGCACATAGAGGCAAGGCTAAACTATTTATGCACTATACAAGAACTTAATATTATCTATCTAACTACCTACCTACTTAAGTATCTATCTCTCTTTCTATATATCTGTCCGTCCATCTATCTATCAATTCATCCATCTATCTGTTTGTTTGTCATCATATCATCATCATCATCATCATCACCACCACCAACGTCGCCAATCATGGTTGACATTTCTAAAGGGACTTTTATATTTTGAATGCCTTTTGTATAGAATACCAACTGTGACATGATCTTCATTCATGTGTTTGGCCGCTCAAGTACGTATTCTACCAAAAGGCCATTTTGGTAATGTAATCAAATTTAATGCACAAATCTTGGTTAAGTGCCTCGTTACAAATTATTTCATTCACCTGTTACAAAATGATTGTATGTCAATAGTCAGAATGCGAATTGCATTCATTCCGTGTTGTTAGGTAGGACAAGCTGTAATATTTCTGACCTACCTAGCAACAATTAACGTAAACAATTCGCATTCTGGTTATAGAAATTTAATATTTGTAACAGGTGAATTAAATAATTTGTAACGCGGCACTGCACACAGATTTATGCATTAAATTTGAATATATTTTGAAAAGGGTGTATTCATTTAAACTCGACCCATGGTCTAAAATCATGTATAACAAAAGGGAAACATAGACCTCAGACGAATTCCTACCTCAGTCACACCATTGAAACCGACACCAGACCGATACCAGACCGACACCAGACCGACACCAGACCGACACCAGACCGACACCAGACCGACACCAGACCGACACCGGACCGACACCGGACCGACACCATACCGACACCGGACCGACACCGGACCAACACCGGACCAACACCGGACTGACACCGGACCGATACCGGACCGACACCGGACCGATACAAGACCGACACCAGACCGACACCAGACCGAACAAAATAATAATTACATTATCCCGAATGGTGGAGTATCGGACAGTTTGGAGTCCGGATGGAGTCGGTTTGGCGGTATGACTGTGGTATTCCTTTGTTCAACTGATTTCGGACAAAAGCTTAAACCCAGCGTCGGGTTAGCATTAAAAATTTTAGTGCATCTTGTTTTGCTTTTTTAACTCTATCTTCCTACATTTCTTTTCTGATCTACCCATCTCTTCTACCCACCTTTTGAGTTTTTCCACTCTCGCTGTCTGCATTTGTCTTTAGCTTATCCTCTTCTTATACAAGTGAGTTTGTATCATACCTACCTAAACTTGTTTTGATGATTCGATTTTGCATTATAACTGTTAAAGTAATATTGTAATCGCATATGATTGTTATCATTATCTGTGAACTCATTATTTTTTATTTCATCCCAGTGAAAAGTAGACATAACACACTTAATTTTAATGTCAATACTCCATCAGAGTCTTCTGATCGTTACAATATATATATTCATCTTTATTTTTCCATCCATGGCTCTGTTTGGTATCCTATCTTGATCCCCCTATCGCCACCCCACCCCGTTCCTTCCACCCTCCCACACACACACACACACCTTCCATAACCCACACCTTCTATAACCCATCCATCTGTTTCCAACACCCAACGTCAAAACAACTCAAAATCCGATGATTGCATCTCCTTTTGGATTGTGTAATAAAAATAAAGTCCGTATTACGTCATTCATCACGTTTCCCATCCCCTTCCATGACAAGCGGCAAATGAGTTTCCCGCCCAAATGACACCATTCGAGAGATAAGAAATATCAGACATAAAAAAAATCATTGTGATCGATGGTCGCCTGCTGACATGCCATCATCACTGGCTAGCTATATAGCAACTGTTCCCGTCGGTTATCCGATATTTGCTTCGGCGATATTTTACTCGGGAATTTATTTCGTCGAAGATTATGGGGTCAGGGCTTGGTTTACAATTAGGCTCTCATCTTCTATATCATCATCATCATCTTCTGCTTCTTCTGCTTCCTCTGCTTCTTCTTCTTCTTCTTCTTCATCATCATCTTCTTCTACTTCTTCTCCCTTTTCTTCTTCCTCTTCTTCTTTTTTTCTTTTTCTTCTTCTTCTTCTACTTTTCCTTCTTCCTCTTCTTTATCATCTTCATCTGCTTCTCCTTCTTCTTCTCGCTAGCACAGTCCATCGGCTGTATAATGTCTCGATAAAAACAGACCTACAACCGGGAACTACGTTTTAGGTTAAAGGTTTACTTTTTTTTAAAGAAAATTTATATTCTTAGTCTTGTTTTATTTAGATAACGTCATCAGTGGTCTATAACACTGGTTTACGAGAAGGTTAGGATTACACTCTGGTTGTACAGGAATGGAAATTCACTTTCCAGGGGAGTCAAACTGCGGATCACTTTGTTTGGAGTTTTATCCACTCTAAAAAATTGTGGAATCCACTCTTAAAGGACCATTCAACCAGTACTTTGGTAAGGATTCAACTATGATTTGAAGTGGATTTATCTCCAAATAGGAAGTGATCCCTTATATGATTCCCACTGGCGTACTGGTGGGGGGCTGGGGGCGCTAGCCCCCAAATAAAATTAAACCATGACTTATTTTCAATTCCATACAAGTGATTTATAAATGTTCGTGATATCACATGATTTTCAACAAAATGCGCGTTTCTCCATTTCTATTGCAAACTGACTCATTCCCAAATAGCCAGGAGGAGCATATGTTTTTTATAGTCACTAATGGGCCTTAATGGCCACTAACAGTGACACTAGTAGATGACCGTATATCCAGTTTAGCGAAAAGTCTGGATACCCGTATGTCAGGCCTAGAGAAGAGTTTAATTAGAGAAGATCGCGGCAGCTGATCTAGGCGGTACGCGGGGGAATGCGCAGTCGCCTGCGCTCAGGGTTTGTTTTGGATGTGGCGAGGAGGGTCATTTCCGGAGGGAATGTTCCACAGGCGCAGATCCAGGGGGGTGAGCGGGCCTTGTTCCCCCTTTCCGCAAAGAAAAACAAGAAGAAAAAAGAGAGAGAGGGAGGAAAAGAAGGGAAAAAACAAAGGGGAGAGAAAGGGAAAGAAAGAAGAGGAAGAAGAAAAAAAATGGGGGAAAAAAGAAGGAGATCGGGGGGAGGGTGCCAAAAAGGCTATGCCTCCAAGGCTGTTGCCCCCCCCCCCCATCAAAAAAATAAGAGAGAAGGAAGGAAAGGGACAGAAAAAAAGGAAAAGAGGAGATAAAGGGAAGGAAAAAAGAGGAAGAAGAAAAGAAGGGGGATATCAGTTGCAATTTTCTCGCCAACAAGTTGTGGATCGGGAGCAAAGGCCTTGCCTCTCCCCGCCCCAGCCCAAAACAAAAGAGAAGGGAAAGGGAAAGAGGGGAGCTAAAAGGGAACCAAAAAAAAAGAGGAATAAGAAAAGAAAAGGGTGTAAAGAAGGGGAGATCAGTTGCGATAATCATTAATCCCGCCAACAACATGTGGATCGGGGGAAAAGGCCCTTGCCCCCACCCCCGCCCAAAAACGAGAGAAGAGAAAGGGAACGAGGAGAGCTAAAAGGGAACCAAAAAGAAAGAGGAATAAGAAAAGAAAAGGGTGAAAAGAAGGGGAGATCAGTTGCGATTAACCCCGCCAACAACATGTGGATCGGGGAGGGGCGAAAGGCCCTTGCCTCCCCCTAGCAAACCTAAAAGAGAGAGAAGGAAGGGAAGGGAAATGGAAGGGGGATGGAAATGTAAGGAAAGAAAGAGAGAAAGAAGATATATAGGGGAGATCAGTTGCGATTTTTCCCGCCAACAAGGTGTAGATCGGGGGTACTAGCGTACTGATGGGGAGGGGGAGCCAATTAGTGTCCTGCCAGTGTCACAATAAAATTCAAACGTGGTTCGTTTCTAATTCGATACCGGTGATTTACAAATGTTGCTAAAGTGACATAATTTTCCGAGATTTGTTCTCACTTTTTAGTAAATTATACTTTTTTATGCGTTTGTTGGGAAATTACAAATTCCTAAATTTACAGTCAGGCAAGAAATATGCTTATTTAGAGGCCTACATGGCAGGGCCCGCAGAACGACGGGGCTCCGGGGCCTCGAGCTCCGCCCCCCACTTTTTTGGAAAAATAATACTCACAAGATATAGAAAGAAAGAGAGAAAGAAAGAAAATAGTGACCTGCCAGTGTCACAAAATAATGAGGTATCAAAATATGCTCATCTGACCGTGTTTAAATGCCTAAAACCCCTGAGCTTTCGGGGGCTCTGTCCCCTGGATTCCACCTAGGGCCCTAAGGCGGGCCCCTGAATGCTCATCTAACGGTAATTTAATACCTAAAACCCCCGAACTTCTGGGGGCTCCGCAACTGGACCCCACGCCAATTAGTGTCCTGCTAGTTGTCACAAATACGGTATTAAAAAAATGCTCATCTGACCGTAATTAAACGCCTAAAACCCGTGAGCTTCCAGGGGTCTGCCCCTGGACCCTACCAAGGGCCCTAAGGCGAGCCCATGGATACTCATCTAACTGTTATGTAATGCCTGAAACCCTGAGCTTCCGGGGGCTCCGCCCCCTGGACCCCACGCCAATTAGTGTCCTACCAGTGTCACAATATGGTATCAAAATATGCTCATCTGACTGTAATTAAACGCCTAAAACCCCAGAGCTTCCGGGGGCTGTGCCACCTGGACCCTACCAATGGCCCTAAGGCGGCCCCTGGATACTCATTTGACCGTAATTTATTGCCTAAATCACCTGAGCTTCTGGGGGCATCCATGGACCCCAAGCTAATTAGTAACCTGCCAGTGTCACAAATAAGGTATCAAAATATGCTCATCTGACCGTAATTAAACGCCTAAAACCCCTGAGCTTCCGATGGCTCTGCCCCCTTGACCCTACCAAGGGCCCTAAGGCGAGCCCGTGGATACTCATCTGACCGTTATGTAATGCCTAAAACCCCTGAGCTTCCGGGGGCTCCGCCTTCTGGACCCCAAGCCAATTAGTGTCCTGCCAGTGTCACAAATACCGCCGCGCCGGTCCTCCCGTAGAGTATAAAACATGCTTGCTTACATTAGTTGTTATCACCTGACGAAGTGTTGCAGCGGCGCACGAAACGTCGTGATCTTTTAAATCCCTTATTGATCACATTGCGAGACAAACGAATACTACATCCGCAATGAGTAATATATTTAGCGTCACAAATAAGGTTTCAAAATATGCTCATCTGACCGTAATTAAACGCCTAAAACCCCCGAGCTTCTGGTGGCTCTGCCCCCCTGGACCCTACCAAGGGCCCTAAGGCGAGCCCATGGATACTCATCTGACCGTTATGTAATGCCTAAAACCCCTGAGCTTCCGGGGGCTCAGCCCCCTGGACCCCACGCCAATTAGTGTCCTGCCAGTGTCACAAATAAGGTATCAAAATATGCTCATCTGACCGTAATTAAACGCCTAAAACCCCTGAGCTTCCGGTGGCTCTGCCCCTGGCGCTAACCAAGGGCCCTAAGGCGAGCCCATGGATACTCATCTAACTGTTATGTAATGCCTGAAACCCCTGAGCTTCCGGGGGCTCCGCCCCCTGGACCCCACACCAATTAGTGTCCTGCCAGTGTCACAAATAAGGTATCAAAATAAGCTCATCTGATTGTAATTAAACGCCTAAAACCCCTGAGCTTCCGGGGGCTGTGCCCCCTGGACCCTACCAATGGCCCTAAGCCGGCCCCTGGATACACATTTGACCGTAATTTATTGCCTAAATCACCTGAGCTTCTGGTAGCACCCCTGGACCCCAAGCTAATTAGTAACCTGCCAGTGTCACAAATAAGGTATCAAAATATGCTCATCTGACCGTAATTAAACGCCTAAAACCCCTGAGATTCCGGGAGCTCCGCCCCCTCGACCGTACCAGGGGGCCTAAGGCGGGCCCCTGAATGCTCAATGACCGTTATAAAATGCCTCAAATCCCTGAGTTTCAGGGGGCTCAGCCCCCTGGACCCCACGCCATTTAGTGACCTGCCAGTGTCACAAATAAGGTATCAAAAATAATATGCTCATCTGTCCGTAATTACATGCCCATACCCCCTGAGCTTCCGGGGACTCTGCCACTTGACCCCTGTCGGGGCTTTGCCCCTAGACCCCACGTCAATTTACCCTACGCTCTACCTGATCGTAAATACTTTAGCCTCCCCCCACCCACTTTGAAAAACGTTCAGCGGGGCTTGCATGTAAGAGTTGGGTGATGCGGATTTATTTTTTGTCTGCCAGCCACCCCCCCCCCCCAAAAAAAAATGGGGCCTGATGGGGAGGGCCAAAAAATGAAAAGGTTAAATTCCAACGGCATTTAAAAGATAATACTAATTTAGAACTTCCCTCAAAACGAAAGGGCTTGAAAATGTCTTTTTGTGGAAAAATAACGACCGTTAGATGTCGAATCGAATTTAGGGATTGCCGTCCTTTTATTAAATAGTCTGATTTTCAGACCCTTGTACCGAATGGTCATACGTTTTGTGCTGCGCAAAGATTCAATCAGTTTAATTTTGGCCATTACAAGAAGTGGGTTATTGATGTAGACAAATGCTCATGTATCTTTACAGCTCAGTTTATGTATGTTATTACCAAAGAAAAAAAAGAAGTCAGTCAGTCACTCAATAGTGTCTGACAGTGAAGTCTAGAAAGTAAACGGATTTCATTGCATAATTTGAATAATAGGACACTGCTAACGTTTAAATTTCACAGATAGGACATACATGACATATTCATAATTCCTGCAAAGTTCTACAGAATTTGATGTTGGCTGCAAATGGGACATAGTACCTTTAAAGTGATTCGGTAACATTGCCTCAGATTCTTAAACAAAATCCTGGATTTATAATTATAAACCTTTAGGTCAGTCAGGAATCCCATGCCTTGTACAAGCCGATTGCCTGTCTGATCATCAAGACATTTATGATTGGAAATCGAAATTTCATTTTTCGTTTTCCTAACGGTCTGTATAACACTACAGTCTTTTGGGGAAAATGAGTATGGTAAAACCGGTCACTCAAAGATTTTTACTTTTTTGAGACACTTCATGATCATTTTGATGCGCTATTTTTTTTAGGGATTCAATATTACACCATATCACAGACACTGATAACACGTAGGGCCATGCATCTCATATTTAACATTGTTAAACGATGCCTTTAAGGTTAAACTAGGTACATAGTGGGGATGAAAATGGGTGCTTTGAAATATTGAGGTTACTGAGCCAAACCACAAAATGTAGGCTAATGTTCCGAATCAGTATTAAGGGAGATTACCGAAAATTAAAAAGAGCATAACAAGGACACGATTAGAAAAAGATTAAAAAACGAGGCATGTTACCATTCACCTATAGAAAAAATAAGCCTTATTTGAGGGGAAATCTGATTTCTCCCTTGTAAAGGAAAGCAATTATAGGATTTGCATGAGTTGAAATCCGATTGGGAAAAGTACACTAATAACTGTATCGTGAATGATTAGCCGAGATACGTACCCGGGTCAATGGGGCCCACGCTCTGACATGACTTCTCGGTAAATTATGTTTATAATTTTTGTGAGGTCGTATCGCAAAATGTTGTGGTTTGGAAACTAGATTTGTTTTCAAAGTATTTTTCACACTGCCAAATCCAGGTCTGCTTTTAAATATTCTCAGTATTTCTTTTAGGTAGCGTTAAACCATTTTGACCAGCAACAACAAAAAAGAAATAAAAAAGGGGTTTTCTAAATTTCAGGGGCGAGTCCATGTAATATTTCCAGGCGTCTCCCAGTCTCCCCTGAGTAGCACTGGTAAAACACAATACGCTTTAGAGATCTTCTACAGTATTGTGAAGTTTAAGTAGGCCTAATAGTATGTGATGGAGCGAAGCGACTGAGCGAGAAAATTTTTCCATTTTGAATGGTGAAATTTTGCATTTTATAGCACTTACGAACCTAAACAGAGTTTTGCACTATTTGGTCATTATGTGCTATATATATATATATATATATATATATATATTATATATATATATATATAATGTGTGTGTGTGTGTGTGTGTGTGTGTTTAATACGTTTGTGTATGTGTGTACACAATAAAGATAATAGAAAGAAAAAAATGGTGGGGAGGGAGGGGGGTTAGTAGTGTGTTTGGTTGGATGGGGTCATTTGTTTTATGTTACAATTGATTTCATTTTTGTTTTCATCAATCGTACAATCTGTTATGAAAATGTTTTGAAATTATGTTAAGACAAAACAATTGTATTTTATTTATAAAGTGATTTATATTGTTTGGAATCAATAAAAAAACTATTGAAAAAAAAAAAAAAAAAAAAGTGTGTGTTTATATATTTTGCATTTTTACAAAAGGGGGACGATCTCAATATAAAAATCTCCAGGGGGCGGACTTCTGGATCGCTCCCCCCCCCCCACACCTGATTTTCGGAGTAATGCAAAACGCAGCATGAGATCTGGCACAATAGAACTGTGCAATCTGTGATTCAAATAACACGGAAAGAAAAAGTCATCGTGAACAAAAAAATCAATTTAAAGAGGCTTTTTATTATTGTAAACTGATTATCTTCATAAATGGGACCATGAGCATCGAAGGAAGGAATCATTCTCGCATAAAGATTCCATATTGAAAAGTAATTCATTGTAGCTTGTAGCTCATCAAAACAAAATCAGAAAAATCAGAAACCAATTCTGGAATAGAAAGGAAAACTTTAAACTTCCATAATCTTCACCGACAGAAAGTAAGATGAAAACGATTTCCTTCCACACCCTCTCGCAGTTGATGACTTTGTTCATTCACATTTCAATTCATCTCCGTGTCATCCCCTCAAATCGCACCGATCGAAGCCCACTAAACCCCGATAATTTTAAATTATCAATCCTCGGGCAATCCTCACCATGTATTCAGGTAGTTAATTTGTCATTTATGAATATAGGCATTACATTTTGACAACAAAATCGCATGTTCACTATGATAAGATATTAATATTTTTTTCTTGCTCGTTTCACTTGCAAAACATAGAAACTGGAGAGTTTATATTCTGGAAAGAGATGCAGCCCCTTGTCGATATTGTGCTCATACGCCTTTGAAACTGGTATGGGGGGTAGTGAGCACAATTTTTTTTTGTTTTGGCCTTCGAAAAATTATTTTAAAAAAATTACCACCACCCCCCCCCCTTTGAGCGCTAGGAGAGGGGGTCCATCTTCTTATTTTTTCTAGGGAGGGCCCGGGCCCCCACCCCCTTGATCCGCCACTGCCCCACCCCATGATGTTTAAAGTTGATTCTTGTCACGCGTCCTCAGAATCACGTGTTACCTAGGACACGTGCTTTTCAGATCAAAGAAAAGAAAATCCATATAGCATGAAAAAAAGTCCTTACGACCACATGAACAAAACCGTCATCAATCACCATCAGTAGCGTACGCAGGATTTTTTTTTCAACGGGGAGGTTTTAAAATTTGAAAATCGCGCCGAAAATTTCGCAACGACTCAGCCAGCCGCTGAATAAGCGGGGGTAAGAGTACTTTTTTAAACACTTTTTTTACACTTTAAAAAAAAATGAGGGGGGGTTTCCTCCGAAACACACACATTAAAAAATTTGAGGGGGTTAACCCCCCCCCCCGCTGCGTACGCGCCTGATCACTATTATCTGCTGGAATTTGTTTGACATAAAAGCCAAGGAATGCCAGCGTCCAGTCAAAACGATTTCAATAGGCTTAAGTTTCTTTGATCTGAACGTATGATTGTCCGATTTGAAACCTGAAAGGTTTACACAAAAGAGATTGAATCCTTCTTTTTTTTTAAGTAATAAAGAAAAGAATGTTAAGAGAAACACATTTTCGGTTGAAAATTGGTCCACAATTTCATTTAAATATTGTCCAAGGTATAAACAAGAAAGAAAAAAAAAGGCTTGGATAGAAAATAAACAGTTGTGTTTTTATGCTTTATGTTTAAATTGATGGGGGGTTACCTCCACCCTCCATTCCTTTCATTCTCCCTCCCGCTCTCTCTCTCTCTCTCACTCTCTCTTTCTCTTTCTATCTCTCTCTTATTTCTTTAAGCAGTTCGATTATAGGGGGTACGTGCCCCCGCTTCTCCTTAGCTACTGCATTGTCACTGATATCCCATTCCTATGTTTCATTGGTCTTCCTGGTATCAATATAAAAAGCCTGAACAGAGACTATAGAATTTTGTCCAATCATTCATTTAGTCCTTTATTTACCAAGATGTCACAATAATATTTCTCAACAACAAATACAAAAGGTACTCAGCTCCAGAATTGTTTTCCATATATCACCAAAAACATGAATACAAGTAAGAAAAGAGTACATAAATAAATAATATCTCTCAATGATAACGTGTTACATGATGCCGACGAGCACAAATATAGTTTGAATTCATTTGAACTAATTCATTGAAATAAATAATGAATGTTATATATTTCTCTAGTAACATATAGTTAGCGAAAATTGTGCTACAGATATGCCAATGGAATATCAAACCATGGAAATGTATTGATCGAAGTTCCGAGATATTACTCCGGAGGGTCACTAGAAGGAAAACAAGATCATACCAAACTTGAACCTATTTCTTGTGAACCTTGAGACTATGGTATGGTATAACTTGCAGAAGACCAAAGACTTTCTGCATTTTTAAAAACAATTAGTTTTTTCATTGATATTTGGTGTAATGGACCCTGCATCTTCGGTCGACTCCCGAACCCCCAATAGACACACACAATCACGCACGCGCACGCACACACACAAACACATACACCCAAGTTCATTTGTTATTATAATAAATACATACATACTTTTGACGAAGTGTTGCAGCGGCGAAACGTCGTGATCTTTTAGATCCCTCATTGACCACAGTGCGAGACAAACGAATATCACTAGCGATATTATTTTCGATACATACTTCTTGTTCGGTTTAAAGACTGCAATAACTTAATATAAATAAAATTTCACCATTCAGACATTCAATTTGTCAATGACTTAAATATGTTACTTTGATAAATAACGAAATGAATAACAGGTCTAGTGGAATATATATTGTATTATATCTCTGATCATTTGCCTATATTAATGAAAAATTAAAAAAAAATACATTTCCCATTCTAAAAAATCATCCAAATATAACAATGAAAAGGAAAGAGTATGACCAAAATATTAAATCTCTTAAAATTGAGTTGAGCCAGGAAGAATGGCAAGACATTTGTAATGAATTGGACGAAAATATATCTTATAAACAATTTATTGACAAGCTCACTTCTTATTCTAATAAGTACATACCTCTTATTTGGTCTAAATTCAATTGAATAAATTAACCTAAACGACCATGGATTACTCAAGGTATATCAAAATCACTATATACTCGAAAGTGTTTGTATAAGAAATCCTTACGCCCACCCCTCAAATGAAAATCTAAACAATATGGTAATAAATTAACTTCTATTATTCGTTTATCCCGTAAATTATATTATTCTAATAAAATTTATAGTAATGGGAATAACAGTAAGTTATTATGGCAAACTATAAACTCAATTCTTGATTATTGATAATGGGCAAAATATACAAGACCCTGGCCAAATTGCAAATGCTTTTAATAATTATTGTATAAATGTTGGTCCAGAATTAGCATCTCAGATACCACCTACAATACAACACTATTCAGAAAATATACAATATAATACTGAACAATCTATTTATGAAATGTTGGAAATTAAAGTGTAGTAAATCAAGTGGATATGATGAAATTAGTGGATATTTGTTAAAAAAAGATGATTCATTTTATTGCTTCCCCGTTGTGTTATATTTTTGATTTAGCTCTCTTTTTTAAAATTTATTAAAAATAGCAAAAGTAATTCCTATATATAAGAAAGATGACCCCTCTCGAATGAACAATTATCATAGAGCAATTTCTTTGTTACCGAGTATATCTAAAATATTAGAAACAATTGTACATGAAAGATTATATTCACTTTTGAATATTAATAATATATTAATACCTAACCAATATGGATTTAGAAAAGATCACTCAACTGATTATGCAATTTTGCAATTATGTGATAAAATTAATCATTCATTCGCTAAGAAAGAACAAATTGTAGGAAATTTTATGGACTTGTCAAAAGCGTTCCACACTATGGATCATGGAATATCGATTTATAAATTATAAGCTAATGGAATTAGAGGCACCGTTCTTTCTTGGTCTAAATAATAAGCAAATAATTAACGTTGGTGAAGGTGATGGGACAAACTATCACTTCCGAGGCGATCTGGATGTAGCTATCTTTCCAAAGCGGAGCTGAGGAAAGATAGCGTATACATTCAGATCGCCGAGGAAGGGATAGTTTGCCATCGCCTGTAACCAAAAGGTGATTATTTGCTTTATATTCCACATCGAAAACATTTCATTACTTCCGTCATTTTAGAGCAACAAGTCATCAATTAACAGCTAGCAAACGGTGTACGATACGTACAGTGCATGCAGTATGGTGGTGTGACCATAGTTCACGCGTGACCAAAGTTCGCGTACTAACACGAAAAACTACATTTTATTTGCAGACGACATTAATACATTTTATTCACATACAAATTTACATACTCTCATTGAAAATTTGAATTATGAATTAGACAAATTATCCATTTGGTTTAGATGTAATAAACTATCTTTAAATATAAGCAAAACCAACTTTAGTAGTGTAACGAAAATTAATGTAGAATTTCTTCTTCAAAAGAAAGCTTTACGTATATGCGCTCATGCATATATTTTAGCAAACACAGATTCTATATTTCATGAATTTCAAACCCTGAAAATAAATGATATTCACACCTTCCAATCAGCAATATTTATGTATAAATTTTCAATCAATGTACTTCCAAAACCATTCCATACCTTATTCACATACAATACCGATATTCATTCGTACCCCAGCCGCCATTCATCTGACCTTCACCTTAATAATCCCAAAGTTTTAATAGCACATAGATCTATCAGGCAACATGGAACCGACATTTGGAATAATTTATTCCAAAACATAAAACAATGCACATCCCTTTATTCTTTTAAAGATACTATGTCCCTTTTGCAGCCAACATCAAATTCTGTAGAACTTTGCAGAAATTATGAATATGTCATGTATGTCCTATCTGTGAAATTTAAACGTTAGCAGTGTCCTAATATTCAAATTATGCAAGGAAACCCGTTTACTTGCTAGACTTCACTGTCAGACACTATTGAGTGACTGACTGGCTTTTTTCATCTAATAACATACATAAAATGAGCTGTAAAGGGTACATGAGCATTTGTCTACATCAATAACCCACTTCTTGTATAAATGGCCAAAATTAAACTGATTGAATCTTTGCGCAGCATAAAACATACGACCTTTCGGTACAATGGTCTGAAAAATCAGACTATTACTTACTGGCTCTATAGCTCCTAAGTCGATTCGACAACTAATATTCGTTATTTTCCCACTTAAAGACATTTAAAGTATTGTCTTTCAAATGCCGTTGGAATTTAACCTTATTATTTTTGTGGGGCCTGCAAATGGGACATAGTACCTTTAAAGCCTATATGAAAAGAAATCTTATATCAAGATATTCTAGTTACACTCCATTAAAACCTGATCATTTTATTCATGTAATTATTTAAACTGTTAATTTACGGTTTATTCCATATTTGCATATTAGTCGTCAAAATAAAGAGTAAGCCAAAACAATGAGGAATGTGGGTATTAAAGAGAAAGACCAATTCTGGTCATGCGATTGCATTATGAAAGAAACGTTGTGGAGTCGATCAGAAAAGGTTGATCATCTAGCATATAAGTATTGATGTGTACTGCAAGGTTCTGGAATCATCAAAATGATAAGAAATTTGGCCAAGTCTTGGTAAAGTTACAAGCACTGTACACAGAAAGTTGTATATGGGACTACGCGACCACGTGAGCGATATCTATTTGGTCCCAATAGATATAATAATTTACCAAATATATCAATTAGTAGGCGATTTCCCGACTTTCCCGGCAAAATTTGTATCATTACGTATTAGTCAAAACATTTTCTTTCACATGATTGGTAATGAGAGCTTCCATTTCATTTTTTTGAGAGAGGGGCGTTTCCAAAACTGGTCTTTACCTTTAAGCCAAAAAATAATAAGCAGAAACAAAGAACTACTACCATAATTTAAGAGGACACATTACTATAGACGGATCATAGGAAGATGGTAATAATAATTACTAGTCACATTCAAATACCTTGTTCGGTATGGCGGACGGCTGAATGGGTGCCTTGTTCAAATTTTAAAATTGGAACCACCCCCAGCCCACCCCCAAAAAAAAAAACGAGCTTGCAAAATCTAGAAAGTACACAGCCATTAAATCATGATAATTCTAACTTTGTAATAACTTTATGATATTTAGAGAATCATTCAGGCGTAGGATGTATGGTTTCAAAAATATAAGAAGACCATTTTGTAAACTAAAGTATCAATGTTATCTTACATTTTTTAGGGGGCACACCCGGGACGTGAGTGTTTATTGAAAGACCAGAAATGTTCTGTGCAGCTTGTCTTCAGAAACAATAATAGTACTAGGCCGACATCAATATCTTATTATACTGCATGACTGCAATACTTACGACATTTATATCAAACAATAAATAAATAAATACGTTTCATTTGGACGATTTATTTGTTGCCGAATAAAATATCCAGTCATTATCCTTAGCTTATCGTATGAGTTCTTGAACGAAGTAATAGCAAATTGCTTTCCGTCGTCTCTGACGTCACATATTTTCCCGCGTCTTCATTGTGACTTTTATCGTTTGGTAAGGTGTTTTCTCGGGAGTGTAAACCTTTCAGTGAATCACCAAAATGCATTGACATTGGCCGATGATGTCGCCCTTCATCTTGCATTCCGCTGGTCCCCGTACCGCAATAACTCAACGGACGTCTATGCTGGTGGTTTTCCTCACGGACGAGAGCGGAGTTTAATGGGGAAAGGAATTGTCTGTGTGGTATCGTGTCCACGAAAGGACCAGTTTTAGATCCAAGACTGAGCAGATGTTGTTCTTTCTTTGTTCTGATTGGCTGTAAATATTCCTCGATGGGAGCAGAGTATGACGGCGAAGGGGTTATGACGATTTCTTCGGTCTCCTCATCGCTCACGTCGTCGAGTTTCTGTTTTTCTTCGTCGTCGCCATCGTTATCGTACCTGGTCTTGTCATCGAATATGCCATCACGTGGAAAAAGCTGGGAAATAGGAAGCAAAAACCAAAGAAATAACAAAATAGATCGGTTCAAGGAAAAAGTTTTCATTATAACCCTTCAATAGTTCCCAAGCTACTGCCAAAATTAAACGCAAGCCCAAATACTTGAATGATTGTTTCTTAGTTGCGTTCGATCATTTGAGCTGCATTTAATCGCAATACACAAGAGACCCCCAAGAGACAGAGAGATGTGGGGGGGGGCATAGGCATAAATGCAGTCGTGTCCATTGCAAAAATGGGCAATGAATTAGACCTCTATAGAATATTCAGAAAAATTGATAAACCGAGGGGTGCGAATCCTCCTTGGAAGGAGATCGGAATAGAATCCATATCAGGCCCCCCGTAACACAAATGTTTGCAATCATTATTTTGCAAAATGACAATGGCCAATCAAGATCATCGTTGCATGCACATATTGTTCAAAAGGATGACCATTAACCAATCTGAATCGTGGTTTTAAATTTGCCATTGATCACAAACCTTTATGTTATTTACGGGGGGTACACCGATTGCACCTTATGCTGAATATCCAACTATTGTCCTGAGCTTTTGGGGGCCTCTAAAATGATTGTGCGTGTGTGTGTGGGGGTTGTGCTACTTGCCACCATCACCATGTTGGATACGTCTTTGATTAATCTTACAAAGGATTTTAAGAGGACCCACTGACAACAATGTAAAGCGTTTCTTAGATAATTTTATGTAGTATTATACAAATGATGCATATACGATCTATCCGCACTCGAGCTGAGGCTGTGTGTATCTATCGCACGAAGCCGTTAGGCTGAGTGCGATAGATACACACAGCCTCAACGAGGGTGGATAGGTCGTATAATGAACGAATGAAAACATCCATCATTTGTTTTATACTATATACGAAACTCCTCGATCCTTGTTATTTGATGTAAAAAGAATTCATTCAAGATTGTTTCGTGACAGTATGGCTGACAAATAAATCTCAAGTTTAATAGGCTTAATTTAGTGCGCACACAGAAAGCGAACTTACCTCTATACGCATTTACGCATAGTGCTGCGCAAGAATAGGCCCACACACAGTATAAGCGCTCTAACCTCTACGCGCACGACTGCGCATCATGTAAAAAATCGTTGGATAGAACTGGAAGCTATTGCACGCTTTTTCATGAAAAACGTGGGATACAGGGATAGTCTCAGTAAATGTAGTGAGCACTAATTTTTTTTTTTTTGCTTCCACAAATTTGAAAATCGCGCCGGCCGAAAATTCGCTCAGTGGGGGGGGGTAGTGAGCACTAATTTTTAGCCGGGGGCACGTTCCTCCTGTGCCCCCCTGATCCGCCACTGGGTAAAGATCAATTAATTTATTGAAATCAAATCGTGATATGATAGGTTTATCATCAATACAAAAAACAATTGAACAAAACAAAAGAAAATAGATTTAAGCTAAATAGAAACAGAAACCTCAATATAAAAAAACAATCTGTACATACACTGTTGCCCATACAGTTGGAATAATTTTTCCTAACCTCTTCATCAGGCCTAATCTCTATGATTCTTTAGATTAATCATTCAAGTTATGATAAATTACAAACTATATATATCAAGAATAAATCATATTTGTCACAATCATTATATTGTTTATTCTTCGTGCATTCCCGGATCTATAATATTCGATAGAGTAAATATTGTAATTAGATCATGTAGAGGTGTTGTGGTCTAGCGGATACGTCGCCTGACTGCATGTGGATCACATGAATCGCGGTTCGATTCCCCCCGCGACACTAATGTCCTTTGGCAAGACATTAATCTACATTTTCCATTCTCCACCCAGGTGAAGTAAATGGGTACCTGGTAGGAAAAAATTACTTGAATGCTTAAGCGCCTTATTATGGCAGCTCAGCTACAGCCGGGGTAATAATATGATACCTTGTATTAAGCGCAGTAGAGTATATTCATATAGTAGCTGCGCTATATAAATTGACCTATTACTATTAGTTTAGGTTTCGAAATATTATGATTGAAAGGAACCATTTCACATTTCCAGGGCAGTACAAATAATTATATTCTTGGGACTGGAATCCTAACGATCTAGCTGTAATAAGATCAATGGCTGCTAAGGCCAAATAGAAATGATTCCTAGTTTCTCGTCCCCTCCTTCTTTTTATCGGCACTCTCATTTTTTTCTTATTTGGTATTTTTGTTTTCAAAGGAAAGAGACTATATAAGAAGCTGAGGACATCTATACAAATACAGACAAATATCGAATAAAATGGAAAGCCTCCACCTTACTTTAAAAAATATGGACAAGAAACTAGGAAATAAAGTTTACTTGGCCTTACCTGTTGTAATAACATGAAAAGAAACATCACTCCCAGACTGGCTACCGCGAAGCCATAGAACGCGATGACGGCGTTGAAACGGTCAATGATCATGCCGCAGGCCAGGGACCCGACCCCGACGCCGAGTCCGAAGTAGAGTGCCCCGAGGATACCTTGCACCGTAGTCATGCACTCGGCTGGGACGGCCGATCCTAGGTACGACACCAGGGCTGTCCACGTCAGCAAGAATGAAATACCTGAACAAGGGCCAGATGACATGGAGGTCATGGATGTTAACTGCATCCCTTTTTGAAAAGAACACGCAGTATAGGACGCATCATCAATATACCATAATTATGAAGAATACAATGTATATTTTGGGGACAGGGTATTTTATCATAGAATCAACTTCAAGAAAGAGAAATTCCTGAACAAAGGTCAAAGGTCATGGAATACGGCAATCGAGGTCATGTGGGTTAAATGTAGGCCTGTCTCTCGGCATGTATCATTAATAAGCCTTATGGCAATATCATAATTTATATAAAACCTTAGGGGAAACAGAATCGACTTCTATCGACTTCTAGAACGGGGAAGTGGGGGAATTGTGCGTGTGGGTGCGTGTGTGTATGTGTGTGTTTGAGGGTCAGTAAAAAGAAATACCTGAACAAAGGTAAAATATCATGGGTCATTATTTTAAATGCTTCCTTTTTTACAACATATACCATGCAATTATTTGGCATGGGTCATCAATAAACCGTAACAATAGCATAATTACATGAAACCTCAAAAGAAACCGGGCGTTATAGAATCAACTTCTCTTACACTCAACGACAGAAAGATAAAGTTACATTGTCAGATAGGGGGATTGGGGCATGTACCCCCTCGGCGGCAAAACGCAATCTGGCAAACCGTACAGATTGAATACTAACAAAAACACCCTTAATTCATTTGGATCCCAATAGGCACGTGAAACAGTGATAACCATATCTTTTTGTGGGGGTGTTTTGTCAACTTTTTTTCAGACTGGTTACTTAACACTTCAACTAAATAAAAACCAATCGAACCCCCGGTCTGATCAAATGTTTTATAACTGCCCAAGGTGGGTCGATGTTAAAGGTAAAGACCAGTTTTGGAAACGCCCCTCTCTCAAAAAAATGAAATGGAAGCTCTCATTACCAATCATGTGAAAGAATATGTTTTGACTAATACGTGATGATACAAATTTTGCCGGGAAAGTCGGGAAACCGCCTACTAATTGACATATTTGGTAAAATATTATATCTATTGGGACCAAATAGATATCGCGCACGTGGTCGCATAGTCCCATATACATCTTTCTGTGTACCGTGCTTAAAACTTTACCAAGACTGGGCCGACTTTCTTATCATTTTTAAGATTCAAGAACCTTGCAGTACACACCAATACTTATATGCTAGATGATCAACCTTTTCTGATCGATTCCACAACGTTTCTTTCACAGTGCAATCGCATGACCAGAACTGGTCTTTATCTTTAAGAAAAACGGGGAATGGGGGGGGGGCAGCAAAACGAGACTTTGTTTTCATTTATAATACGTTTTCTTGAACAAAAAAGCAAAGCAAAACAAAACAAACAAACCATTCATTCGTTACGAGGATACCAAATATTTTGTAAATATGTTTATACATGTTCATGATGTTCTTACGTATTCTTTGTTGCTATTAAGAGTTTATGTTCATGATTTTGTTATTATTATTATTATATCTTTTTTTAAAACAATTGTTTCTTATTATGTTTAACAGGGCCTCATGGAAGACCACCATTATTGGTGATAATGAGTCACCCTGTCTTAATATCAGAAATAAATAAATAAATAAATAAATAAATTTATCCTACACCGAATCCTGCCACTGAGTGAATCTGCATGGGAGGGCCACATTATTATTATTGTAATTGTTGTTTGTTTGTTGTATGTTAATTTTCATATAAATTGATTTTTATAAGAAGGTGCTCTGAGTCATAACATGCAAAATGACAATATTAGAAAATTATAAAATATAACAAAAAACAAAGGAATACAATTTAGCTTACCATGTAAAATTTCGACTGGAATTAGCCATAGCGGATTAGTGATTGCAGCATAGCAAACGAATCGGAGAGCGTAGACTCCTAAACCCAGCGTTAGAGCAGAAATATATCCTAAGGAGTTTAGGAAACGACGTGAGAAGAAACCGAGAACCAACTGTGCAATACTTTGTAACGCCTCGAGGACGCCTATCAGGGTTTGACTGGCACCTGTTCAAATAAGGAAAACAATTCTTGTTGAAGATCTTCTTTTTTTTTATTCCACTGTTTTATAGTCATGTCCTGACTTTGATTAGGGGCCTGTATTTGTGAACGATTTTTTTTTTTGGGGGGGGGTGCGCTGCATGGAAAAAATCATTAGAATATTAAAGTCAGAATTTGAATTTGAATTTAAATTTACATACGGCAACATGTAAAAGAATGTTTGACTTTATTATACTTGACTCTTTTCTTTCTCTTCTTGATATTTTATTCACGTTCTCTTTCGAAGTAAGAACAGTGTAATGAACATGACAATGCCGGAAAATATTGTTTGACGTGTAGAGAAAGAGTAATTTTTTTTAAGGGTGACATGGCAAAATATTTATGTAAAAAACAAAAACAGATCGACATGCCTCCATCTCTTAAAAAGTGACTTTCATAAACATCTCCGGTTGCCTAATTATTTTACTGAAGTTTTGAGGACTATATTAAACCTGATCAAGGTCTTACCTACATTTTGGAAGTGACAAATCAAGAGTCCCGGAGGCCCAATGGGATTAATTGGGTTTTTGAAGAAATTTAAACAAAATATGTAAAAGCTCATCATGTCTTACCTATATTCTGGAAGTGCCACAACAAGAATCCCCAGATACTACCGTTGCAAACGCCTGTGAAGAAGGCTACGAAGAAAACTGACGCAAAGTGGGCACTGAGTAGAACTTGTCGTAACTCCGCCCACTGTGTTTCCCAATCACATGTACTGTACTGTATAACAAACGTAACAATATTAATCCCAAAAGTTATAAAAATATGCACCGGGCGATGTCCAGAAAATGCCGTTGAGAGATAAAACTTGGACTTTTTCTCATAATTGTTGAGAGCTGATAGTTACATCCCATTTCTAGATTGGAAAAGTATCCGGCGTTACTGCATGAAATCATTAATAATCCTTAAACTGTTTGATTAATTGTCATGCAATAATTCCTATCTCAATAACTTTCACATTAAATTACATATGCTCATCGGTAGGCCTGAATAAAAGAGATATGCTAGTCTGCAGCGGGCACAGACTCTAATTTGAAAATGCCATAAAATCTTCAACTTTCGAGAAAACAAAGCTCAATTAAAACAAATCGAATAGCTTGTAGAATTCCATTTGGAATATTTAGTAGACTTACCTCATAATCCATGAAAAGTGAGCACAAAGCAGCGAGCGAGGCGACCACGGCGAAGGCAAGGAAGGCGACACGGTAGTTGGTGATGATGACGGTAAGTCCCCATTTCACCACCGGTACATTGGTCCCTGATAAGAGCACACCCACAGCGAGAGAGCTGGAAGATAATAATCACAATAGTAATATAAATGATGTGGATGTGTCGTGGTATGGTGGTTCATTCACTTGACTCTCAATCCAGGGCCCTGTTTCATAAAACTTATATATATAATATCATTAACAAGTTATAAGCTACTGTTACAAGCTACTGAAATCATGGCATCTGATTGGCTGAGAGCAAATTCGTCATAGAAATTTAGCAGTTGTTATAGATAACAAGTTTTTATGAAACGGGCCCCAGGCATAAACGTTATTTGCCAAGACATTAATCAACATTTTATCACTCTCCACCCAGGTGTTAAATGTGCATCTGGTAGGATGAGCAAGTCACTGTAACTTTGCTCAGAAGTGTAAGCGTCTGTAAAATGGCGCCTAACTAGAATGCACCCCAGGGTGTGGAGAATGTGCATACATTATGTGCAAGCAAGCCTGAAACCCATGACCGGGGTAATAATATATCTGTAAAGCGCTTGGAGACATCGTCGAATAATAATAATAATAATAATAATAATAATAATAATAATAATAATAATAATAATAATAATAATAATAACATTATCAATAATAACAATATCAGTTAGTGAATTAGACCAAGGGATCTCATCCCGGTCCGGAATATTCTATATTTTCTTTTTCAGATGTAATTTAGTCGGTTATATAACGCAATAAACAACAGCAACAACAAAATAGATTTAAGGACATAATCCATATACATTCACTTTACATTAGAAAACATAACAATCAGTGAACAATTACGGGGGGGGAATGTCGAAGAGCGTTTGATTATTGCGATTTTATCAAAATGCAGTTCTTTTTAAAAACATGCCTTATCGAAAGACTACTTCATTTGAAAGTAGTGTAACATAAATATATTATAAGTCCGGGATATGTATTACAAAATACATTTATCGACAAAATGTAACTACTAAATAGGGACTGATATGCAAAAGCTGTATTTCTTTCTTCTTCAATTATTAATACAATATTTACCAAGCAAAGCGGGGGAAAAGGAAGAAACATCAGTCGGTGTGTTTGTGAAAAAAGATGAACTTCGTGTTTAGGCAAGCTTGTTATTGTAATAATTATTCTAATCATTGCAAAATGCCACAGGATTGAAAATCATTAGGGAAAAGAAACAGCATGAAAAGGAGACAAAGAGCCGTAAGAGCGGAGATGGGATAGACGAAAAGATTACAGAGGGGAAGGAAAGGAGATGAATATGAAATAAAAACAAGAAAGAGGTCAATCCCCTTCCCGATAAATAATATTCCCATTGGATCTATGAAGGAATTCTTGTCATGTGCGCTCATGAAAATTTCTCTATGAACCATTCCGTCACCCTAATTCCTTTATTTGACGCATACATTACAGCATTTTTTTTTCTTTCCATGATA
Organism: Mesocentrotus franciscanus; assembly: GCA_037976565.1. Taxonomy (NCBI): domain Eukaryota; kingdom Metazoa; phylum Echinodermata; class Echinoidea; order Camarodonta; family Strongylocentrotidae; genus Mesocentrotus; species Mesocentrotus franciscanus. The sequence continues at coordinate 22,695,782 of CP137679.1, read as the reverse complement.
AATCGAAACAAGTGTTTCCTGCTTTTGAAGAGATAGTTGAGTTCTGGAATTGATTTTTTTGTGTGTGGACCTTTTCCATTCCGTTTACGTCAGTTTGGGAGAATACCATTCTACTCCAACCCCCCATAAAAAAGGGACGCATGGAGATTATTTGGCTTAAATTAGAAAGTATAATATCTTAATCGGAAACACATGAGCACGTTTTAAAGCATGTTCCGATGATTGTAGTCCGTTTTATATTGTTATGTAGTAATCTGCTTTTAAAGTGATTTCAAATAAGGATTTAAGGACTGAACGGCGTTTTAAAAAAGATGATTAAAGAATAAAACAGACGGATCGGACATTCCTTCATAAAGTGATTATCAAAACCCGCCCACAATGACTTAACAAACCTAAAGGCTCAATGTAAATGTTATTTTTAGAGAGGGGCATGATAGCTGAAGGAGATACGTGATATTAGTATTGATATTAATATCAGTTGCAAATACTGCACTTTGCCCAGGTTCAATAACCGTAAGCATTATAATGACAAACTGTAAAAACAACATATGTTTGGACTGTCAAGCCAAAATTGTTGATTAAGTCCGCGACGATCGCCAAGTACTAGGGATTGTGCGAATGTAATTTGTTTTATGAGAGATCGTTTCAGAAAATAATATTAATGAAACGCGTCTGCTGTTCCATATGATATCGGCCATCTCTCGTGTCTCTGTTTCCGATACAATCTGCTCGACGTGCGGGAATCCATAGTGAGCTTGCCTGCATGTATGTCAACTTTCTGACACTATTTCAATATTTCAATTTTGGTCTATGCAGTGGAGTAGCGTGGGTCTAGACGTTAAAGGTACTATGTCCCATTTGCAGGCCCCAAAAAATGAAAAGGTTAAATTCCAACGGCATTTCAAAGACAATACTAATTTAGAACTTCCCTAAAAAAGAGGGGCTTGAAAATGTCTTTAAGTGGGAAAATAACGACTATTAGTTGTCGAATCGACTTAGGAGCTATAGAGCCAGTAAGTAATAGTCTGATTTTTCAGACCATTGTACCGAATGGTCGTACGTTTTATGCTGCGCAAAGATTCAATCAGTTTAATTTTGGCCATTACAAGAAGTGGGTTATTGATGTAGACAAATGCTCATGTACCCTTTACAGCTCATTTTATGTATGTTATTACCAAAGATGAAAAAGCCAGTCAGTCACTCAATAGTGTCTGACAGTGAAGTCTAGCAAGTAAACGGGTTTCCTTGCATAATTTGAATATTAGAACACTGCTAACGTTTAAATTTCACAGATAGGACATACATGACATATTCATAATTCCTGCACAGAATTTGATGTTGGCTGCAAAAGATGAGACCGGATGTAATCCGATGGGTGAACAGCAAAGTTACCATCTAGGGATGTGGTGGGGAGGGGTCGTATCTTATTTCCAATTTTCATCTCTTACCCCCCCCCCATTCTCTTTTCTCGTCTATTTCTTTTTGTTTTTATCATGATCATTCGATTGCGGGGGGGGCACGTACCCCCATGCCCCCTGTTGCTACAACACCGCGTATGTGGCTTTAGTCCTGAACATGAGGTTCGTTATCCCCATGGGGGTAATATTTTAGGTGAAAGGAATGGGTAAATCATACGTAAATTTGCATTACAGGGGGTAACTCCACAGACGAAAGAATGATGGGGATGGGGTAACCTGACTGGTAACAAGAAGATAAACAAGTAAAGAAGTCTAAGAACTAGGTATTACACTGATTCATCGCGAATGAGGAAGACAATTGAGTAGAACCTGCGCTTAACACGATTGCATAGACTTTCGAAATCTCAACCTGAGGCAATTCCAACAGTGTTGTCCATGATGGATTGAAATTTGCGAACATTACAATGACGTCATGCAAATCAATCTAAATTCCTTTAGGATATACAATAGCGTATTGGAATGGGTCTTGAGCTGATTTCTCGAAAATGCATGTTCTCTTGGCCTTTATAAATAATAATAATAATAATCTTTTATAGTCCACTCCAAATTTTATTAAACCGAAAATGGAAATTCTTTGTGCCCAATTGATCGTGAGCCCGGCAGCCACTGAGCAGCGCCAGATCGACATCGGCTCTATCCCCTTATTGTTGAACGCCAAACAAGGTAGCAGCGACTCCCATCTTTTAACGTCTTTTGGTATGACGCGGCCGGGGTTCGAACCCACGACCTCCCGGTTGTGAGGCGGACGCTCTACTGACTGAGCCAACACACCGGTGTCACGCTTCCAAAGAAACAATCCTTGTTAGCTGTTCTCAACATTTTCGTTGGCGTTCATGTCAGGTAAAGGCAGTACATGTACAAAGAAACAAGAGAGACAACATAATCTCATCTATAGCATCTAGAGTGGACCATTATGAATTCGATAAAAACTGTAGTTCTGTGTAAATGAAATCAAATGGTAAAGGAGAAACTCGGATTACTATCTCGTCCACGAAAACACCCTTCACTCTAAATGTTCAAAGCGCCAGTTTTTGTTTATAGTTTTTTAAGCGAATTGTGTTTCTACCGAACTCAAGCAGCGATTGGATTTTTTAAAATTCCGTAGTGGAATTATGAAGAACGTGATGCATTATTGGTCCACATAGTCATGCATTGGCGGGTTCAGGGGTAAACAATCGCCAGCTCCATAACATACCTTAAGTTAAAAAAGGAATAATGATAATCATGATTCTACCGATCTCATGCAGTTATTGGATTTTAAAGATTCTGGATACGGGTGAAACAATGCAATAAATTCAAATCATATACTCATTGTCACATGGAAGTTGTGTAATAACTTGAGACCTTTTGAGATAATCCAACATATTCAATGCATAATTTTGACTAATGAAACTGATGAAACCACCTCTGTTAATCTCAATAACCTTTACATCCTAGAAAAATCTTGATCTACACATTTGTTCAACCACTCCAAAAATGTCCTATCGTTCAAGTTGAAAATGTTAAACTTTAAATTTTCTTTTCTCTTTACATAAGCGAGATCCATGGGGGAAAAATACTTTCCAGAGTGGAACATGCATGCTTTGAAAAACCCATACCAAGAGCATATTGATTTAAATATATCACTAAAAATGTACATAACAGCACAGTTAATAAGTGAGGCTATGGGCTTAAATTGTAAAGTAATGGTATCTAATAGCTATACCATTGAGGCAACAGATATGACAGATGTGTCTGTAAAAGAAGAAATGTCAGAAAATACGAGACAAAGTTCGTAATATTGTCAACTCATGTACACCTTTTGTTTTTAACTATTTCAACTGCGACATTATTCTTATCTCAGTATGATTTTAGTTTAGATGTTTGGAGCATCCAGATGTTTTTTTTTAATTACAATCAAACAACCCCATTAACTAGTAAGTTACAGTTGATAAAAATACTACTTGCTTTCTTTGCTCGCTATAATTCTATTAGGTTTTATTACGGGATAATCTTAAACCCTGCAAAATTCGATAGGCAGACAATTTGGTAGCGCTCACTTGCTCCTCAGGACTGGCCACATTTTTAACAACTTTTCGATACATTGATTTTAGTCCGAGCGTTCATGTGATCCTGCGAAGGTGGATAAAGATACTTATAGTAGTGGGTACGACATTTAGCCAAAAAGTAGGCCTACTTAATTTATGAATCACAAAACATGCTGAGACAAAGCACACACAAAAAAATACATCTTGCCCTTTCAGGGCTAGAACATGGTCAAAGGCGAACAAATTTTGAGCGTTCGCTTGCGAGAGTTAATTATATTAATATTCAAATTGGGGGTTCAAGTGACAGTATCCCCCTTTCCACAGAATGGTTTTATGAAGCTGAATAAAATAGTATTCTTACACATCCTTGAAGCAAATCAAAATTGGCCTATCAAACACGAAACCAAAACATACATAATTATACAAGGTCACATAAAAATTACTTAATTACTTCATAAATGTCAATTATTAAGTTGTGTACATAAACATCTGGTCAATGAAAATAAAGAGAAATCTTTTGATACTGCTTTACTAGTTATTCTTAAACTGTGAGATATGGATATAAAAATTCACCAGCAGAAGAAATTTTGTGACGATTTCCAGAAATTAGAATATGTGTAACAGTCAAATGCAGGGGCTCAGGGGGTTGTTATTGTTATTATTGTTATTATTGTTATTATTATTATCATCATCATCATCTTCATCATCATTATCATTATTATCATTATTATTATTATTATTATTATTTTTATTATTGATATTATTGATATTATGCCAAAAATATATTTTATCACAAAATTGCAGTTGTCCTTTACCTTTCCCACAACCCATACGTATGTACATGTTTTTCATTTTATTGACGTAGAGGGCGCTGTTGTTATGCTTAATTTCCATTAATTATGAATACTAATTAGTGTGCGACTTTCGGCTTTGCCGAGTTATGAATTCTTATTCTATGAGTTTTTATCTCTTCTGAGACAAAAAAAATGGGTAGTTACCAGAGGTGCGTCGCGAAAATGAAGAAATAGAAAGATATTCAATACTTGGCCCATTTCTTGCTGAGAAGCTGTACTTTAATTCTTGCTTTATGCCTTTCTCATACACTTTGGTGAGGAATGTTGTAGGTTGATGGGCAAGAATGCAATAAATCTCTCAGAACAAATAAAGTTATTCTTTGGGGTTAGTTCCCCGTCAAACAACAAGGTATAATGTAAAATAAATGAGTAATTTGAGTTTTACATCCATATGTATCAGTCCATTCACGAGATGTAATTCGCACATTCAGCTCGCATTCATGGCCGTCAGGGTTATGAAAGCGTAATTAGTCTTCCAAGCCTTGGGAGACTGATTACGACCCAAGGGTCTGGTTATTCAGCGTTTTTCTACAATTAGATTAATTTTTCATCCATGAAGTTGGTATTACTGGAAAGAAGAATAAACAAGGTTTCGATATATCCAATATTCATGGTCTCTTTCTTATTTTTTATATGGACAATGGCAGTGGCGTAATGAGCAAAATCTTTTGGGGGTCAGAACAAAATCCGCATCACGACCACATTAAACAAGAATCAGATCTGATTATATACCTGATTCTGGGGACCGACCTTTAGTGTTAGGTGTACGCCACTTGCTCCTGGGACAATTTATTGCTCGATCCGCGGTTATTTCCTACACTAACCGACTAACCCTTACATAACCTAAAACCAAATTTCAACCATACCTAACCATACTTTTGACGGATTAAAGCCTGGAATAATTGTCGCTGGAGCATAGTTTGCATGTACAAATCCTTGTCAGTCGCTGCGCATAACAGAGTCTGCACTGCGAGACTAGGCTGACACCTGCATAGGCTCTGTACTTTAGCTGCTGACAGAGCCAGGCTCTGCGGAAGGCTTTAGGAATTGTGGTAAAGTGTCAAATTAGAGTATGATGTGCCTCGGCAGACTAGCTGGAGCAAACGGCGAAGCTTCTTAATATCAATAGTCCGAAATAGGCTAACCGGTGTCCTTCAGAGCTGACCACTTGACCAAATCACAGCCCTGCCTTTTTTCCTTTCTTCAAAACACAGTTCATTCGAAAATAGGACAACTATCAAATAGGGCTTGAAGGCTCAGGAATGAAAATCTTACAATGCTACACAACAGTATTTAAGGGTAAACAAACTAGGGTGATTCACTAATGGAAGGAGAAAACAAGTGGAACATTCTGAAATGGTGTGTAAATCTCACTTGCACACCCACGCTTATTACATTTATTATTAAATGAGCAATTCCGATTGAACGGTTTACTCCAGATAAGAGATATCCTTGGGGACCTCATCATTTTGTTTGTTCGACCTAAAGCCGATACTCGCTACAGAAATTGCATAAAATAATCCTCATTTTATTTCCATCGAACTGCATAAGATTGTAACAATATAAAGACACTTCTTGGTCAAATGAGATATATGGAGGGGGGGGCGTACAACCGAAGAAGAAATCCTACATCAACTAGAGGTGTAGTGGGTCCAGCAATGGGAACGGGGGGGGGGGCGGGTGTGTGGTACTGGTGTCATTGAGGAGACACCGGTCTTATACGTCAGTCACACCGACGAGACCGACACCAGACCGACACCAGACTGACACCAGACCAAACAAAATTTGTATATTACCCTAACGACCAAGAATGGGTCGGTTTAGGAACACGGCCATCGGTTCTGGGACTTCTATAACAGGCCTATTTACCCCCGCACCCGACCCAGACGGTCTCAGTAATTCGATGTTTGGACCTGGGCTAAATATATTCAAGCATGTGAAGTCCACTTGCCCATGGACACCGTACAGTTAATTACCCATTACTCTGGAATAAGTTGTTAACCTCTTCATGAAATGATTATTACAATATGGTTTTATTCTTGATAGATGAGGTTGATATTTCAATCTCTACGACGCCTTTCAAGCGTGAGCAGCGCAGCACGTGAACAGATCAGCATGTGTACTCACATACCCCTGGACATGTAATTATTTGTTGTCCTAACGCACGAAGGATACACGTGCTGACCCGTTCACGTGCTGCGCTGCTCACGCTTTAAAGGCGTCGTAAAGATTGAAATATAAACCTCATCTATCAAGAATAAACCATATTGTAATAATCATTTTATGAAGAGGTTAACAAATCATTCCAGGAATTATTTAGGACGACACATAATTACATGTACTTAGGATTTTAAAGGGGCAGTTGAGTTCTTGTGTAACAAATGCCTTCAAAGTGCATGGTTATTGCTCTTATTCTTATTTATGACATTTCTAGTGCCCTTTTAGGCCCTAAAATTGCTATGAGGGTAATTTTAGACCCCAAAATGTGTGAAATTTAAATTAAATCCTATCATGCCAATTCAGCTCCACTTAAAAAAAATACGGTGACCGTTAATTTAATAATTTAATAAAAATAACAGTACACGGGCCGGCTGGTTGTGCGTATCATAACCAACACGAAACTGAAGCCAACAAAAAGCCAACATTGGCATTGGCTGGAATAAAACGTATAAGGCGATATTTCGTTTTTTCAACGGCTGGTTCAAAATTATCGAATATTTGTGGGGCCTCACAAATATTAGAAATGATTATATTTATGGATATTTGAGCCGTCTCTGAACTGATTTTGATCAAAGATGATTTTGTCATTTAAATTGTATGCTCTTACAAATTTGACACTCAGTTTTTCATTATCTCACAAAAAAATATTTTGTGTAGCGCCCTCTAGGCTATACCAAAACTCAACTATACCTTTAAGCGTTGGGGAAAATGACATTCCTCTTTCAGTCTTTCAAGTAGATTAGTCACCACTGCCCAATTAAATAAATGGTCAAGCCAGTTTATCATTTTATAATGGCCATGTTTTCAATAATCCCACAAGATTTAGGGCATCGGCATCTCAAGGATAATCCCATTTATAGAAAGCTGAAGTGAGCGCAAAACCTCAACAAAGGGTGAGATTTAACAAAAGATTGTACATCAGTTCTCTAACGAATCATCTCCTATGCATCATATAGCACCCATTCACAATAGGCATGCACGTGATTTATCTTAGATAGGTAAAGGGGAATCCACTGCCCGCAATTCAGGGGCCCGTTTCATAAAACTTGATATTATCTATAGCAACTGCTAAATTTCTATGACAAAATTTGCTCTCAGCCAATCAGATGCCATGATTTCACTAGCTTATAACAGTAGCTTGTAACTTGTTATTGATATCAAGTTTTGTGAAACAGGGCCCTGATCCACTCTAAGTATATGTACAGAATTCTGGCAAAAGAATGATCGTCTTTCTTTCATGAGACACATAGCATTTTTTTTTCTTCTTCAATTTCTGAACCGAAGGTGATGGGTCAATGAATTACACGAGAAATGCCTTCACTTCATTGTGTGAAAATATAACGTGAATGACTTCCCTCACCCGAAGACTCTCCGAGAGACTAGGGGGTAGTTCTTGATAGGACTACGAGTTTGCTGTGTGCAGACTTGTACACCCATTTTGGTATTTCCACCAAGTGTCGGCGAATTATGACCTTCTGCACATAGAAACTGACGACCCTCCCCATTATATTATGATGACGGATGATGGAACATTGAAGTCACCCTTGCCCAAGGGGCCTCAATCAATCTACTCCTGCCCATCATGGGTTACTTTTCTACGAAAAGTTAGTCTTTTTATTTCATTTATTTTAATTTTTAATTTTTTTATTCATCTATTCAAAATGGTGTATTGATTTGTTTTTTTGATCATTCGCGTCTTGTGGACCGAATTACAGATTCACTACAATGGATACATAGACATGTAACGTGAGTAATGTACAAAGCAGAAAATGTAAGGTAACTTATAATACAGAACTATAGTAAACTGTATGGTAGATGAATTTATTAAAATCAAAGGATTAATATCTGAGATATAGATGAGTTGAATACAGCCTGAGAAAGTCAGCAGTTATAAATGATAATAATAATAATAATAACAATAATAATGATAATATTGATGATAACAATAATAACAACAATAATGATAATAATAATGAGAAAGATGTCATCAACGCGCACATATCAACCAAACATTTCTTATTAAGGTACTCAAGGCTCTCCAATATCTACCCTCGGCTCAAGCTAAGCTACCGATTTCGGTAATCACAGCGTTCAAGGAATTACTTCATTCCTACCAATTTACACTGATACAGCACGCGGGTATAGAGTGGCAAATGATGATTAATATCTTGCCACGTCGGGGTCCGAACCCACGACTTTCAGTCATACCTCCAGCCAAGCGTTTAAACCACTTCACATACGAGATCTCTATACCGTATTGTGAGCGTCTGTAACGCGGCGCCTAGCTATAGATGCGGGGCAGGGCTTTATCAAATCCGATTTATTAAAATTAGAAAAAAAAACATTTGCAATGATACATTACATTAAACCATAAAATCCTTATTTCTACTGATTCAGTTAAATCTGACGCGAAGAGTGAAATCTTCGCTATAACTTTCTTCAAATTTCTTCATTAAAAAAAAAAAACCTGGCGTCGGGTTTAATTCCCCAGTTACACCAACACGACCAATATCAGACCGAAAACAGACCGAACAAAAACGTACGTTACCCCCGCCCCGTATGGCCGCTTTGGAGCCGGTGTGGAGTCGGTGTGTCGGTGTGCGTCTGAGGTATACATTAGTAGAATACGTGACCCCAGTAACACCTGTAAACCGACTCCAAACGGACCGTTTTGGGATCAGTCGGGGTAGTGCAATCTTGTGGTAGGACTCTGTCGTGGTCTGGTGTCGATCGGTCTCTTAATAATTGTGACTGGGGGTATTAGGGCAGGAAAGATCGAGTCCAGCGTCTTTATTTCGCTTGTTTTATTGCTTTAGATTCCAGGGACAGTAATTTTGACAGTTTGTGTAATGTTTCTTATGTTGTTCATTCACTGTCACATTTAGCTTTTCATACACTTTCCATTTCCGTTTCTTAAATTCTTCTTCTTATTCAATCATTGCATTTTTTGCCCTTTTCTTCATTGATATTCAGGACCTAGATTCCTTCTTCTCTACTCACCTGTCAGTGATTCTATTCTTTTCTCCTTATACTCACTTCTCAATCATTTCCATTGGTTCTCCTTCTCTCTCAGGCTATTCTATTATTTTGGACTTGTCCATTTTCTGCTTTGTCATTGGTTAAGATGTCTTAAATGTTACTTTATCTGAATGTTCTGCAGCGAGCAGTATGACATACGGAGAAATAAAGCAGAGTACTACAGGACTTCAACTTGTATACATCTATTTATTTTGGCTCTCATTTAGCTACTGACTTGGAGTTTAAGTTAGATAATTATTTGTTTTGCTAACTGATGTTTGACTGATTTTGGATTCTGATTGAGTGTTTGTGGGGGTGATTCTCAACTATAATTTAGAAGCTTTACATTGCTTTAAATTCCAGGGGATAAGTCAAGCAGATACAAGTCATACTCAGACGGTTGTACAACATAATGCTCAGATATAAGAAAAGGAAAATTTAAACCTCAGTCAGACTTCCTTTGTTAGAAGCCTGAACCCAGCGTCGGATGGGCATTCCAGTTTAGGAATAGAGCTATAACCATGGTCATGGTAGAGTTAAGCTACTCATGGTATATTCGATTTGCATTGTATCGCATAGTAAAGGAATAAAACCTTCGAATCGACCTCTTTATACTTTATTAAGCATACAGTTGAGTTGAGATTAGTATATCAATTATCAAATGAGTTGCGAAACCGAATGGATTTCATACTGGACGATAAGGGGGGGGGGGGGGTTGTATTGGTAATCAGGAAAAACTCCATTCTGAATTTGAAAAGACAAAAATATTGCTTTTAGATATCATTTTAATACTATTACCTGTAACTTTGTCGTTTTACATAAACATGGAAAAAATCATTCTTTTCAGAAACGTAATAAATGTAAATTTTCGATAAAATAAATAAGTACAAAACGAATATTTACCAATATAAATTCCATCCAAAAACACCATTAGTGGTGTTGACCTTTAAAAAAAAAGGTTAACTCTCATGCACCGTTAACTATGTACATTCAACAAGGATTATTCGAATCGAATCACAAAAAGTGAAAGAGGGCCTGCTGAACTAGGTCTTTATATCAATAATACATTTAATCAGAATGAATCGTAATTATGATTAATTTGATGAAAAGGATTCATTAAGGTATATGTAGAAACTTTCCAGAAACACGGTCATTTGAAAACAAATTCGTGTCGTTCATCTGGAGTCAATATCCTAAATTTTGCCTGTTCCTTTGAGAGACGTGCATGTTTTTATCCGTTCAAGCTGTACTGTCATGACTATGTAGCGTGGATCTGATTAAGTGTCTGTATTGTCATTCAATAACACATGCAGAGTTTTACCATAATTAATCAGTCCATATCACAACGAATTTTCTGAAAGTTATTTGGATCTCATTTGATGGGTTCCTGGAAACAAGAAACAAATTATTGTAGTTTATATTTCAAAAAATGTATGTTCGACAAAATTAATGAATGTTATGGAAGTCATTGAGTAATAGTTCATAAGTTTAAATTTCATATTTTCACAAGACAACTTTTCACAACGTCCAAATCTATTTTTTCAAGTTTCTCAGCATCAATAAAAGTTCGTTTTGTTATTATCCTCATCAATAAGTTGTTCATTTTCTTGAAACACATCACTAAGGAGTTGTCCCGGAATTTGAGGGGATCATCGGACTAGATGAGAAGTGAGTAGGACCCTAAGACTAGGCCTTGTTTTAAAGGGCAATCCAACCCTTCTAATAAGTTCATGTGAATTAAAGCATGAAAATCAGAGAAACAGAATGGCGAAAGTTTATAATAAATAGGACCAATATTAAGAAAGTTATGGGTGTTTGAAATATGAGATCACTACAGCTGTGCGAATCTCAAATCGGCAATTTTGTCAGTGGATTGTGACGTAGTGACGGATTACAAAAATATCACTTATTTCTGTTTTTCCTCCAAGTGCCTTCACCCTTGGGCACTACTCAAAATATATCATGGAGAGTACATTATTACATGTCATCTAAAAAGAACAGACCATCCCGAGTCATACATTTACGAAAAGTTTAAATTTTAGTCCTGTTGTGTATTGGAGCAAATGGGAAAGTTGTATGCCACTACATCACATATCATCATTATCAATTCATCAATTTGAAGTTACTATAGTAATTGCAACTTTCAAAAATTCGTAACTTTCTAATTTTTTGTCCGATTGCATTCGGACTTTCACCAGTATGCTTCTCTGATTTTCTGCTTTATTCTAGACAAGTTTGTTACCAGGGTTGGATTTCCCTTTAATATTCAAATGCCCGTTCCTCATGGGACGTCATTGTGGCTACGTTATTACTTGCGCGAATCACGCCTTTAGTGCATGCGTCAGTAATTCAAAGCCGGGGGATAATGCGCGTTGCACACGAAGCGCTATTAATTCAACACATTGTCTGTATGTGTGTGTGTGCGTGTGTGTGTGTGTGTAATTGTGTGTTTTACAGACGTGTCTCAGTCAGATACGATTATTTACGTCTGGGGACCGACCTTTAACATCCTATCAGTTTCGAACCTGCGTCCTCGGCTGTATCAGTTCGTAACTTCCATTGTTAGCTGGATTACAGGCGCACGCCACAACACTCCGTTAAATGTACCTTTACTTTTCGTTACCTTGACGTTACTTTGACCGCGCTAGTCGCTAATGCACTCTGACGTCAGCAAATATTGACGTCACGGGTGCAGCGGGCATCAAGCAATGGTGTGAAAATATCATTTGGTTGATTCGGCTTTCTCTACTCTGCAATTTCCTTTCATGTAAGTACCTGTCGTATCAAAGACATTGGATATACACCTGTTTAGTGACTCCTGCACAATTAAACAAGGGCAAAACCTAACGGAGTTATATAAGCTAGTTTCAAACGACAGTCCGTATACTGTAAGGTTACCTCGAAGTTAAAAACTTCTTATCTTGTAGTTAAGGACCGTGAGGACTCCTTAATGGATTCGGAAACTTAAAGTTTACTCGCAGGTTTATAAAGCCACCATCGATCGTTTAACACAGAAACTACGAGCAATGTAGGTCCTTACTGTAAGATATGTGCCATGCAGATCGACGCAATCAACCTCGAGGTTTCGCGAGTTTGTAGCTATTCGACTGTGAATACGACTTTTAATTCAATACTGATTTTCAATTTTGCCTTTAACGAAATTCGCTGACAACGCAATACATTTCCCCCTTTTCCCTATTATACACACATTTTTATTGACATCGCCAATAGCTTTGGGCTTTCTCCAGGGATCAATGTCTTAGGTAATGACCATGGTGTCAAATGTCAATGTCAAATGTCACACCTGTGTATATACATCTCTGTTATGCTAATATGTAGCCATCGTCTTCTAACCAAAACCTTTTGAACACAAGATTTTGAAGGCCTAGTTCGATAATCTTATAACTTCATACACCCTGTAGTTTCAGTTCTTCCTGGTTGATGTTGCGATCGCGCAGTGCATAGGTTTAACATCTTTTCTAGGGGTTCCGTGGTATAGTGGTCCATCAAAGTGGCTTCTAATTCAGAGGTTGAGGGTAGGAATCCCAAGCCGGTACCAATTCATTTAGCGTAATATATCTATTTTTTCAATGCCCTCCTCCATAATCCTTGAACTTGAGACTGAGAGACGAAGAGAGGTAGAAGTAAATAGGGGAGGTAGAAAGGAACATAGGAGGGAGAGAGGGGGAGAGAGAGAGAGAGAGAGGGGGAATTGAGAGGGGCAGGAGAGAGAGGGAGAGAGAAATGAAGATAGAGAATGAGAGAGAGAGGGGGGAATTGAGAGGTGGAGGAGAGAGAGGGAGATAGAAATGAAGATAGAGAAAGAGAGAGAGAGAGAGAGGGGGAATCAATGCAATTTGAAGATCACTTGTGACCTACTTACCAGATTATTATTTCCGTCCTTATGCCTAAATAAAACGGTTATGTTCGAGACATACTGGAAGTAAGTGTAAAAAAGAATAATTTCAACAGCGGATGCAGGATTGGGTAAAGGGGCAATGTGCTCCCTGGCTAAAATATGAGTATGTCTCTATCTCACGGGCTGGATTTTAATTCAGTCTCTCCAGAATTGCCGGCTTTAATTATATTTTTTATTTGATTTTTTAAGATACACCATTTAAAGGGCATTGTAATGATGTGAGGTACGACTATGTGAGAGAAAAAAAATGTATATACACCTATATACACACATATTTGTTGTATTTATACACATACATTATACACGCACGCACACACACACACACACACACACGCATTCACACACACACACACACACATATATATATATATATATATACGCACTATTGTCTTTTAGACATCATGCTCCTGTTATCTGGAATAATCTTCCACTTGAAATAAAGTCACTTAACTCAATGAATATCTTAAACTCAAATCGTACTTAATCGCAAATGTTTGAAATGTTGAATTCTTGATTTTACTGCCTTGTGTTGTCTTGTGGTGGGTTTGTGCGGTAATATGTATTTTTTTAAATATAAAATAAGTCATGTATTCGTAATTATTTATTCCTTTATAGTACTCTATTTTCTATATTGAATGTTCAAAGCAACTTATTTTACCTTTATTAAGGGTGGTCGTCTCGACAAATCCTTATGGTTTTTTTTATGGCCACCGAATTCCAATAATGCTCTATCTTGTGTTGTTATCTGATCTATGGCTTTATTGTTTTATCATTTTATCTTATTTTGTACTCTTGATGGATTTATGCTGTTATTCTGTCATGATTGTATTCTGTTTTGTATATTTTATTGGAATTGAATAAAACTGAATTGAATTGAAATTAAATCTTAAATATATGCACAGTTCGTCTCTTTCCTTTTTTGCTTTTAAACAGAAAATTGATTGGTATACTTTTATTGAGTCACAATGGCCCGAATTCACAAAGGAGGTTTAAATTTAACCCATGGTTTAAACCCTCATTTACACAACCCATGGTTTAAAATAAGCGCAAAATAAGCGCGACACAAGTCAGAAGTCCAATATTAGACGCGCGCAAGGCAAGGTACGCCTCAATTTGCGCTTATTTTAAACCATGGGTTATGTAAATGAGGGTTTAAACCATGGGTTAAATTTAAACCTCCTTTGTGAATTCGGGCCAATCTGTCTCGGACAAGCCATGAATATCAGACACAGCCACACCCACGCACATCCACCCACACAAACCCTACCCACACACAATGCACAAACGCGCACGTGAAAATTTCGCACAATTGTATAAGAAAACTTGTAGTTTTCTTCTTTGGTTTATTTATTTGCGTTGAATGCTGGCGACGAGAATCTGGGCATATTCTGACCCCCGTTGTCATGTTTAAAGGGAATAGCACGCCAATTTGTATTCATTGTTAATACAATGTGGGAGTTTGTTTGCATTGTTTAAGTATGTAAAACTAGGAACATTTTCTCTTCGAACGGCTCTCACCTCTCGAATACAAATCATGTATAACTAATATAGTTATGGAAGGTTTAGAAATAATCCTCTTTGGTAACATATATGTCGTCCCATTGGCTCACATCTGTGTACATGTTTATCAGTATTTGTGGTAGTGAGCAAGATTTCGTTAATTTTTGTTATGATGTTAATAGTCTGAAAATGTGACTATTACTTAGGTGATTGCAATCACTTAAGTCGATTCGACGACTAATGGTCGTTATTTTCCCACTTAAAGCCATTTTCAAGCCCTTTCGTTTGGAGAGAAGTTCTAATTTAGTATTGTCTTTCAAATGCCGTTGGAATTTAACCTTTTAATTTCGGCCTGCAAATGGGACATAGTACCTTTAAGTACTTTCTAGTCGGATTACATGGCAGACCTATCCTATTGGCTTGTTTAGTCACGGTAACCACTCCCTCATTGTCCGAACACAAAGAACTTGAAAGCATTCGGTCATGCTACTATCGGATGATGCAGCTCACTGGATCTATAGAAAGGTCAATAGCTCAATCTTTCGAAGCAATGTCCAAGAATAAGAAGGCCGAATCTTGTGGTCATGCACTAAATAATTAAAGTCAAGCCACAAAAAAGCGCTAACCTTACGTAGGTTAGGCCTATTTATCACGAACAGCGTTCCTTATCAAACTTACAGTCGCCCCCAATGCGTCATTATAATCATATCTGAGATTTATTTTTGGAAATCTTCTTTTTATCTCTAGGCGCAGTAGGCTATACACTACAACGTGATGATGGCTTCTTCAGAGCGCCAATGTAATTTGCACCAGTTTTGAAGAACGTCGTGAAATAAGCCCACAGGCATGTTATCTAAATCTTAGACGTGTGTTTTAATCTTCGTGGGTTATACATTAACCCACCTATAAACCAACTTCCCAGATTGTTAACGCCCTCTCTCTTGTCCTACTTTCGTTTTTTGTATTCTCTCTCTTTCGCTATTCCATTTTCTACGAGTATGTCTTCTTTCTTCTTTTTACAATGGGAGGACGCATACAAATATGTCAGTAATATACCTCGAGAAAAGAAAATATAAGTTGCGTTGGAGAGAGCTTGAAATTAATGTTATTTGAGTGTAAAAGCCTAGGCCTACAGAAAAAATGAAAAAGTTGTTTACAAAATAATAATGATAATGAAAGATACAATAAGGCATTTGCCTATTTGAGCTTCTCTAAACCACCTGACATTTCTCAACTTTCAAATATTTATAATTTTCCTCCTGATCAGTACGTCCAATGATTTTCAAACTTTTTCCAATCTGTTTCAATGATTTTTCTGCTACGGCTATAAAACGTTACTTGTTGCCAGGATTTGCTTGCATTTTATCCATATCTAGAATTATGAAGTAGTAATCTATTATACAAATAAGTCAAATATGATTAATATTAATAAACGTTGTTTCGGTAGTCGTTGTATACGGTTGCCAATGATGTGATTGTGAGAATATGATTCATTCTTGAAAGATAAAGTTTTCATCTTCTGGAAACTTTATTTGATGACTTTGAGTGTGATACAAGAATATAGTGCTCGAGTTATGACAATTTTGGACGAGTCGAATAGCGAGAGCAATATATTCTTGTATCACACGAAAACAAAGCCGTATATGAATATTATTATTATCTATATCAGGCTGACTAGCGAAATAACAAAATTTGACTTACCTCGGTAAATATGGCTTGGTTTTCGTGGCTATGGGGTTATGAAGATGTCAAGGTTGCTAGTTCCAGACAAAGTTTTGCTAAACAATTGCATGGTGATCAAACCAGCGCCAAGCACTGACTTTGCCCTGCTCCAGGCCTTTGATCGAACAATTTTGAGGTGAACGTCATGTGCAGGCTCTATTCATGTATTATTATTTGGAACCAGTAACCCGGATGACGTGAGACCGGTCTCTATTGTTTCATTATGCCTAAGAAAATAATGTATACGCAGCTGCTATGAAACTTGACAATCTGTACTACTCTATCGGTTTTCGTGTTTCATTATAACTGAATTGTTTACAGTACGTTTTACTGTCACAACTGAGTATTTTATAGCTTGTTATTGAAAAAACAAAATCAAGATCATCCTTTTCCGTTCCATTCGATACAAGTAAAAAGAGGTAGTGTACGTATCTAATGACCCGATTATATGTTTTTGTAACACCCTATTAATATCACAAGACCCATCTGTATGTCGGTACTCTTAGATGTTTGAGAGACGGCAAAAGTCGATGAACGTCGAAATTAAATGTTCTCTAAAGTTTGCCTCATAAGTGCCCAGGATTACACGGCGTGTCTACAAATTGAATATCTTGGCCCTGTCTTACAAAGAGTTGCGATTGATCCAAATCAATCGCAAGTCCTCTACTCAATCGCAAGTTTGCAGTCTCCTATCTCTTATGTACATCGCTGCGATTGATATCAACTCTTTGTAAGAGAGGGCCCTGGAGAGATTTTTTCTAACTCGAAGTTTGTTCTTGTTGGCTATTAATTGATTTATTTATTTACCACTTGTGGGATGAAATATCCTGATCAGCACGAGTGGTGTTTCACTAAAGACGCTTTGGATGTATTTTACTATATATATTTTTTGTTTTAAACCCAACGCTGAGTTTAAGCTTGAGTCCAAATTAGGGCTTAATATCTAAAGTCAGTCTGAGGTCTAAGATTTCCTTCGTTAAACGTGATCTATATAAGACCCAAGTTCTGGTGTAACCGACTTAGTACAATTAGGACCTTTAGGTTGATTTTCCGTCAAGTAAAAAAAAAAAGTGGAATGAAATAGTTTCACCCAGATCCGTTCAAGGATACCTCTTTGCCCTACATGTTCTTTGTTTTTTAAAGCAAACGGGAAGTAGGCATGCGTCGCATTGTATTTTTCTATTCAATGCAAAACAGTGGCCGTGATTAGTAATAATACATATTACTTTTATATTATTTTTTATGAGTGAAATTAACCACAGGATATTATGGACCAATCCATGCATGCTCAAGTTTATCTTATGTTTTTATAAAATCAATTGGAGCACGAAATTGCGTACAGAAACGTAGGTGGTATGGCGGAGTACAAGTCCACTCCACTTGAAAGTTGAGCTGATTAGATAGAAAAAAATCTAAAAAGGCCATATATAACTTGATTTTGGAAAATGGTGCTCAGACTTATTTTTAATTATTTGTTTTAATGAACAAACACAAGTTAATAATCGAGCCGGTTCTCCCCCACAATGCATTTTTTGTGACGTAGGGTCCTCACAACACAGATTCGTAATGTAACCAAATTTAATGCATACGTCTTTGTGAAGTGCCTCGATACAAACTATTTCATTCACCTGATAAGAATAATGAAATACTATTATTCTTATCAGATGAAAAAGTTTGTATAGAGGCACTTCACAAAGACGTATGCATTACATTTGGTTACATTACGAAAATATCCTATTGTCAGAATGTATACTGCTGGCGTCTTATTTTTTCGTACCACAGCGAGCCCAGATTCCAGTATGAACTCATTTTCATACATAACAAACTACGAAAGCTTGCAAAGAGGTCACAAACAATTAGACTTTGATTATTTATTGCTTTGCCACACTATTTATAAAGGCAAAAAAAACTGAATAAACTTAGATTCGAATCCGGCAAGTCATCATCAACTGCAAAAAATACACTGTCTTTACCGATTGAGCTAACAATGGTTTGATGAAAGGTTGATTTGTATAATTATTATCACCCTATTAACAACCCTACCGGATTCCATGTGCGCATGCGCTGGTTTCCTTCGCGAGTGCGCATGCGCAGGTTTCCTTCACGAGCTCAATCTGGGCTAGCCTATCCGATAGGCGTCGGGCTTTATGGCAAGTATACTAATCGCGTTATGGAGACTATGTCAGTCTCCATAACGCGATTAGTATACTTGCCATAAAGCCCGACGCCTATCGGATAGGCTAAATCTGGGCTCGCTATGGTACGAAAAAATAAGAAGCATACTGCTGGCACTTTCCTTGTGAGGAGCATACGTCACATCCATACAGCAATTTAAATGTTTTGCTCGAAATAACCGAAACAAAAATCGCTCTTAAAAATCACCTGATTGAAGCACGTCCGTGATATTTAGCAGTTTTAACCTTTGATTTATTTACAACATGCTATAATTTTTTAAAATCGGAGTGGACTTGGGCTTTATGTCAAGGGCGATTCGCACATGGAGGTGGTATTTCTAGAATCCCCTTACATTGAAGGAAACGCCTTTTGCGCACGATCTTCAAATTAATGTAAGCGCCGTCGTTAACACCCCTAATTAAGTCTCAATGGTCGCGTCTCTTATTTTGTCTGGATTTCTTACCGCTCTGTCGTCTGATCCACGAAATTTCACCGAAATATTTCTTTGATTTGATACTAATGTATCAACGACTCAGAGCCTATGGAAAAGCAATTTTCGTTTTCTAAGCTCATGACAAATAAAAAAAGATCAGTCTGACGCAAAGAAAGATAAGAGATAACTCTTTCTGTTTCGGTGTAAATTTGAATTCGTAGGATGACAATGTATTATTGGACAAGCACATTCCTCGGTGACCAAAGACAACCTTGACATTTGAACTTGACCTGCAGCGTTAACGTGCTATCCAAAGAATCTCCTGTCAGGAACCATAGATAATTTTAAATTGAACTTGACGTTATAATATAACTAAAACTTCAACACACTTTCTTAATCATTGCGTGTCTGTAGTCCGTAAATCGTTCATTTTCTAAGCTCATGATAAATTGTTTAAATCAGCCTGACAAAAAATAAACACAAAGGATAACTCTTTCTGCTTAGGTATTCGGAAGCTGGGTCCCTGAGATGACAATGTACTATGGAAGAAGCAAATTCCTCAGTGACCAAAGACAACTTTGAGCTTGACCTTGAACTTCAACTTGCTATCCAATCAACCTCCTGTCAGGAACTAAAGATAATTTAAACCTGGGGGTGTTTCACAAAGATCCTAAGTTGAACTTAAAAATTATGGAGAGCCATTTGTAGCCTTAAAAAAAAATATATTCAAAAGCGAAAATTCAAGTATTTTAGACTTTTCATAAATTCCACATCAAGAAATCTCCTTGATAATAGAAATATGAATGATTTGAATCGACATTTTATGCCTTTTAAATTAATTTTTACAATATATTTTCAAAGATGCTAACGGCTTTCCATAATTGTTAAGTCCAACTTAGGTCGCGTTTATCGACCAAATTTTTGCCTAGAATCAGCGTTTTCAAACGTCTTTCAGGCAAATTTTTAAGGCGATAAACGCAAAGCCCTATTTCAAACGTCTTTAGATATGGGCATATTGTAACGCCGAAAAAGGTGCGTTTTGAATGTGACATACAGCCAGAATCACGTTTCTGAGACACGATAAACGCAAAGCTGTTTTGAACCCCACATACAAATCGGACCTTCCCATATAGCTCTATGGACCTTCCCAGGCTAATCCGCTTCCAAGGTCAAACGGCGCAAAGCAGCTGGGCAGAGACAAGGCCTTTATTTTGAATCGTGAAGAGACGATAAACGCGACATCCCGAGAATCACGTTCGTATAGTGGGGTTCGATAGTGGGGTTCGATAGTGGGGTTCGATATGTACATATCTGATGGCAAGACCCGATAAACGCACCCTTAGAGATAAGTTCAACTTAGGATCTTTGTGAAACACCCCCATAACTTGACGAAATAACTTCCACATACTTTCTAAGTAATCGCGTGTCAGTTGTCTGTTGTCTAGACAGCCTTTTGAAAACTTGATTCGGGCGCCCTATGATTTGTTGGTGTAAGCATGGCTCATGATAATATTTATGATGTATGCATTTCAAACCCCCACAAAAGGTTCCGTGCTAAGATCGTGCAATCTTACAATTCTGAACAATTGAAATCTGCGTTCATTTACTTTCTGTATTTACTTAGCTCCTAGGATATTCAACAAATATTTTCGAGGGGGATATTTCAACAGTACTTGAAACTGATGTAACCGGTTTGATAAGATTAAACCGATTTAATCCTTGTTTGTTTTTCCTTAAATAAGAACAGAGTTCATTCAAAATACATTAAGGCACACCAGCTTTTATAAAGGGGGTATCAAAGAGTGGATCTATCCAAACACGATTACAAAAAACCTTCGAAAAGTTAACCGAATATTTCCCATAGAAATCAGGTTCGGATAATATGATACTTCATTGCAATGTAATTCGCAAATTTCAATAGGTGATGACCAAGGCCATTGAAGGTGCCTTTTGAAGTTGATTTTTCTAAGTCTTTGCAAGCGTGTTCCACTTCAAACCAGATACAGTGTATATGAATAAAAATTGCGCGATCTTTTTCTTCGCCTATAACCAGCATGCATTGCGAGTGATGATTTACCTTCGAGTGTCCTTACACGTGTATTTCCACCGATGAAGTCTCTTTGCATCCTGCATGAAGCATTAATTTTGTTTGCAAGGTTTTAAGTTAACTTATTGCTTACGGGAACCGGGTGGCTCCCGTATAAAGACGTATGGGATTGAAAGAGTACAGTGGTCAAGGGTTTAAGTAGGGCGGTCACTGATTAATGGGGTGGTGAGTGGATTACTGAATTATCATTCGGAATAGCCAATTTAATTTTAATTCGACTGAAGTTAGTAACGCGAATAATCCTTAGACCGTTGGGCGATAGACCACTGTATCTACCGGACAATGATCAAATGAGTTTATATAATCATCAGTGCTTATAAGGGTGCAACCTAAACATGTATGTATACTGAAAAGCTGGTCCGGAGCCGCTCCCATAATTCAACAGTGATGAAAAAATAACTAATTATTAATAATAATTTGGTAATAATTACCCAGGGTTACCACATAAGTATCAACACCGCTCTTCCTGGAGGCCCTACAAGTATTATTACCCAAGCATTGCCAGGTACCCATTTCCCTGGGTACCAGAGGACAAATGTTTGGCTAAAAACCTTGTCCAAGGATGTAAGCACTGGGCGAGGATCGAACCCAAAACTTTGAGAATCAAGAGCCTTCATCAACATATCACAGTGCTCCCACTGTAACCATGTCATATCATCCTCCTCTCCCACCATGTTGACGTTTTTAGTTAATTCTCGGTGTATACGTTTGATTAATTATATCCTGCATGCAGGAAATGAGTACGAAGCCAGGAAGGTAATTGCGTGCAGACTGAATGACCTACTCCTGTTTCCTGACATTGTTTCTGATTAAAGAGGCTAGTTCTGGTCATGCGATTGCATTGTGAAAGAAACGTTGTGTAATCGATCAGAAAAGGTTGATCATCTAGCATATAAGTATTGGTGTGTACTGCAAGGTTCTGGAATCATCAAAATGATAAGAAATTTGGCCCAGTCTTGGTAGAGTTACAAGCACTGTACACAGAAAGATGTATATGGGACTACGCAACCACGTGCGCGATATCTATTTGGTCCCAATAGATATAATAATTTACCAAATATATCGATTAGTAGGCGGTTTCCCGACTTTCGCGGCAAAATTTGTATCATCACGTATTAGTCAAAACATATTCTTTCACATGATTGGTAATGAGAGCTTCCATTTCATTTTTTTGAGAGAGGGGCGTTTCCAAAACTGGTCTTTACCTTTAAACAGCTGTGATAGTACATGTGTAATGATTACGTAGCGAATTCTTGTGGTCTTCTCCATACCTGCCTCGATCGACACAACTTCAGCTTCAGCAAAGCTATGCCACTTTAATAACACTGTATTAAAGCGTTTATTAATAACAGGCACTATGCCTGACTTGATAAGCATACGACCGTATTTTGAACTCTGAATACCTGTGGAGTCGAGACTGTTTGACATCACTATAGTCTTGGTATGATTTTTAGTATAGCAATACGGCTGTTAGTTAGAACAAAACTTTAGGTGAAGGTGTTTGGGGGCTTTCACCAAGCTCTCGATCCAAGGGTTCAGGGTTCGAATCCCAGCTCAGCACCAATGTCATTTGGCAAGACATTAATTCACATTTGCAACTCTCCACCCAGGTGTAACTGGGTACCCGGCAGTTGATGGGGGTAATAATAATTGCATTGCCCTCAAGATGAGGCTCGCTGGGTAAACTAGGTTATTATTATTAATGTGGAAAACTTCACCCAGCAGCAAACGAAAATCCTAAGATCTTATATTTTCGTCAAAATAAGCGCCTGATAATAATAGTAATCATAATAATATGTCTTGTTTACCCGGGGTAGCCTCATTAATCGGTATTATACAACTCACTCCCAGATCCTAATCAAATGATTGGTCATGCGCGGTCACGTGTGATTCATTTACTGAGCCTATTGCACGCTTTTTCATGAAAAAGCGTGCAATATTTTCCAGTACTATCCAACGATTTTTCAGTGCCGCGCAGTAGTGCGCGTAGAGGTTAGAGCGCTTAATACTGCGTGTACACATGGGCCTATTCTTGCGCAGCACTATGCGTAAATGGGTATAGATAGAGGTGCGCTTGCTATATCTATACTTATGTGTGCGCACTAAATTGAGACTTATTAAAACTTGAGATTTATTTGTCAGCCATAAACTGTCACGAAACAATCTTGAATTAATTATTTTTACATCAAATAACAAGGATCTAGGAGTTTCGTTGTATAAAACAAATGATGCATGTTTTCATTCGTTCATTATACGATCTATCCGCTCTCGTTGATGCTGTGTGTATCTATCGCACTCAGCCTAACGGCTTCGTGCGATAGAAACACACATCCTCAACTCGAGTGCGGATAGATTGTATAATGAACTCATGAGCATGCATCATTTGTATATTAATAGTGCTCTTGCGGTAAACTGTACAGTCGTGAGTTTGCCGAGAGCAATTTCGGGTACATGTATTAACATTAGATTTTATCACCTGACGAAGTGTTGCAGCGGCGCACGAAACGTCGTGATCTTTTAGATCCCTTGTTGACCATACATTGCGAGACAAACGAATATCACTAGCGATATTATTTTCGATACTATATCCGCAATGAGTAATATATTTAGCATTATGTAGTTTGTCTTTGCACAAGGACAACCATAATCATGAGCAAAGCGAGGTGTGAATGTAAGTCTGTAAGGGAAAGGCGCGACAATGTAATTATTCATGACTGATTAAAGCAATGCGGCGCATTTTCGCCTAAAATTATTCATGACGAGTGTCTAAATCGGCAGAAAGAGCTGTTCATAATCGTTTCATGTTTAGCAGACATCTTGTGATATTACTCCAGTGGAAGTAGAAAATGTCAGACTATATATAGATGTCATCATTGCGGAGCAAGCAAACAGGGAAGCAACTGTTTCATTAATTTCTTTGTTTGCGATTAGATAGGTTGGCTTATTTTGTCATATATTTTGCCATGTTTTCTAAATGAATTTCTTTGAGTGAAAATTGCATAATAAGACATTAAAGTAGGCCTATACTGAATAGCTGTGATTTGAAGTTTTTGTATTGTAAATTATTTCGCAGATTGTTCGTTCAAGCGATACTTTTGAGTAGAAACGTACACGTGTTTGCAGCTCCTGATTAACTTCTTCCTTTTTCTTTATTTCCCAGAAGTGTCGTGATCTAGTGCATACCGTACGTCACCGGATTGTAAGATTAATATGTATATATATATATATATATAAGATCATCGGGGTGGATATAATTATGCACAATTTAAATGTAGCTATTGTTCTCAGGATTAAAATTGTGTACTTTCTCCTGTAAGTGTCAAAATATGATTCATCTTTGTTTATTCACGTTCATCAAGTAATGTTCAAAAATACCTATTTATGAGGTTCAAAGTTCAAAGCCGAACTTTTGCATTCTCCGTACGAATCCATGTATTCCCATGAGATACATTTAGAACCGGCAATCCTTCAAAAACATGTATAGGATGTGCTGGTCGATTTTTGAAAAGTATATTTAGTCTTAGCCTTTTACAATTTAAAAATATAGATAATTTGAGTAATCTTAGTAGGCAACAGATTGAAAAATAACCAAACCGTGACATCACACATCATTCCCCGGTTCACGAATTACAAGTGGGTATTGTTCCTGTCAACAGTGATCTCAACTTAAGAAAAAAAATGTCGTTTTTTTTTTAAATTCACATTTTCCATATTCACTGTCCACTGTGTCTCCAAAATTGGCCCCCCCCCACCTCCATTGATTTTTCTTTCGTTTTTCCATTCGATAATTTGTGGAGATTAATTCTCTTTTTAACCTCTTACCTCTTGTTGTTCAGTAATAGATTAGAACGTGTACTTATTAATGTATGATTGTGATCATTTTGTATATGCCCCCCTCCCCCCTCCCTTCCTCCATTATAGTTGGACATCTATGGATGGTATGGGAGGGTCGTGGTATAGTGGTGAAGGCACTTGACTCTCGTACTAGAGTTCCCGGGTTCGAACCTTTCCCGGTGCTGAAATCCCTGGACAAGGTGTTAAGCCCTCATTATTTTGTCCCTTTAGACCTAGATGTTATTATATGGGTACCTTGCAATGCTGTGTATTACAAGTAATAATTAGTAATTAGAATAGCAATATCGATGAATATTTATGAGACTACTCTGGTTATATGACTATTCTTTATTCTTCTTTCTCTCTCTCTCTCTCTACATATCAATCAGTTTCCTACTGTTTTTTGGTGGAGATGCCTAAACAAAAGATGTGAACTAAATGTATAGTCGTGCATTTTTATCACTATCATCATTGTGTTGGCCTACATGAACATTGTGAATGCTTTTACGAATTGATAGTAAGGTATTGAAAAAACGAGTTCTTTCACGAGTATAGTGTTGATATCGATGGCTAAACATTGTTTACATTCCGTATTTCGAAATTTCCGGAATTTAAAATATAAAAAAGGGAGAAATGACTTACCATATTGCCCACCCCAAGCCGCCGAAGGAGCGATGCCAGCCATAGTCCGACACTTCGCTTGTCGGGTCGTTAATGAGCGCATTGAGGGTCGCGGTGTCGGCGAGTCTCATGAATGACCCTAACGAGATATAGATTATGTTGTTGATGACGAGGATGATGAGGAAGAGATGGAAGAGCTCCTCCTGGTCAAATAACCAGCTGCGGTCGGCTAAGAGCTCGGTGATCATGTTCGAGGTCAGAGGAATCTCCGTGATCGGGATCCCGGTATCATCACCGAGGTCGTTCCCAATTCCTAATGATACTCTCGTTTGATTCGCTGTTGTTCGCAGAGTCGTCGTTGACGATAACGGCGAGCTTGTTGACGATACATGTCTGTGATGTCCAAGATGTTTGCTCCTTGTGGGATCAAACGTTTTCTTCGCTAATCGGAAATCTTTCCCGTGGTACGGCAACGATTCCAACGTCCTGTTCGTTGAGCAATGAAACACCAAACAACGAAGCTGATGCATCCTTTCGTTAAAATGTTGTTGAAGTTCTGTGTGAGTTGATCGTACTGACCTGACCAACAGGTCTTGTTCTGTTAGATCAGAGTGATTGAATTTGGAGATCATGTCCTTCAACTGATCCGTGGCCACTGATCTTGGTACTTCAGAAGCAGGTGGAATAAATCCTAGGGCTAGTAGACTACCGACCCAGATCATCACACTAGTCAGCATGATAGCTTTCCGCCATCCAAAGCGATCAGCTAAGAACCCAATCATGGCATTGGAGATGAAGGTTGCGAGGGGCTTCATGGCAGCCACGACGCCGATGCGACTCGGTCCCAACCCGAGCTGCTTGAGGTAGAGAGAGCGATACGGAGCAATACACGAAGATGCCCCATCCGATAAAAAATAGAACATCTTGTAAGGTAGCATGGTTTGGTTTATTGCAAAGCGACTCGCAGTCGAGCGCACCTTCTTTGCCGACCCCATCTTTATTTTCTCGCTGTCGAGTGAGAAATAATTCTTCCTGAGTACGATTCCACACAAAGTCCGCCCTTTCTTCTCTCGAGCTTGTGTCTTTTCCCTCGACTTGTTTAATAGTGAGACATCCTCGCCACTCGACGCGAAACAATCCTTTCCAGTGATTCTACTATACTCGGTCCTACCGTTCACTTCAAGCGATGACTTCATGCTTGAGCAGATGCTTACAAAAGTAAAGATTTTCTTTCCTTCCTGATTACAACTTTATTTCCTGGTTATCGTTTCTATGTCAACTTTGATATGCCCCGTTGATTGCACTGATTACATCGCCCACAAGCTCGACTCGCGAGGATTCGGATTTCTCGAGATTCCAGTAATACCCACTCACCTGAGCTCGCCGTGCGAAGTAGTCCGGTGATTTGGAGGTCCGTGCTCGATGGTCATTGGTCAATTGTTTAGTAACAACTGACCAATGACGTTAACTTTGCCGATTACATAGACTACTCGCCAGGGGCGGATCCAGCCAGCGGCAAGGGAGGGGGCCGAAAAAGGGGCCCACTTCCTGCGAAAATTTGAAAATCGTGCCGGCCGATTGGGGGGAGTGAGCACAATTTTTTTTCCTTCGAAAATTGAAAAAAATTCACCACCACCCCTTGAGCGCCAGGAGGGGCCCATCTTCTTTTTTTTCCTAAAAGGGTGTTTTTACATGTTTTTTTCTAGGGGGGGGCCCGGCCCCCCCCCCCCCCTTGGATCCGCCACTGCTACTCGCTGTACCATATGACAGCAAAAATTGGCGGTCTGTTTTCCTACAAATATACGAGTTATCAACCTGTTTGGATGTGCGAAACTGATAAAGTATAACCAGTGAGATCACATCTCCCTGGTATAACCATTATTACAAATATATTTGATTTCGAATACCATTCATGCATTGAATCTTATACTGACATATTCTGCATCTACTTCTGTCGTTTCATTTTGTACTTTCATGTTTCATAATTTGCGATAACTCATATGAAGTATTATTTTTATAATTTATCATGATTAAGCGCTGTGCCCACTCAGTTTATAACCTGAAAACTTGTAAGCTTGTAATTGTATTTTTAATGCTGACGTATTTAAGTGCATCGACGTCTAGAGAGACTTCTCGGTGTATAATTAGTATTACGCGCTTTTTACATTCATCTTGACGATAATGAAAATGACAAGGAAGATATGATGATAATGACAATAATAAGATTTTTTTTAAATAACAATTATAATGATAAAAATGATGCTGAAAATAATAATGGTGAGGATGATGATGATAACATTAATAACACCCATATATATATATATATACATATAATAATAATAATAATAATAATAATTGTGTAAACTTATAGAGCGCACACACAGTCTAGGGGGTGTTTCATAAAGCTGTTCGTAAAGTTACGCATGACTTTACGAATGACTAATATATGAAAAGCCAAATGGGATGCTCAACCATTTTTAACTGCATCAACTAAAGTTGAACTGTGCAGATGTAGATTAACATTCTTATTATAACAAACATTTTTAATGCAAAGTATAATTTTTGCCATAATTTAATTGAGGTTATTGGAAATATAGTCACACTTTGTTATAACATCAGGACAAACTTTGGGCATCCTATCTGGTACTTCATATTCAAGTCGTTCGTAAAGTCATGAGTAACTTTACGAACACCTTTATGAAACACCCCCCAGTATAATCATTATTATATCCTGCATCAAAAATTTGTTGGATTTTGATTGGTTGAGAGCTCGTCACATGACCAGAAATATTTGAACTATTTTTAGAAAGTACTATATGAGAGTACTATTTGGGAGTACTATTTGGGAGTTGAATTTTTTTTTTTTTTTTTTTCTTCAAATCTTAATTCAATGAAAACAAAATATTCTAAATCTGTTAAGATAAAATTGACATTTTTTTTGTTCTAAATTTTTTTTTGTCCCAAAAATGTTTTTTTTTTTTTTTTTTTTTATAAAATAAATTTTTGATGCAGGATATAAAACAAATATACCATGCCTTCTATTCGAGGTACTGGTTAAAACTATGCCTCGGTGACTAAACCATTTGCTTCGGGGCTGCGCCCCTCAGCAAATAGTACTATTGGAGTCACCTCTTGCGCATAGTTTTAACCAGAACCTCTCAAGACAGTGTATATTTGTATATTATTGTTTGTTGTAATAATATCACTACCGTTACTATCATCATTTGTATTATTATCATAATACTTTATTATTATTACTACATGTATTATAAATATCATTAATATTATTTGTATTATTATTATTGTCATCATTATAAGTAGTAGTAGCAGTATTAGTAGTAGTGTTGTTGCTGTTGTTGTTGTTGTTGTTGTTATTTTAAAGCATTCATTATGATTGTTGTTATCAAGATGAAATTTATAAAGTGCATTATAATAATATCAAGTCTCTGTATGCACGTAACAAGGTAACGACATCAACACGATAGAATTTCCATGGTAATAGAGCTCACAAGATATCAGTGTTCTAAACCAAGTGAATGATGAATAATGGTAATTTTTTCTTCTTGTAATTATTCCTCGCCTGTAAAAAAAAAAAGAATTTCCATTACGTTCGAGTGGTTATGTTAATCATTTGGTTATCGCGGTATTGAACACTGAGAATAAAATTGAAATTAAGTATTTATTGTCGACACGGAAATTTGTTTTTCACAGGTATGGTACAAGTTTTACAATTCAATTTACAAAAAAGAAATAATCATAGTCATAGACAATAACAGTGTTGGTCAGTGACAGTTATAATGTAAAATAGAATTGTTTTAGCTTTAGGCGGGTAGGTTACGAAATCAATTTTATATGACGAGGATGCCGACAGAGAAAGTAGAAGAGGAGGTGAGTAGAGCAGATAAGAAAAGGTAGAAAGAAAGAGTGAGCAAAGAGTTACAGGATACATACAACGTAGTTTAGCTGCGTATACTAACATAATGAGGATAAATTAATTTTTCAAGTTCAATCAATAGACAAAATTAATGTCAGAATATAGATGATAATAAAACAGGGGCAAGAATACAATGTCATGTAGGAGACAATAAGTGAGAGAATAATTGTTGTCAGAGGTTCTGAGGTGAGAGGAAAGCAAGGATGAGGGCGGGGGGGGGGCGACAAAGCATAGTCGCGCGGCACATACAGGCTACACATTTTTACATGATGATTATAAATAAATGGAGCTTGTCACGAACAATTGCGGAGGTCGCGCTCGTGCGGACCTCGGCACACACAATTGTAAGTCTGACCTGTTGTAATTATAATTAGGATGAAGTGGGTGGGGTCATCCTTGATTCGTTTGACTTTTGTAACTGCTCTTTCCTCATACAGACGGGGTATTGACTACCCACGGTATTTCCAAAGCTTTGGATTATGAAGATTTCATTACCAGGAGATTATTATTGCTATCAGTCGGGCAGAAAATTGAAAAGGAGATACATATGGAAAGTATTTTGGTAGTAATGATAAATATATAACTCATTGCGGATGTAGTATCGAAAATAATATCGCTAGTGATATTCGTTTGTCTCGCAATGTGGTCAATAAGGGATCTAAAAGATCACGACGTTTCGTGCGCCGCTGCAACACTTCGTCAGGTGATAAAAACGAATGTAAGCAAGCGTGTTTTATACTCTACGGGAGGACCGGCGCGGCGGTCAATAATTCAATCGATAATTGGAACAATAACGCACAAGGCCTATTGGCCGACGCATGTGGTGCTCGACCAATCAGCAGGCCGCTGGTTCGGCTAATGCACAAGGCCTATTGGCCGACGCACACGGTGCTCGACCAATCAGCAGGCCGCTGGTTCGGCTCGCCTGTTGGGCGGAAGCAATAGCGAGCTCAACCAATCAACGGGCCGCTGGCTCGGCCCGTCTGCTGATTGGAATCGACCGGTGCTGGCCGGCTGGGCGGGGAGTGTCATGGCGGCGTATCGTACGCTAGTCTGCAAGCACAGACCCTAATTTGACACTTTATAAAAAAATCATTATGCCTTGAGAGAAGCCTAGCCCAGCTACCTACTGGTTGTGTCAGGAGCAGCTATAGTACATGGCTTATGGTAGTCTTATAGTGCAGACGCTCTTTTACGACTGACCAGGGTTTGTGCCTGCAAACTAATCGTACGCATCCAAAATTCGGGGATATCGATCCCGTTGTCTCTGTTGAGATTAGGGACTTTTAGATTTAGACGACGAGAGCGTGGACTGCCGCGTGTGACATTGTGTTAAGGCACTGGGCCGTGCCCGGCATAGCATCTTGTCGATGGCCCTGGCGCTGTTGGAGTCCGTTAATTAATTGGCGAACGAAGCGAGCAAGAAACGAGGCGCTTGCGCCGAGGGCCTCTTAACAAGTGATCTGAATTTATTATGTTTTTCCTTGTTTGGTGAATATTCCGACCCAACTGAAGTTCGGTGAAAATCATCCAACCAGAGAGAGCTACTATGATGTAATATCTACCTCTCTGTGCGGATTTCCTCCGTGAGAGTGAGACTGGCCGGGGCTTTGTTGGGCAATCGCTGCGGTGGTTACATTATTTGTTTGTTTGTTTTAATTTCTGCGTTTTCAAAATAGAACATAATCATATACATAAAGTAACTATTATTTCTTCATTATACCTAATTATAAATTTTCAAGTACATTAAATAAGATGCATACAAACACAAATATTTATTAATGAAAAAGATAAATTACAAAAAACGCAGGAGACCGCCATCATGAGCGGTAAGCTTGAAGTCGATGGCGGCCTCGTATACGTATACATGCATAATTCAGTAGGAAATCGGGTCTCATGAATATATAATTCAGATCACTTGTTAAGAGGCCCTCGGCGCAAGCGCCTCGTTTCTTGCTCGCTTCGTTCGCCAAAATTTACGGACTGCAACAGCGCCAGGGCCATCGACAAGAGGCTATGCCCGGCAGTGCCTTAAAAGGACATCACAGTGCCTTATAAGGACGTCACAAGTTGCAGTCCACTATGTCGACGTGCAAATCTAAAAGTCCCTATTATTGGGATTGAGACGGATATTGATAGCTTCTTTTACCCTCCGTGTGTACCAATGCCGTTCCTGGGAAAGGCACTGAACCCCGTCCCAGTCTGGTTGATGCTGGTTATATCCCAGCATGTTCGGCTACGGCTGAGTTGTCAGTTCGGCGGAGCCTGACGTCCCTCTTATGCTCAGTGATTCTTTCTTTTATCGGACGGGCAGTTTCACCGATGTAGGATCTATCACATCCTTTGCAAGGGATGTTGTACACAATGCCATCCCGTCTCTATGTGGAGGAATTGGATCCTTGGGGCGTGTAAGTTGTTGACGTAGGGTATATCTGATCTGAAAACCGTTCGAATGCCATGGCTCTCTAGGCGGCGCTTGAGTTGTTGGAAGACACCATCAATGTACGGCAAGACTGTAAATGTCTCGTATACCTTCTGAGTTCCATCGAACTCTTCTTGGCACTGTGTACAAAACGGCGTGGGTAACCGTTGAGACTCAGGGCACTGTGGACACGGGTCCGTTCTTTGCATGGCTGTTGTGGACTTGTCACAATGCGTGAAGCTCTGTCAAATAGACATTTCACTAGACCTCTCTTCACCGATATGGAATGATGACAGTCAAACGCTATGTACTGGCCTGTGTGGGTAGGCTTCCTATAGACTGAGGTGGAGAGCCTATGGTTGTCGTGTCTATGAACTAAAGTGTCTAAGAATGCTATCTTCCCTTCACACTCTATCTCTGATGTGAACTGGATGGTTGGTTCGAGGCTGTTCATGTGTTTAAGCAGATTATCTGTTTCAGAGATGGGAACTATATGATGAAGCTAGGTGTCATCTACATCTCTTCCAAACACGAGGCATGCAAGAGAGGGGACATGTGTCCAACGCTTCTTCTTCGAAACTCTCCATGTATAGCTAGGTTGGCCACGACAGCCGAGACCGGACTGCCCATGGCTGCCCATTCTGTCTGTTCATAGTATGAACCTTTATACAGAAAATATGTGGATAAAAGGACAAATTCGAGGAGTTGAGTGAGTTGTTCCGGTGAGAGTGCGGTACTGTGAGAGTGCGGTGCGGCACCGTGTGCGTCGGCCAATAGGCCTTGTGCGTTATTGTTCCAATTATCGATCGAATTATTGACCGCCGCGCCGGTCCTCCCGTAGAGTATAAAACACGCTTGCTTACATTAGTTTTTATCACCTGACGAAGTGTTGCAGCGGCGCACGAAACGTCGTGATCTTTCAGATCCCTTATTGACCACATTGCGAGACAAACGAATATCACTAGCGATATTATTTTCGATATTTTGGTAGTGGTTAGTGAAAGAAATGAATTAAATATATTTATGGAAATGTTAATATTAAGTGAAGGTTGTACGCACAGTAAATGCCGCGAACATCATCATCATCATCATCTTTTTCTTCTTTTCTTGTTCTTGTTCTCCTCCTCCTCCTCCTTTTTGTTCTTCTTTTTCCTTCCCCTCTTCATCTTTTGTTTTTTCTTATAACTATTTCTTCTTCTTCTTTGCTTCTTCTTCTTTGCTTCTTCTTCTTCTTCTTCTTTTTTTTCTTCTTCTTCTTCTTCTTCTTCTTCTTCTTCTTCTTATTATTATTATCAGGTGGGCTGTATATAATACAGACCACCTTATGTTTTCGTTAGAATTGCCTTTATTTATTATTATTTATTTATTTTTCTTATTTCCAATCACTTTTTTGTTAGCGAGATAACTTGAAAATGGCTAAATCAAATGCCTTGAAATTTGGCATACATATGTATAGGCATATAGACAAAGCAAAATAAGGTTTTCAACCTTGACCTTGACTGATGACGTCATCTAGGCGCCATTTTGTAAAATTTTCTGAAAATCTACTCATGATCATATCTTCATAACGAAAATTCGTTTCTCATTCATATTTATCATGATCAAGGTCAATATCTGTCCAGTTAATTTTAGGTCCAAAAAAGCGCGCGCATGCGTACGTCCGCAAAATTTAAAAATGTTCAAAATCGTCTCAAATTTATTTTGCATACGTTTCAGGCCATTTTAAGCATTTTATAAAAAATCGCGCACACGCACATGCGCGCGCGTTCTCGCGCGTAACACCATTACACAACATAGAATCGCCATTTTTTTCTTTCATGATATTTCCCATATTTTTTCGAACAATTTGATACCATGTTTATCTCTTTTTGACCATTAATAACAAGATGAGCGTCCATTCAAGATAAATGTCCGTGCGCGCGAGCTCTTGTAATACATAGCATATATGGGCAAAAACATGCCTATACAAAATTCATTGTAACTCTTCAGAATGGATGGGAACTCCAATTTTTTTCATATTTGGATAGATTATGAGTCGGAGATATGATTTCATGTCTCATTTGACCCTCAATTAACTCATGACGTCATCATAATGGCCTCCGAACTCAAAATTTCAATTTGCATATTATGACGTCAGCATATTTTTGGAAAATTGATTGTATCTCTGTAAATATTGATTTTTCTTCCAAATTTTGATATGTTCTAGCTGAGACAATTTCCACAAATGCAGTAATCACGATTTTTCATTTTGACAAAGGCATCATGGCGTATTTTTGCGATTAAAGGAGGCATGTCAATTTTTCACATTTTGCGTGTATTCTCTATGGGACATGACTTTTTCTCAAAACTGGATTCTACATTCCCGTCTTTTTTGAGCAATATCTCCGTCGTTTTAGTTTTGTTTTTGCTGAGCTTTGAGTATGTTGTAGCTGAGACAATAAGCTATCACAAGTGTGCCCTTTATTTTTCGATCAGATGCCGGGATCATGCTCATATTTCACTTGCAAAGTGGGATTTGAGAATTCCATTTTCCGTTCACGTGTAATGTCTATGTGGATTATTTTGGTATAGTGGTCATAGCACTTGCCTCCCATTCCGGCGACCCAAGTTCGATTCCTGGTGGGTTAATTTTTTTTTTTTTTTGCCGTCGTTTTGAATTTGATTTTATGATCTTCTTCGACTATTATAACATATTATCATATACTATCACAAACAATGTAATAAAATGCCTAATTTTGCGTGTTATATCTATGGGAGAAATATGTCAATCGTTTGAGTACAACCTTATGGGAAATCTGAGTCCTTGTCGTGTATTAATTTTTTATTCATAGTTGGATAGAGTATGAGTCGGAGATATGATTTCTTATAAAAACAAAATCTAGAAAATGCATATTTCATTTTGATATTTAGATTTGAGGGTCAAAGGTCAAATATACTGTACATGGTTTCTCTAAAACCATGCATCGTATAGACTAGAAATTTGGCACACTAATAGACCTGAATAAGAGGATTATTTTAAAAAAATAAGGTCAAATCATGCCAATGTTTTCTTAACTACTTAGTATGTCACTAAACATGTGTGGCATTTACTTGGACAGCCCACCTATACTTGTTATTAACAAGTATTATATGTCTAGTTTATTTTTCTTATTTCGACCCACTTTTTGTTAGCAAGATAACTTGAAAATGGTTAAATCAAATACCTTGAAATTTGGCACACATATGTATTGGCATATAAACAAAGCACAATAAGGTTTTCAACCTTGACCTTGACTGATGACGTCATCTAGGCGCCATTTTGTAAAATTTTCTGAAAATATACTCATGATCATATCTTCATAACGAAAAGTCGTTTTTCATTCATATTTACCATGATCAAGGTCAATATCCGTCCGGTCAATTTCAGGTAAAAACGCGCGCATGCGTACGTCCGTGCGTCAGCGCGCGCAAAATTTCAAAATGTTCCAAATCGTCTCAAATTCATTTTGGATACGTTTCAGGCCATTTTAAGCATTTTATAAAAATCGCGCACACGCACATGCGCGCGTTTTCGCGCGTTACACGATTCTACAACATAAAATCGCCATTTTTTTCTTTCATGATATTTCCCATATTTTTTCAAACAATTTGATACCATCTTTATCTCTTATTGACCATTAATAACAAGATGAGCGTCCATTCAATATAAATGTCCGTGCGCGCGAGCTCTTGTAATACATAGCATATATGGGCAAAAACATGCCTATACAAAATTCATTGTAACTCTTCAGAATGGATGGGAACTCCCAATTTTTTTCATATTTGGATAGATTATGAGTCGGAGATATGATTTCATGTCTCATTTGACCCTCAATTAACTCATGACGTCATCATAATGGCCTCCGAACTCAAAATTTCAATTTGCATATTATGACGTCAGCATATTTTGGAAAATTGATTGTATCTCTGTAAATATTGATCGATTTTCTTCCAAATTTTGATATGTTCTAGCTGAGACAATTTTCTACAAATGCAGTTATCACAATTTTCATTTTGACAAAGGCATCATGGCGTATTTTTGCGATTAAAGGAGGCATGTCAATTTTTCACATTTTGCGTGTATTCTCTATGGGACATGACTTTTTCTCAAAACTGGATTCTACATTCCGTCTTTCGCGAGCAATATCTCCGTCGTTTTAGCTTCGTTTACGCTGAACTTCGAGTATGTTGTAGCTGAGACAATAAGCTATCTCAAATGTGCCCTTGATTTTGTCTTAAATTTTAGTTGGACCAGCCCACCTATACTTGTTCTAAACAAGTATTACAAATCTAGTTATTATTATTATTCTTCTCGTTCTCTTAATTTGTCATAATAAAAATTGATAGTTAAAGGACTGGCATCTGCTAAGAGTCAGTGGCTTGACAGATCCGGGATTTTGTATGAGGAGACGTATACCCCAAAGAACTGACAAAAAAAGTTGAAAGGTGAAGGGTCCAATATCCCCCAAAATCAATGACAAGCGGTAATAGGGGAAGGGGTCGAAATTTCGAACCCCGTGAACCAACGATTCGCCTCTGCATTAAAAAAATGTCAAATAGGAAATAACCCTGGACTGAAAAAAATTGAAGTTCAAGTTTGATCGATTATATTTCTATAATAATACTAATAATATCGACTATTTGTAAAAGCACCATATCTATTTCGCAGAAATGCTCAAGGCGCTGAGAGTATACATGAAAAATGTAAACTATAATTGGATCTAAATTCCAATACAGAGCACATAAACAATATAATTAAGAGTACATCAAACAAATAAGTTGACACAAATATATACTAAAGAAATGTACATTTTCAATTCAATTCAATTTAATTCAAAAGACTTTATTTCCATTAAAAAGGAACAAATGTATACCTATGATATAGTACAGACAGTTCAAAATATACAAATTATGAGCATTATGTTAAGTTAATTTAAACAAACTGTGAAGATGAGTAGCAGGAAAAGGGAGCACCTGTATAAAGCTTGTTTTAGCTTGTTGATTCAGGCGTCCAAATGAACAAAATAATTACACACAGATAACATAATAATGAGTATTGCGCATGGATTCATCTACCCCTCCCCCTCCCCACCACCCCTCCCCACCACCTCCCCTCCCCCCTTCTCTCTCTTATGGTAATTTACAACATTATATTTGACTTTAAAATAGGTATTGAACTAAACAAATTAAAGGGATAATGTATATATTTAAAGATTTTTCTTGAAGGAGTTCAAGTAAACATATTGTGTGACAGAAGATGGAAAAGAATTCCATACTGTGGGCCCTGTATATCTTACCGATTGTTGCATGTACTGTTTATCAATATTCCAGATGTGTAACTTTAGACTATTTCGAGTATTATATTTATGAATTTTATAGTTAGTTTGGAACATAGTGGCAAGAGATGACGGTGCATTACCTTTAATACATTTGAATACAAACACAGCATTTTGATATTTATTTAGGCTATAAATATTGAGGGTATTTAACTGTCTGAATAAAGGTTTAGAATGGGCCAAATAATTAGAGTTTGTACAATATCGTAGACAACGCTTCTGAAGTAAAAATAAGGGTTTCAACTTAGAAGGACTTGTATTTGCCCACACGATGTTACCATATGACAGAAATGAGAGAATGAGTGAATTATAAATCACAAACAATACATATCCTGGTAAACAATAATTCAGCTTTAACAATGATCCTGTAGTTTTACTAATCTTTGTAGAGATCATGGCAATATGAACTTTCCATAAAAGTTTTTCATGTATGAGAATACCTACAAATTGAATATTTGAGACTTTTTCAATAATTGTTCGAAAGGAGCTTTTATATCTTCGAAATGGATCAATACAAGCATTTTCTCTTTGGAAATGTTTGTATGTGTGCACTTTTATATATTGTTTCTTCTTGAACTAGCCATGGACCGGTTTGCGCGCCCGGTCAGAGTTCCTTGCATGCTTCCTTTAAAGGGATCCGGTAACTTTGTCTCAGATTCTGAAACAAAATTCTGGATTTAGCTCATGATGCAATGATAATCATAAACCTTTAGGTCAGTCAGGAACCCCATGACTTTTACAAGCTGATCGCCTGTCTGATTATCAAGATATTTATGATTGGAATTACAAATTTTGAAAACCATTCGCCTGATGGTTTCATAACACTATAGTCTATTAGGGAAAACGAGTATGGTAAAACCGGTCAATCAAAGATTTTTACTTTTTTGAGGCACTTCTTGATCATTTTGAAGCGCAATTTTTTTAGGGCTTCATTATTACACCATATCACAGACACTAATAACATGTAGGGCCGTGTATCTCAGATTTAACACTGTTAAACGATCCCTTTAAACAAAGGTTGTCCCTGGCGACATGGGGGCTTGCCAGGGGCTTGCCCAACGTGGCATCAGGTTATTAATGCAGACTGGATTCCAAGTGCTGTGGCTCCTTCATTGACGACAGGTTGATGGAGTGCCTCATCACACGGTCCCCGGGAAGGAATTTTGTTTGGGTGCGTGAGCTGGTTTGTTGTATGATCCAGTTGCATTGAAATTAATTCAAAGTATAATTTATTCTTTTTAAAATCTGTTCACATGTACCGATATTCATTATTTACGCGCCAAACATACCAAGTGGTATAAAAAGATAAAGTTTTCTTTTCTTGTTTTCTTTAAAGCTATGTTAAGTAAATTTATACTACATTAGATGCTAATACTGTAGATATTATATTACACTTCAATTCATATGTCGTCATTTGTGTTTATGTTTTAAATAATACTTGCTGAATATAGCCTGAATCTTTGTATATTTGTATTATACTTTACGTTAGATGTTCTTTGTTATTCAGTTATTAAACTTGAAAAAATGCAGAAATAAAATCAAATCAAATATATGGGTGATTATTTTACGTTGGATTGAGCTAAGAAATATGGTACCCGTATCGTAAAAAAATGTATATCAAACAAATGATAAAAAGCCACATCAATGTGGTTTGGTTTTACTAGACTTAACCCCTCAGCATATATGGGTGATTATTTTACCTTGAATTGAGTTGAGACATAATTATGGTACCCGTATCGTTGAAAATATATATCAAACAAATTTATTTATTTATTTTTATTTTATTTTATTTATTTGGCCATAAAAATCTTTTTAAATAGAGAAAGAGAACGAAATGAGAAGCGAGGAGAAGAGTAAAGAAATGGTTACCTATGGGGCCAAGGTTTGCAAAAGTGAAATGTAACACTGTTGCCCAGAGGCATGCGAGCCCTCATGGGTAAAAAGCCACAACAATGTGATTTGGTTTTACGAGACAAAACAAAACAATAGTTTAGTTCGACCACATTTGAGTCGGTTCCAATATGGTGTTGTTTTTGCTCGCTCGCTTAAGATTTAGAAACTTGAAAATTTACATTAGGGCAAGAGAAGAGAACCATATTCGAAATAATGCTACCAGGGCTATGAGGAGTAACATGTAATTTTCTAACTAGATTAATAATAATAATAATAATCTGGATTTATATAGCGCTTAATACGAAATACCGTCTCTAAGCGCTTTTCAGATATTATTATCACGGTCACAGGATTCATTCATGCACAATGCGCACCATCTCCACTCCCTGTCGAGTATTCCTACCATATTATTGTCACCGTGTGGGTATATGGCAATTACTATCACAAAGGCTTTTGTCATCCTACTAGGTCCCATGTCTCTCCTGGGTATGGAGTGGCAAATGTAGTTTAATGCCTTGCCAAAGGACAATACATGAGACTAATATATGCTGAATCATATGATTCATATTGCATTCATACATTCTTTCGATTTTTTCTTCTTCAAATTTACTGTTATATACAGTATAATTATATACACATGTCTTTATCTTTATCTTCTTCTTTTTTAACTAAGCACTTACTCAAAGTAACTTTTCACAATGATTGTCTCTCCAGGATTCAGAATTCGGAAATCAGTTGCAGGGAAAAATTATTCAGCAATTTTCCGGCGTCACCGTTTCCTCATCCAGTAAACTGTTATCTGCCCTCATATTTCACACAATGTGACAATTTCCACTGCCTTTTGGGGAGTGGTGAATCAACTCACGTCTGCCTCTAGCCGGCTGGGTATATATAAATTATACACAATGTAGCGTAATGTTGCGCGAGGGAGAAGGGATCGCTCACCACTCTGTGCGATGGGAATTTCAAGCCAAACGCACTAGTGGAAACGTGACGCTGAGGTGTGAGATGCGGGGGTTGTCTTCAGGCAATGTGAATTTTCCCATCAATCATTCCTCGCACTGTGGGTTAGGTCAATTCATCTTTTCACTGATTTGCCACCGTATCGATCAAAGATTTGATCTTGATAATGGCTATGTGGGTGAGACATCCATTATGGGGGTTAAACGGAATCGGGCTCGGTATAATGGGGAGCAAATGTCTCAATAACATCGCAGCTATCAAAAATTAATATCGCATTTCTAAACATTCTATAGTCAGTGAATATCATATGGTATAAATTAACAGACAGTGACTTTTTAGTCAAAGAGATAAACCACTATTTCTGGCTGAAATCCTCGCTACAATTTTCTTTACTCCTATTTTTTCATTTTCTGCACATGTCCAACAATGAAAGAGATTACAGTAGATACAAAATTTAGAAAAAATAAGCAGTAGTAGAGTAGTAGTAGTAGAGTAGTAGTAGTAGTAGTAGTAGCAGTAGTAGTAGTAGTAGTAGTAGAAGTAGTAGTTGTAGTAGTAGTAGTAGTAGTAGTAGTAGTAGTAGTAGTAGTAGTTGAGTAGTAGTAGTAGTAGTAGTAGTAGTAGTAGTAGTAGTAGTAGTAGTAGTTGTTGTTGTAGTAGTATTAGTAGTAGTAGTAGTAGTAGTATAGAAGTACATGTAGAAGTAGTAGTAATAGTAGTAGTATAGTTGAATTAGTAGTAGTAGTGGTGGTGGTGGGAGTAGTAGTAGCAGTACGGTGAATTGCCGTTTGGTCTACAACCAGTTCGTCTAATACCCAATTGGTCTATTCCCATATGGTCTACACACAGCCAGTCTACTATCCACATGGTCTAATAATCATTTCGTCTACTTATCATTTGGTCTATTACCATTTAATCCAACAACCGCTTAGTCTAATTCCCAGCTAATTTCCAGTTGGTATAATGCTCATTTCGTCTATCAACCAAGACAAGGTTGATGAATATCTTAATGAGATTAATGATGAGGAAAAGATATTATCTTATAGGTGATTACAACATAAATTAATTAAATTACGATACTGATATTAAGGTCAACACTTTTTGGGACTGCATGTATTTACATACTTTGTTTCCAGTTATCATGAAACCCACCCGTATTACACAGAACAATTTTTTGTATCCAAGCTGATTTTGATTGTGGTCTTATTTATTCAGACCTCTCTGATCATTTACCTCTACTTTGTATTAAACTAGGAAAGAGTGTTCATTTTATAGATTAAAATACATGTGAGCAGAGGAGGTTAATTACTGATAAAATAATAGCTCACTTTAAACAAAGATTGCAGTTAGCAAACTGGATTAAGGTGTATGAAACTGTAGACACCGGAGGATCTTGTGAAGTATTTATGAGTTTATTCTTTGAATTGTTCATGTTTCCCTTATATCGATTCTTCAGTAAAACATATGAGTAAAAAGCCACGGATTACTAATGACATATTGAAATCGATAAAGAAGAAACAAAAACTATATTATAGATATTTGAACAGTAGTAATGATAGTCATAAACAAACTTATATCGATTTTAAAAACAAATTGTTTAATGTTCATCTTCTGTCTAAACAAAAACATTTTCGTAATATGTTTCAGAGAATGAAAGGAAATATGAGGGAGAATTGGATGCATATAAACAATTTGTTAGGGGAAAAGAAATGTCTTCCTTCCCGGCAAATATGTATTTTCCACATGTACCTTTAGTAACTGATAAGCAGAAAACTGATATATGTTATAAATATTTTGTTGAACTTGGTGAAGAAATAAGTAAAAACATTCCATTATTTCAATTTTCCTTTGATGATTATATGTCAGACAATTTGATACGTGGGTCTTTGTTTATGAAGCCAACATGTGTGTCTGAAACCGTTAGGCTGGCTCTATCTTTGAAATCTTCGAAATCTAGTGGATCTGATGACATTGCACCACGAGTTATCAAAGAATGCATACATTTTTTTTTGCAGATCCTCTTTGTAATATTTTTAACACATTAGGGGGAACCAAATAAGTTAAAATTTGTAAAGATAGTGCCAGTTTTCAAGAAAAATGACAAAAGAAATATTGAAAATTACAAACCGATTGCTTTGCTACCAATTTTTTCCAAATTACTGGAAAAGATTATTCATGAACGATTTCATAACTATTTTGAACAAAGTAAATTTTTGATAGCAGAGCAGTTCGGGTTTTGTAAAAACTCTTCTAGTGGTATGGGTGTTTTGAATTTAACTGATATCAATCTGAAAATCTTGATCAAGGAAATTTTAGTCTGGGTATATTTCTAGACCTGTCAAAAGCATTTGACACAATTGATCACCAAATACTTTTCAATAAACTATCACACTTTGGTATAAGAGGAATTGCTTTGAATTGGTTTCAAGATTATTTGTCAAATAGGCAACAATATGTGGTGATCAA
The DNA here is from genome assembly GCA_037976565.1 of Mesocentrotus franciscanus. Taxonomy (NCBI): domain Eukaryota; kingdom Metazoa; phylum Echinodermata; class Echinoidea; order Camarodonta; family Strongylocentrotidae; genus Mesocentrotus; species Mesocentrotus franciscanus. The sequence continues at coordinate 22,652,842 of CP137679.1, read as the reverse complement.
TGGTGTCAAATAACAATTGCAAAATATTCAATGTGATGTACCACAAGACTCTGTTTTGGGTCCTCTTCTGTTTCTTGTCTATATTAATGACATTATAAATTCGTCAGCATTATTTCATTATTCATTGTTTGCGGATGATACAAGCTTAATAATGTCTCATCAAAATATTCATGAATTAATATCATTAGCAAACAATGAAGTACAAAAGTTGAATACCTGGTTTTGCTGTAATAAGTGGTCATTGAACTTTGACAAAACTAGGTAGGCCTATGTGATTTTTGGATCAAGGAGCAGGTGGGTCCCGAAAGATGTCCATTCATTATTGATCGGTGGACATGAAATCATGAGAACTGACAATTGTTCCCTTCTTGGAGTCACTATCAATGAATTTCTTTCATGGAAGCCTCACATATCTAATATTTGGATAAAGATTTCAAGAGGTATTGGTGTCATATCAAGATTGAGATATATTCTACCTCAAACTATACTCGTCACTATTTATAATAGTATTATCTTGCCTCATTTATTGTATTGTAATATTGTATGGGGCTATTCATATAAAACCCACCTTCTTAGGTTGAAATTATTACAAAAGAAAGTAATAGACTAATATCAAACTCTCACTTTCGAAGTCCAAGTGGACCTTTATTTCGTCAACTGCATATTTTGCCCGTCAGTATGAACAGCAGGGGCGGATCTAGCTTTTTGCTAAGGGGGTTGACGGTGACCCAATGACGTCCACGAGCCGCATACGCGATTTTTTTTTCTTCCTTTTTTGAACCCCCCGGCCAGTGATGTTTTCCTGGCATCTTCTAACACGATATAGAGCATAAAAAGCAGTGCATGATAACGTCTTTTAAAATCAAGTAACAGTTTAATACACAGTTATATCCAGAGTTATCATGTGTTTGGTTAAGTTACCAGATGAGTTGAATATCTTCTCACAATATTTGCACTTGAAAGGTTTCTCTCCAGTGTGCGTTCTTTCTTTTTTTTTTTTTTTTGGCACCCAAGGGGTAAACCCCTAACCCCCCGTAGATCCGCCCCTGGACAGTATTTTGCTCAGTACTCTGATATTTATGTATAAATATAACCAGGGTCTACTGCCATCCTTGTTCAATGATGTCATGTTCACTTTAAATTCCTCTATTCATTCGTATGACACAAGACAAGGTCATTCCTTTCATCAACCACTCTACAAAACCACTATGGGCTTAAATTCTTCTCGTGTCAACTGCGTTAAAGCATGGAATGAACTGGACTTGAATATTCGGGGTAGTACTACGTTGTCAAGGTTTTAAAAAATGTATGTGTATGTCAGTGTATGTGTGTTGATGATTGAATATTTGTATTATTATAAGATTCATTTCATGTATGGATAATTTGCTCAAGGGGCCCTGTTTACAAGCTTTTGGTTCTTTAAAGCTCCTTACCTTTAATACTTTGTATATTTATGATTACATTTTATGTAGGATTTTTTAAATGGTTGAATAAATTTAAATTGAAATTGAACCATTTGGTCCATAGCCCACTTTGTCCAATTCATCTGATAACTATTGAGTCTAATAACCACTTTGTCTAATTAGCATTTCATCTGATGACCACTTGGTCTAAATATCAGTTTGGCTACTATTCATTTGGTCTGATATTCATGTTGTCCATTAACAAAGGATGGGTTATCCTTTGAAATTCGTTCGAGGATATACTTAAACAAAATATATAGAGATACAATTTGGCCATCATGTAGATTAACACTTGTGGTAAAAACATTCGCATATACATAATTACAGAATACATAGTATAAAATAAGCACAATGCATAATAGAGCTTCAATACCAATGGAAATATCATTTAATAACGAATCACGTTGTTCAACAGTTACACGAAGAGCCTTACATCGTTGGGGGGAATCTAAATTCATCGATATATACATCTTATAATGGAGATACCAATTTGTAATTTAAAAAAATGTTTGAAGTAAATGATACATGGAAATTAAAAATAAAAAAATTACTGCACATTGAAATAGTGCCCCAAAGACTGATCTATTACAGTATGTATAAAGGAGTTTCTACGCACGCCCGTGACTGAGAAAATAGAAACGGTTTTTACTTAGTGGTCTGTTTCTCCATTTTCCATTTTAAACAAAAACAGAAAAACGTATTATCCGCACGTACCCTGATTCTTACAGCCGGTTTATTTACTTTTTTCTACCACACAATATCTAAGCGTAGTGCACTGAATACAATGCATATATGCATGCGCATAATTATGCACCGACCAAATAGCAAAATGTAAACATGCGGATCGAAGTTTGGTAAATTTGCGATTTGTCTAGTACATCATTATGATAACATAGAGGAGAAAACGGATTGACAATTAATCAAAGTGATATCTATAATGCAGTTCATCCAACCTTGATATATAGCAAACTACGTTAGAGGAAAGTAGAAAAATCAGAGAAGTAGACTGGTGAAAGTTTGAAATGGGACAAATAATGAGAAAGTTATGAATTTTTAAAGTTTGTATATCACTATTGGTATGGGCTCTCACATTTGCTAAACCTGTAATGTCTCTGTGATGTTGTGGCGGACCACTTTCCCATTTGTTCCAACACTCAAAATTACTAAAATTCCAGTTGTTCACACTCAGGAGGGTCTATTCTCTTTAGAGGGCCTGTAATAATACGCTATCCGTAATAAGTTGAGTAATAGTGCCCAGCCTTATTATATATATCTCTATGGCAGTGCCCCACTTGGGAGAAAAACAGAAATTAGTGATAGTTTTGTACATGACAAACGGGAGAGTTATCCCCGACTTCGTCACAATCCACTGGCCAAACTGCCAGTTTGAGATTAGCATAGACTAAATGATCTCAAATTTCAAATATTCATAACTTTCTTATTATTGGTCCGATTTATTTTAAATTTTCGCCATTATTATTTGTGTTATTTTTCTGCTTTCATCAGTTGTGTGTGACATTGGTGTTTATACTGAGAAAAAAATATTGTTTGGTACTTGAAGACACCATTAATTCTTGTCGACCTCTTTTTTTTAGCCTGCAGAATCTGCTGAATTGGTGAGCAAATACTGTTTTAAAGACTGATTTTTGGTAGTTTTTGTTTAGAATACCTTTTTTACCGATATTCAGCATCACGTGCTCAAGATTAATACGATATTATGTGTTTGATGCCCAAAATTTACGGGTTCGTAATCATTGGCCTGTGTTTATTACAGTCCCACTCGTTTAATTTTGTGTGCGTTTTTCTCGATTCTTGACTCAACTCTAGATCATAGATCTACTTATCACCAGTATTATCAATCATCTATGAGTATGAAGGCGCAAATCAGAACTATTATGTAAACCATATTGTACTAATAAGAATGTTAATCTTGTTTGTTTTCAGCTGGCCTGTGAGTGTGACTTCAACTTGCTAACTGTTGCTTCCTCTTGAGTCTTGTTCCGTTTGCCATTACCACAATAAAAAAAATTAAAATGGGGGAAAACATGGAGAGAAAAAATTATTATACAGAGAAGATTTAACCTAGGCTTAAAGTCAAGAGAAAGAGAGAAAATTACATGCATTACAGGAGTGGCCATAGCCATATTTTCAGGTGTTTTTCACATTTTCTTTTCTATTTGGAATATATACCTTTTAATTTTATGCTTTGCAGATTTCTTCATTCTAAAAATAAAATCCTAACCAACCCCCATCAAGAAGTTTCTAGTTGTGTGAGAAACTGTCATCATGGCAGAACGCAGAGTCGTCATACTCTATGGCAGCCAGACAGGAACGGCTCAGGATGTAGCAGAGAGGATTGGTCGAGAAGCCAAGAGGAGACACCTGGCAGCTCGAGTCTTGCCTTCGGACTCTTATTCTATCGTAAGTGTGGCAGTAAGATACTGAGTGAAGCCAAGTGAATGCTTTATGACTAGACTGATTAAAACATTTGGTTAAGGGGGTCAGATGTGCAAAATACAAACTCAGATTATCATCTGACACTTTGCATTCGAGACGCTGGATACTTAAAAAACAAATCACCCCCAATATCTTAGTTTCCACTTTTCAACCACACATTTTGAAAATTATTTACATTTTCCTTTTAAAATAGGGTTAAACAAGCAGTACACTGGTCTAACTTAGTAATATCAGTTTTAGATATTAGTAATTCATGTGAGCACATGTAATACCATTGTCTCTGTTTTTCGTTTCTTTTTTGCCAGGCAAGTTTAATTCAGGAAGAGTTGGTGATCTTTGTTTTAGCAACCACAGGACAAGGGGATGAGCCGGATAATATGAAGGTAAATTTACATAATACACTGGGGTCATAACTTATAAATAACAGAGCAAGATAGCCAAGATTCAATTTTAAGTGTGAAACGATGCTTATTTCTCAAATTTGTTTCAACAGTCTAACAATCATTAGGTTACATGAATAATGTTGATTCTGATTGGCTGTTCAAAGATGTTGCAAGATATTATACACCATTGCAGTCAACCCCAAATTACTTGCTCTGCTTATATGATACATTCTCTGGCAGCAATTGCTCTGTGATCAATTTTGTACACTACCCAAAGCCATCACTTTAAACTCTCAAAATCACAGTCTTAATCCTCACCCTATACACTTGACAATATGATGCTCAGAGCAATTGTTACTGGAATAAACGCTGGATCTCCCTACCTACTGCCTGCATTCCTTTCTTCATTTCTGTATGTCAAACGTAACTCTATACATTTCATTTTTGCAAAGTTAAAGTGATTTTATTCTTCTTTTTTTGTTTGTTTATAGTTGATGAAATGTATCTGTTTTTGTTCTCAGAAATTTTGGCGCTTTATCATGAGGAAGGATTTGCCAGGTGACTCGCTGACTCAGCTGAAATTTTCAGTACTTGGGCTTGGAGATTCATCCTACCCAAAGTGAGTAGCATACATTGTTAGGATATGCATCAATCAAGTTATATAGGTGCTTCGTGTCTACCTTTCCCGGTGCTTTGTATGATTATGATACTGTTACAGGCTATTTCAAGTGGTATCTCAAATAGATTTACCTCGTAACTACTAAAGTAAGTTGGCTAACTATCCACTCTCGTTTTTCTCTTGCTATAGTAATAGTTCTGTATAAATACTTGTACCAATTTGACCTTATTTTCTTGGTGTAGCCATAACCAATTTAATTTTGGAACCATAATTGTCTTAAATTAGGCCAAATAAAAAAAAATTATCTAACATGTTTAGCGTCCAGCCTTTTAAAAAAAAAGGAAGAGGAGGCCCTTCTTATTTAATTTTGTCTTCTTCAAAATGGCCCCTCGGCACATTTTTCAAGATGGCCGCCAGCTTTTATATTCTATTTTAATTTTTTCAGAAAAAGATGATTTTAGCAGTATGTTTTTTCGTGTTTTTTCATTAGAAAAAAAAAGAAGAAAAAAAGCAGGCGGCCTAAATAAACATGATTTTTTTTCTTTTTTTTTCGCCTAATGCAAATTCTGTACATTTCAGTGAGATATTGTTTTGTTATTCTTCTTCCATCTTAATCACAGATTTAACTATGTTGCCAAGAAGTTATTTCGTCGTTTGATTCAGCTTGGTGCATCCAATTTGATCCCGCTTGGCTTGGGGGATGACCAACATGATCTTGGGTAAGAAACAGTCTGCCATGAAGACAATGCTCAAGGATTAGTTTGGAAGTCATCAAATCTATGAATATATTGATAATGTATTATTGTGCTTTAATTATAATTTTCAAATGTTCCAGTGACTTAGTTACCTATCTGTCCATTCTTGTAAGCTCTTTTCTCTCAATAAATCCCTACAGGTCTGAGATAGGATCACCAAATCCATAATACAGAGGCATTTATTGAGGGTTGGAGCTAAGTTTGTTAAATGTGTCTTAAGGTCAAAGGTCAATAAATTCTCTCTCAAAAGCAGTGTGCTCTTGACAACTTCCTTTAACTTTCAGGTAGGCTTTAAAAATTTATACGACAGATGCATCTCTTGAAGGCCTAGATAGGATATTCTTCTTCTATTTTTCATGACAATCCTTTAATGTCAATATTATTTTTCCATGAATAATTAGCTTTGATTTTAATTGTGTATGTGTGGACTGTTGGATATTTCACTTTATTCCAGACCAGATGCAATTATAGATCCATGGTTGAAGTCCTTATGGAAGGAAGTCCTGTCCCTCTACCCTCTACCTAGTGGTCTTGAGATCATCCCAGCTCATGTTTGGTAAGTAAGGCAGCACATAATGTATATGTCAAAGCCTTTTTATAGTGTTGGTAAACCCCCAAAGACTTTTTTTGTTTGTGTGTGTTATCTGTATGAACCTCAGTGAGATCGGTATGTAAAGCTAATACAGCATTTAAAGATTGCCTTGATTTACCCTTTACTTTCTGATATTTAAACTGAAATTAGTGTGAATTCGTGGATCTATGAACAGAATATGTGGCACACTTCTCTTTTGGTACAAATAGAAAAATATAGTTACCAGTAATCACTAAACATTGCTCACTATAATTAGTTTTCATTCTGGAAATTCAACCTGAATTTGAAACGGCAGAGTATGTTCATGTCTATGCATTTACATTGTCATGTCCGCCATTCCTCTCAAATTTTGTGTCCCCTAATTTAGTCCACCTGCCAGATACAAAGTGCAATTCATAGAGAGTATGGAGAATGGATTTATGAAAGACATCGCTGACACACCAATTGTTGAGCCTCGTAGTTCTGTTGCCCCAAGCAATCTGTGCCCATTCCATGCCAAGATGGTGGCTAATGAGCGGCTGACCACTCTCGATCACTTCCAGGATGTTCGATTGGTCAAACTAGATGTGCAGGAGTCCAACATCAAGTAAAGAATTTACTTTTTTTCTGCATAACTGCTGTCATGTAATTATATTGAGATTCGTGATTACAATTTTTTTTCTGTTTGGAAGGGATCGTGATGTGTACTAAGTAGGGCTTATGTGTCCAAAAGTCCAAAATGTATCTTTGAAAGGAGTGCCAAAGTGGTAGAGGACATAGAGGGAAATAGTTAACTCCCAGTTCATTTGGTTATATTATGAATCATTAACAGGATGAAGTACTAATTATTAATGTTTGACATGTACATGTAACTGTATTTCCAAAGAAACCATCAAATGATATCTTTTGTTATAATAATGATAATAATAATAATAATAATAATAATAATAATAATAATAATAGTAGGTTTTTTGTATAGCCCTCATGTCTGCCAAATTTGAAAGTCTTGGTGCTCCACAATTATTAGCCGGCTTTAGCATGGCTGCCATTATGGCGCTTTAGCATTTAGAGGTAGAGGTGTTGTGGTCTAGTGGATAAGTCGTCGGACTGTGGATCACAGGGTCCGCGGTTCGAGTCCTGCCATGGCACTAATGTCATTGGCAAGATATCAATCTACATTTGCCACTCTCCACCCAGGTGTTAAATGGGTACCGGTAGGAAGGAATTCCTTGAATACTGTCATTGCTGTGAGCGCCAAAATCGGCTGCCTAGCAGGGCCGGGGTAATAGTTGGAGCGCCTTGAGCACCATGCATGGTGGATATGTGTGCTGTATAAATATCCAATATTATTATTATTAAAGGAAATAATTATCATGGACAGACACAGAGACACTTTCAAAAAATCTGGCCAATGAAAGTTCAATATTCTGTTGTATTGCCCCAGGAAATAATGTTTGTAGCATGTTTTATGAATATATGTAATTCTAATGTCAGTACATTTCAAATGGTGATGTACTGGGTTATTGACTTGAAGTTTTGCAACCATTTTCATAGAGTATATCAGAATAACCTGTGAGAACTTGGAGAAAATGATAGTGTAAGAAGAGCATTATATTATTTGTGGGGTGAAGTTGGAGCAGTGCAAATCTTCACCCATTGGATGTAATTCAATGTTGGTCTAACATGCATTGTAATAGATCCCAGTCTAAGTAATCTCAGATTTGGTATTCAACCGGTTAATTAGAGAAAGCCTCTAATTCTGAAGTTTTATTATGCATTATTATATATAGGAACTTTTCTGTGAGAAGTTGGAGTCAAAGAAAGATTAAACTTAAGTATTATAGAAAGACACATCCACTTGCCATCCATCTGTTCGTGTCCTCCTGCTGGGCGCTCAACAAAATCTTGAATGAGGACGTGTCTTTTTTTGTTGTCAGGTATTCTCCTGGGGATGTTTTAATGATTCAACCGAGAAATTCTACATCCTCCGTGGACGGTTTTCTTCAAGACATGAATCTTGATCCAGATCAGATGATCACCATCTCTCAGAATGACCCAGGTTAGTGCAGGTCATAGCTGAGCAATCCTACATGGGTGATCAGTGGTGGATCCAGGGTGGGGTGGGGGTGAGGGGATGGGGGGCTAAGGTGTCAGAAAATACAGAAAAGCAAAAACAAACAAGCATGTTAACATGCGGTAACACCTGTAACTTGAAGGTATTGGTTTAGTTGGGCATTTGGCTTGTGTGCCCCTTTGCAGCAAATAACATTCTTCTCAATTTCTTACATTGAAACCAATGGAGTTATTGAGATCGTATTCTACTCAAGGCATCATGCCGAACCTTCCATCTCCCAAGATGCTTCCCACACTTGGTGACAGAGTATTCACAACTGCTGCTCCCAAACTGTGGAATAGCTCACCCAGATTTCTTCGCTCCCAGCAGTATCTCAATACCTTCAAAACTCACCTCTTCTGTTGATAACATAATTGTAAAACGCATTTGAAACATGTATATGGAAAAAGTATTATGTAAGTGCATTATTACTATTACTAATTGTGATGAGAAAATACGTTTAAAACCCAATGGACATAGACCCCTAATTCATTTACCCCCTAGAAGATTGCCTGAAGCCCTAATTGCGGTTATTTTAAGGGAGAAGCTGTCAGGAGTAATTGTTCTATGGGGTAGGTGTCCAGGGAATAGTCATGCTGATATTATAAAGAAGTATTAGAAAACAAAATGTTGGCCACCTGATAAGTCTTTGTTATTGACCTCTTGACCACCTTATAGACGTCCCCCTGCCTCCATCTTGGCTGCTACCTCCAACGTGTTCCATCCGCTACCTAGCAACCAACTACCTGGATATCAACAGCATCCCGAGGAGGTCCTTCTTTGAGATGCTGGCCCACCATGCGAGGAACGACTTGGAGAGAGAAAAATTCCAGGAGTTTGACTCTGCCGAAGGCCAGGTATTCCATTTTGAATAATGTGATAATGGTACTGATGTATTAGGATCTGGTGCTGACACTCACATGCGCCATGCAGTGATGCTCCTGGAGCTCAAATATTGCTCTGGTTTTAGCCATACAGCAATACTTCCGAGTATGAATGTCAGGGATTAGATGGACAACTACCCATCTCTTCCTACGGATAGTAATACATGAAGCCAGATAACAAAAAAATCACTTTCTGTCAGAGAAATAAGATTTTGATGGTTTTAGTCTGGATGATGGTTGTTCCAGTTGGATGATTTATTGAGGGAGGGTTAGTTGTGCATAGGGATAATAATCATATCGGTTATTAGAGGTTATGCTTGATTAATCTTTTTACAGGAGATAGCTATTATGGCTTATTGGCAAAGGATGCAGGGGCATGGGTGGGATGTTGGGCCATATTTGCCAACAATATAAATAACAATTTTCCAAATCCGCACCCCCCCCCCAAAGGCACTAAATTTTCAACATTTGCTAACAGAAAATCCGGATTCATATATTCCCTAACCTACCCCCTCTAGTGACACCCCTGAACTGTCAAGACATCTGGCTACATTAGTACCCTTGTGTCTTAGTTTCCTCATATTAATCTTTTCCTTATCTTTAGCAAGAGCTGTACACGTACTGCAACCGCCCTCGTCGGACAATCCTTGAGACGTTACAGGATTTCCCTCATGTGAGCAGTACCATCCCGTTGAAATACCTCCTGGATCTTATACCAGCAATACAGTCTAGAGCTTTCTCCATAGCCTCATCACCAATGGTATGCTTGATCACTCCACACTCTCTCAATCTCTCTGTCGTAATCTCTCTCTCAATCTCTCTGTCTAAAGCTCTCTCTCTCTCTCTCTCAATCTCAATCTCAATCTCTTCTTCTCCATCTCTCCCTCTTCCTCCCCTCTCCCTTTCTCTCCCTTTCCCTCTTTTCACTCTCTCCTCTCCTCTCACTCCACTTCTCTCTCCCTGTCTGTCTCTCTCTTCCCTTGTCTCAGTTTTTCCCCTTCCCTTTCCCTTACTCCACTTCCATCTCTTTCCCTCCCTTTCTTTCCTCCCTCCTTCCCTCCCTTTCTTCCCTCCCTTTCTTCCCTCCCTTTCTTCCCTCCCTATCTTCCCTCCCTATCTTCCCTCCCTATCTTCCCTCCCTATCTTCCCTCCCTATCTTCCCTCCCTTTCTTCCCTCCTTTCTTCCCTCCCTTTCTTCCCTCCCTTTCTTCCCTCCTTTCTTCCCTCCCTTTCTTCCCTCCCTTTCTTCCCTCCCTTTCTTCCCTCCCTTTCTTCCCTCCCTTTCTTCCCTCCCTCCCTTTCTTCCCTCCCTTTCTTTCCCCCTTTCTTCCCTCCCTTTCTTCCCTCCCTTTCTTCCCTCCCTTTCTTCCCTCCCTTTCTTCCCTCCCTTTCTTCCCTCCCTTTCTTCCCTCCCTTTCTTCCCTCCCTTTCTTCCCTCCCTTTCTTCCCTCCCTTTCTTCCCTCCCTTTCTTCCCTCCCTTTCTTCCCTCCCTTTCTTCCCTCCCTTTCTTCCCTCCCTTTCTTCCCTCCCTTTCTTCCCTCCCTTTCTTCCCTCCCTTTCTTTCTTAATAGTTGGCATTTTTATTTTGATTACCTTTTTTTTTTAAAGACAATTTTGTACATAGCTGTGTGCATCTACAGGACTCCGTAGCTCAATACACCTTTGACAAATATATTTCAAATGATGCATGTTTTTCTCCAAAATCCCGAGTTGCCAACTATCTAACTTACTTGCTATGCATAATGGCAACTCTATTGTGGAATCACTTTGCATACACTACCGGTAGTTGTTGCTATGTCTTGCAAGTCTCTGGCAACCTTTGGGTTATAAAAAAACTATTGTTCAAGAAGTATTGTTCGGTAGGGCAAGCTATAATTTTTGTTATACCTAGCAACAACTCATGTATGCAATTCGCATTCTGACTATCAAAATATAATTACTCGTAACAGGTGAATGAAATAAGTTGTGTGAGGCCCTTCACAAAGGCATATGCATAAATTTGGCTACATTACTAAAATGGCCTATTCAACAGACCAATTTTACAAATGCATGCCTCAATGCTTCATCACTTAAGAGCTGGGGTAGAAACATCCATAAATTTGTATATACTTGACAATAGTCTATTGGTAATAGGCCTTTTTTGTAATGTAATCATTATGTCTTTGATATTTCATTCACCTGTTATGGATAATTGTGCTTCAATAGTCAGAGTACAAATCGCATACATTCTTTGTTGTTTGGAAGGACAAGCCTTAATGTTTGTCCGACCTAGCAACAACGAGTGTATGCAATTTGCATTCTGATTATTGAGATACAATAAAAACAGGTGAATGTAAAAGCTTGTCGCTAGATAGAAGTGAATAAATTTGAATACATTTTTAAAATGGTCTATTGCGCATCTATGCTTGTATAGATTTACATTTAGATCTAGGTTGCTAGTGTAACAACTTCATTTCCAGTTTCTTAAGTTTATAATCTCAAAATTCTTCTTTTCTCTCTCTCTCTCTTTGCAGGCACATCCTGGTGAGATTCACATCATGATGGCTGTCGTCAAATACAAGACAAAGTTAGTCCGGCCAAGAGAGGGCCTCTGTTCAAACTGGATAGCATCGCTCAAACCTGAAGGTTAAAAGAAATAGTTTGAAATTTGATTCAAATATTTTGTGTTCACTCTAAATAGCCTTCTCATCTTGTATGCTGAGATCCAGGAGGGCATCAACTCTGTGTTAAATGACATCAGTTAATAAATTTAAACTTTTGACATGTTGAAACATCAATGATTGTATTGCTTATGCTCATTTTTAATTCCTGGTGTGGTAATACAATAAAATGTACAGGATATGTGTAGAATTGTTTCCATTTTCTTCTTATGCATTCAATATATATATATATATATATATACATATGTATTGGGGTTTTGAATGCAAATTTCTTGAAGCACACCTAAAGAATTTAGAAGCTTAAAGGGATAGTTGAGTTTTTAGTATAGAGGGCGATACACAAAATAATTTTTTGTGAGATATGACAAACTGAGTATCAAATTTGAAAGAGCATACAATTTGAATGACAAAATCATCTTTGTTTGATCAAAATCGGTTCAGAGATGGCTGAAATATCCATAAATCTAACCATTTCTAATATTTGTGGGGCCCCACAAATATTCGATAATTTTGAACCAGCCGTTGAAACAACGAGATAGCGCTTTATACGTTTTATTCCAGCCAATGCCAATGTTGGCTTTTTGTTGGCTTTTTCGTGTTGGTTATGATACTCACAACCAGCTGGCCTGTGTATTGTTATTATTAATTGATTAATTAAATTACGGTCACCGTATTTTTTTAAAAGTAGAGCTGTATCGGTATGATCAGATTTAATCTAAATTTCACACATTTTGGGGCCTAAAATTACCGTCGTAGCAATTTTATGTCCGAAAAGGGCACTAGAAATGTCATAAATAAGAATTAGAGCAATAACCATGCACCTTGAAGGCATTTGCAGTCTTAAACAAGAACTCAACTGTCCCTTTAATTAAATTAGATGTTTTGATCTTTTCACACAGATGATATCAGGATTCCAATATGGACCAAGAAGGGGACCATCTCATTCCCCTCAACCAGTACTCCAGTCGTCATGATAGGGCCAGGAACGGGCGTGGCCCCATTCAGGAGCTTCATCCAAGAGAGGGCAGCACATAATATTGGAGGTAAACATCATTGCCACAGTAAAGTTAATGAATCAAAATTCAAACTTTATGCTATTTTTATTTGACTAAATTTTTTCATCATGACATTTGTGTCTTTAAAAAATTCTATAAAATTCACATTAATTATATTAAAATGAAGCATGTTTAATGTATTGTTTATATTTTTGTATCCAAGTAAAGGCTCTTTTAGAAATGATGCCATAAACCGCCAAAAACATGGTTTCTTTGCGTGTAAATGGATGGTGACTGCCGACCACAAAGGTCCTATGTGTATTCCTTAAGCTCTGTGTTATAAGATACGTCATAAAAGAAAATTGCCACACTTTACCCCCACATATATGGACAATAGCTTAACTTTAAAAACAAGTATTTGTACACATAAATGATGAATTTTTAGTGTTTTAATTATCAAATATAGGAATCTCATGATGGATTTAATGTAAAGTAATATGAATTAATATAATAATATAAATATATTATATTTCTTGTTGCTGTCGTTGTTTTCTTTTCGATATAGTGACTGTTTTCATCTTGTAAACAACAGTTATAACAATCACTTGTAACTTTTTTGCAAAGCACAAAGTGTATTTAAGTAAAGGCACTATACCATACGGAGCATACTCTGTCAGAAATGCTACAAAACATGTTTCCATGATGTATCTTAAGCACAAGTAATTCTTCTGGTATAACATACATTTTCCGTACATTCCCTTTTAAATTATTTCAGGCTTAATATTCAATAGCTTGAAGAAAAGGATAAGATTAATAGCTTGAAGAAAAGGATAAGATATTCCAAATTGAAATATTTGATGCTTCCTTTTTTTCTGACAGACAACTTGCTGTTCTTTGGCTGTCGGTATGAAAGTCAAGACTTTCTTTGCAAGGATGAGTGGTTGAATCTTCAAGACCAGAGGCTGCTTGAGATAGTCACAGCTTTCTCCAGGGACCAGGTGAGGAGACATAAAGCATAGGAGGGGATCATGACTTATGACCTATTTTTGATTAATAATGATAATGATGATGATGATGATGATGATGATGATGATGATGACTTCTTTCAGAGATAAGGTGAGGACACCAATTTTAATGTGTGTTTAAAGAATGCGACCTTTCTTTATCTAAATGTCACTTCATCATTGACCTCTGTTTCTATTTGTTCTTACTTTGTCTATTTTTTCTCTCCTGTTTCTCTTCCTTCTCTTATTTTTGTGCATATTTTCTACAGGAAGATAAGATGTACGTGCAACACAGAATAAAAGAAAATGCTGCCATCCTGTGGTCTCTTATGAACAGGAGCGACAAATCCACAAGAATATATGTAGCAGGGTAATTAACATGATATATATATATATATTCATCTGTACCTTTGGAAGATATGTGTAGTTCCTTTCCATCTTGCTATTGATAATTGTTCTTTCTATCTTTTTTCTGTTTTTCATATTATCTTTGTCTACTTTTTCTTCAGTTGTTTGTTTGAGTTTGTTTGAGTTTTGTCTCTTCTAAATATTCATCTTTTGTCTGCACTTTCGTTTGTGCCTTTCTTGTGGGCACACAACAATGTCTCTTCATCAAACTTTTTTTTCTGCAATTGTCATTCTCTTTCTTTCTGATTATGTGTGATTTCTGTGTCTTTTGAGTCATCGCACTGTCTTCCCTTTTTTCCCTTTTCTTCTTGTCCTCTGCTCCTCTTCACTCTTGCAAACTTATTCTGTCTCCTCTAATATCAATGGTCTGTGCGAGATTGAATACCTCTTTCAAGGAAAACTATACAGCAATATTTTTGGTTTACCTTCCTCTCACAGTAGTATTTTATAATGTAAACACAGTTTATTTGTGTCTCTTAGTTGAGCTTGAATCTACAAAAATTAAAAACAATTGCACAATATGTTTCTCTGATTTTCCTGCTGACACTCAAACTAAGTTTCTGTGAAAGGTTAAATCCTCCTGACATTCGATGTGTGAAGATTTGGGTGGGTATTCAATTTGATACTTTATTTAAGTAAACAATTTACTTAGCATTTGGCTTAGCTAAGTAAAATGTCTCAACTCGTATTCAGATCACATTTAGGCAATTACTTTCGCAAGCCGACTTTACAGTAAAATACTTAATGATAACCATTGTGACATCAAATGGTCAATCAAAAGTAAAGTGCAATTTACGCATTAAAAACGCGCTAATATAATTGTGCGCAGCTTATGAAACCATAAGCCTGCCAATCAATGCTTCCAAAATAATTGGCTTAAGTCTGCTAGGGAGCTGTCTTAAATTTTAGGGTAAAATACTTGGCCAGAAGCATCTATTGAATACCAAAGTTGGCTCAATATTTTATCTAAGCCGAAAACTGAGTAAAATACTACTTTTTCTGACTTAAGTACCGGTATTGAATTGAATACCGGCCCAGGTGATTCCACATTTGCTCCGTTGACAATGGATCCGGTCCTTATTTCATCGAAAGTATTGGGTTGGGGATTCGGTAGGATGGGTTTACGGTTAGCATTAGGGTTAGGTATAGTGTGGGGTCTGAGGTTGGAATTTGGTTAGTGTAGAAATTATCATGGAGCAGTTGTCCCAGAAGCAAGTGTTGTACAACTGCAGGACTACACAATGTGTAAGGATATACTTTTAAAAAACAGTCACAATATCATTACTGATGTCTTGAATGTCTGTTTCACAGAAATGCAAAGCAGATGCCGACAGATGTGAGGGAAGCACTCTGCTTTGTGGTCCAGTCAGAAGGAAGGATGAGCGAGGAGGAGGCAGAGAGATTTATAAGTGAGATGGAAAGGAGGCGACTCCTTCAGATGGAGACTTGGTCATGACAACAGACGACATCATTTTATTTCTTGTATTTTCAATGTTCGGGGTGGATGAGCCTTTCCCAACAAGGATTGATTTTCAGAGGGGTCCACAAAACATTTGAAAATGATTTACTCAGTGATCCTGGTCATAGACGAGGAGGAGGAGGAGGAGAAGATGATGAAAAGATATTTGTAAGAGTGGTGTAGAAGAAGTGACTCCACTTTGTGGAGTCATGAGAGTAGTGGGCATTTTTTTGCTGTGGCCCTGTCAGAAGTGAGGAAGAGACACAGTAAAAGCCGGGGTAATAATATGATTGCAGGGCCCTCATGGAGAACAGTATAGATACTGATGAGGTTACCCTGGGTAAACAGACACATTATTATGATTATTTTTATTAGTAGTATTAGTATTAGTATTAGTATTAGTATTATTATTAGTATTAGTATTAGTATTAGTATTATTATTTTTATCATTATTACTATTATTATAATTATTATCATTATCATTATCATTATCATTACTATTATATGAATGGATGAGATGGAGAGGAAACACCTCCAAATGGAGATGATTATGACAATGGAAGGTGTTGTATTATTTTCTTTATCAATCCCTACCATGTGCAATGCTTTGTGTGAATAATAACTGACAATAATTAAGACCAAGACCCTTGAAGGAGGGTGGGGAGGGGAAGGGGGAGGGGGTAATGTGGGAGGGGGAGAACACAGTGAGTAATTCAGTTTACAAATAGGCCTTATTTCTATTCTTAAAGGATGTATCATGTGAATGTTATTTTATACATATTGCACCATTGCTGCTTTGTGACTTTGAGAAACGATTAAGACATTGGAGAGTTTTCAGAATTTTGAAAAAGTGTTCACAGTTTTCTTCGTCTTCATAATTTGATATGTGATCGAATGGTCCTTGGGTCAGGGGTTATGACACCTCTTGAATATACGGTCAAGGGTTATTGGGGATGCTGAAAGTAGATGCATTTATATAGTGCAGCTACTGAGTTGAGTTGAGTTGAGTTGAGTTTGAAGTTTATTATCCAAACAAAAAGTACATCAATATTACAATCAAAAGTGAATGTTTAACATTGAAAGGATAAATGGGACCAGAAAATAGCATTAAATGCTAATCGTGTCTGGTACCACTAACACACAAATATACAAATATACAAATACTATACAAATATACTGTACTGACTTAATATGAAGTATCATATTATTACCCTGGCGTAAGCTGAGCTACCATGAGCTCAACATTCAAGGAATTTCTGCTTACCAGGTATCCATTTACCTCACCTGGGTGGAGAGTGGCCAATGTAGATTGATGTCTTGCCTAAGGAGATTAGTGCCATGACATGGATTTTAAACTGTGTACCTTGTGATCCACAGTATACCGACTTGTCCACTAGACCATGATGTATTTACACCTCTGATAAAGGTTTTATGGGTGCTGATTGCTTTTCATGGGCATTTCAAGAGGGGGTTGGATGTGATGAAAACTGAATTTCAGGACCTTTTTCCCCTTGAAATTGGATTTTACCCTAGAAAATGTACTCTGGATGGGAAGGATTTTATTACACAATGAATTGAAACCATATTAATTATTTTCTGTGTAAATCGGTTATGATTTTCAAAATTCAAGGTTAATTGTCTCTTTTTTTTCTAGATATTGATCAAGATCAAAGCCTTGAATAACAAGAGTCAGAAAATAGTGAAAAACATAAAAACGAGAATTAGTTTTTCTGCCTTTGTCTATATTCTCACATTTTTGTATACATTTGTAAGAATGTGTAACAATATGAATAATCATGAATGTAAATATGGATAAATTATGATTAAATTATATTTGATTGAATATAAATTGTAATGTCTATTGTTTGGTGGTGTTCTTTTAAAGTAACTTTAGAGGTGTATCCAGAGTTACAATCAGTCAATGTGCAGCCAAGATATCAAAGAGGGCATTATGCCCCTCTCCCCAACCTTTTAAATTTCTGAAAGAATCCTTTTTTTTTTAATGGACAGAAAAAAAAGCCTTGGAAATGCATCCTACTAAGTTCAATATTGTACCCATTGGCTGTGATATTGGTACATTTTCTTAACAAGTCGAATTGTTTTGATATGAGGTGTACTCTGGTTTACAACAAAATGATTTTTATTTTTCGTCAGCTTTCTCTTCCTTTTCCTCATGGCTTTGTTTGTCATTACATTTTGAAAATAGAATGATCTGTTCTGCACCCCTTCCAATTTTTCCCCTTTTTATATTCAAAATTACAGTATACCATCCAAGTAAATATACGGCTCCCCCTCTCTCTCTCTCTCTCTCATCCAAAAATAAGTCTGATTAGTTTTGTTTCATTCCAGAGACAATTGTAAAGCTATTTTCAATGTGCAGAATTCTAAATATATGTTCTAAACAATATGTTGTTTCATTGAAAAGGTTACTTTTTGTCATTCTTATGCAGAAAATAGGCTTTTTAACATTGAAACTAGTTCAGAATGTGCTTCTTTTTTTTGTTAGACCTTTGACATTTAGAAGGAGTAAGAAATGTCCTCGTTATAACTGTGTAATCTTTGCATAGAAATTAATTTCCTGAGTTGTTCTACTGTAAATTGGAGATTAGTGGCGAGGCATTTGTCGTGGCGGCACTGGTGGTGTGGGAGGTGCACTTGCAAGGGAACAAAGTCATTGAGTGATGTGAAGGCTGGGAGGGGTCATATCAGGCGCGTACGCAGGGGGTGGTTTTGGGGGTAACCCCCCACTGAACAAAATATCGGTCGGTATAATTTTCCAATTTCTGGGACACACAAAAAAAATGTGCTCCTATACCTTGTGATCAGGAATGTATGGGCCAAATGGCTTAGAATTGCCCAAATACTATTCAAACTATATGAAGATATCCGTGAACGAATATTAAGAACTGGGATATGCAACATTGCATTCTTGGGTTTGCATTCATTTTAAGACTTATATTCACGTTTAATTTTAGATACATATTTGAAATCAAATGATATTTGAAGAAAAAAAGCAAATTGAAATGAAAGAAGTTTCTAACAATAGTTGTGCAGCAGACACCCAGAGGAGGCGACTCCAACATAAAGGAGAATAGTAAGATTTAATTAGGTTTCAAAACATTTATTTATCACAATTCAAAGCAATAATAATAACAATATTAAATTCTGTTCACTACGAAGACAGGATCAAAAGTCAAAGCACTGTAGCCACTGTACAAACATAAAGCACAACATTTCTGTACAGAAATACAAGGCTTCACACCAGCCTCATTTTCATAACATATCGATAAAATTCAAATAAATTACTATTTTTCAAATTAATTTACAACTTTTTTCCCCTCTCTTGAATTTTCTCTTCTTTTCGGCACAAATTCAATCATCACCATATATCATGGTCTTATTCATCATTGTGGCTAGAATCTGGACGTATTTATGGCTGCTATGTTTTACTTTCAATGTTTTCATATTTGCTTAACGGGAAAAAGTATATGTCTCATTTCTGGATGGGTATACCTCGAAATACCTTTCAAAAAAGTAGCTTTAGATAAACGAATGCATTTATACATGTATATGGCCATCTCTTTCGATAATACACTTTCTGCAATGTGCAGGCTAACAGCATGAAAAGACTGGCGAATGGATTTTAAAATTCATACAAGAATGAAACTGAAGTATTGACAATTCAATGTGACCACTGATTGCCATGGCACTACTATAAATAAATATTCACATTGTATCCATTATCCACACATAAGTTAAGAAATACAAAACTTTTTCTATGCCACATTAAAATCGGGTGAACTTGTATCTCTGACAAAGTCGGATAACAAGTAGCAGAGTATATTATGCTGAAGCAACTGCAATCCCACTGAAATGCGTAATATGATTTGATGCAGAGATACCCTGCAAAGTTCAGTTATCTTGAAAACGAGTCCAACGCTTTTCATGCTTTTAAATTTAGGCTATAGGCTTGCTTATGAGTACTCGGTAAACAATTTCTTTCAACTTCTAAAATTTGTATCATAACCACTAACCAATAAGACCAAAACCGTTAGAATATATCAATTTTGTACAATTCTATCTCAACTTTACCTTTCAAGTACTGTTTTGTTTTGCGAAGTATTTCATCAACAATCCTTGGACAAATGAAGCAAACCTTAACACTAGAAATATATCCTTATCAGTACCTGAAGACCCCTAGTACATAAAGGCGCCCAAACAAATCATTTTTAGCAACAAAAAAACATATAAAATTTAACAATTGAAGTAAATCTATTTATGAAAGTTTTCTCCCGTTGACCAACTATGAAAGCGATTGAGAAGTGAATTTGAATATACAGTGCGTCCCAGAAAAAAAAGAAACGCGAAAACGAACAATAATTGAGAGAAACGGTTTCAACCATGTTCAGTTTCACCCACATCTGGCACAAATGGATTTTGACATGGCATTTTCTAAACAATGTTGCTCAGTTAAGCGTGTATGGATTAAAATCATCAATGTATCATCATTCAAAAGCATATTACTTCTACGGTATAAAAAGCAAGGAATTATATTTATACAGCTCATAATTTGTTCTCCATATCCGTTTGTTTTCGGGTTTTTTTCTCTGGGACGCACTGTATAAATACATGACAAAGTACGTTGATTGAGTCTGAGGAAAAGTGGGTTTCATGGAAGTATCAAAACCTCTTAACAGAATGGCAAGATTCTGGCAGATTAAAATGAGGTATGAATATTATAAAGTATGAACGCAGAAAAAGGGGGGTAAAATCACATCACATGGAGCGATATCGCAAATATAGTACGAATATTAGTACTTGTTAAACAAAGATATAATGATTTTTGTCAACGACTTAATCATCATGATTACACGAAAATATCCAAAATTTAATATTTTTCGTGTAATCTTGTTGAACTTTAGATATATTAGGCTTTTTCCAGTTTGTTGCCTGACTACTCAAAATAAGAATAAGTTTAAAATTAAGCCACTGCTTATTCGGATCTAAGGGTACTATATTGCCTATCTAACAATTATATGAAGAGTAATTTCTTTATCATTTTCGCTGGTTAATCAATTTATGAATTTGTTTTGGTTTCATTTACTTACGTTTTATAATCAACTTACAAGCGGTAAATACAAATCGCTACAAATGAAATGACTTAAATTCTTCCTCTTGTAACATGGAAAGCCTGTCGGCAGAAATAAATGGTAGTAAGTTCTCGATGTCTATAACAAAATAATTATGGCAAGGTATTGTATTTTACAAGGTGCAAACTTATGCTAGTACATGGAGTGTAATACAACATAGACAGTGAATAAATTACATCTATGGGACAATAATACAAAGACAATATCTTTTTTCAAATGGGCAAATTACAAGACTTCCACACGAATAGACCTACAGTAAAATTAGATTACCACTTATCAATACGAGAGACATATATAGGACCTTTGGAGATGAAGGGTGACGAAAAGTTAGGGTATGGTTGGAAAGTGGAAAGTGGAAAGACAAATAACCGAGCCGTTTTATATAAGTATTATGTTTGTTGTGCTTATCCTGCATAATATATAAGTTATGACATTTAAAACATTGAGAGAAAAGTAGTTGGACTCTGGAAAGACATATAGCTGTTTTATTATAATGTTGTGCTTATCCTGTATAAAATAGCATTCGTGACGTTTGAAACATTGAATCCGAATATGAATACACATCGGGACGACTGGACAGAATTGACAACAAGTTAAACAATGTATAAGTGAGAGCACGATAAGCGGGTGTAATACATCCGAGTTTAGGCAAAGGTGTCACAGTCATGACGGTATAGTGGTTCAATCACTTGACTCTCAATCCAACTGTTGAGGGTTCGAATCCCAGCCCTGCACTAACGTCCTTCGGCAAGACATTAATCCACATTTGCCAATCTCCACCAACATGACCAGGGTGTAAATGGGTACCTAGCAATTTCTGGGGTAATAATAATTGTAGAGCTCTCAGGAAGAACAGCATTAAAGCTGATGAGGTTTTCCTATAGGTAAACAAAATGATTATTATTACAACACCCACGACCAGAATTGCAAGTGCATTTTGAACGCTAAATGCGACTGAACTTGGTGTTAACATTGCTCCAACTATGCAAATGATTATTAATTATACCAATAGTGCAACCTTTAATACTATTTGGCATGTGATGACGGGTAGTGAGTGATTTGCTAGGTATTTGATCACCATGTATTTCTCAACACTTTAAAATTAGTGGTCAAGACAATTGTGCAAGACTGAATACACAAATTAAACAAAATTTCAGAAAATATACAACCGTAATTTTTGATGATTTGCATGGACATGGATATGCATGAAAACAATATTCAGTTATTATTCCGAAGCCGTTATTCATAAATGCAAAGTAGATTTCTGGGGGCAAGGATTAAACACAGACAAGTAGATCAACATCGTCTGCTGATTTATACATTGTGGTGTTAACGTTTTATCCCGTATACATCTTCATAATTATTCTGGAACTAAACACATTAAAGAAAATGTTAACATGTTGCTTATTCAGTTTCATTTTATGATTGAATTCATTTCACGTTATCACTTTTGTCACAGAGTGCTTCAAACATTTCTACGAAATAGTGAGAGGCTAAGCTTGGCGCATCCATGAAAAGTTCAGCCAGAAAGAGAAACGTCACTAGGAAACTGTTCATGGGACTAAGCACTGGAGTTGTTACACATGAGAAAATGTCATTCAGAGTTAACGTTTGACCTCTAAACCTACAAGTGCAACCCTCTTAAAACAATGTAATAACACTGAAACTAAAACGAACATTAACACTAACACCGCAGTCAAAATCACGAAGTTTTCTGTGTAAACCAAGAAGTCTGTCGTTGACAGAGTGATTTCACCAACTAGCACACATGACTGAAAACACCAATAAGCAGCATTCGTCCATGGCCTGTTTATATATTCTAATTCTCGATTTGAGTCTCATTTTCTTCATATGTTGATAATTATGATCCCACTCTTATAGTTCGCGGACAGGATCGAAATAGATAGTTTATTTGGTTGGAGTCCGCAAAGAGTTATTTCAATGTCCATGTTATAAAACACAAAAGCCAGAAGCCAGGATTGATTTGGTGTTGATAAAAACGGTTCCATGTTTCGATTTTATAATGGTGCGAAGCAGAATAGGCCTATCTCTCTCACTAGCGCGACGCCCATGCTCCTGTTTGTCTGTACTGGCAATGAAAAGCAATACGACGTTCGTCATCAAATAAATAAGCGATACAAAATTATCTGGGAGAATGGTTCTCTATCCCGTGTTACTGAAGATTTCGACAAAGCCATGCGACATGAGGCCCATACCGTGGTGTATGTTACCGGGAGTCGAGCCGGGTTGGCCGTGTAGACCATGCAACATCCGCGCTGATGCGGGCATCGAGGAGATGGTGGACACCTCATCAGCCACAGCAGGCGACGCCGTTTTGAGCTCACTGTAGGTCGTGATTTCATCAAGAAGCTTATCTTCGTCGTCCTCGTCGCCGTCATACAGGGTGTCAGCGGCGGGATCACTGCCGCTACCGCTGCCACCGCAACCGCCGCTGCTGGTGATACTGATGTTGTCCTGGTCGTCGATCTGCGTCGACGGTGACGCCTGATCTCCACCGTCGGAGGCATTCTTTTCCGATTTCTCATCGTCTTTCTTCGTGGAAGTCCGCCTGTATTTGGCACGGGCATTCTGGAACCAAACCTGACAGGAACAGAGATAAGAATAGAGATGGAAAAATTAGGGCAAAGTGAAGTTAGTAATTTTTAAATAAAAGTGAGACTGTTTCATGAATTAAAGAACATGTATTACAAGTAGAGGAAGATTTGCATGACGATCATGAAGAAGGTTAAATCATTTTTTTTTATCCGGTATGAAGGCGTACCGGCCTTATGTTAGGTCTGACTTAGATATTTAATCCAGTAACATGCATTCTGAAAATACAGATCTATTAAGAAGCGTGAAGGATACTACAACCACTTCCCCTTGGATATAACATCTAATCTAGATGATTGCAATCAGAATCATATCCCATGTACATGGAACAACCAGGGAGGTGAACAACTAGCGAGAAATTAGGCCTACCCATGAAAGTGATCACCAAATGACAACCAGGGCAACCTCTATATCATGGATGGTTGATTTACGGACAACCATCAAGGAAAATGCTAATCATCCTGAAAGTGTAACTCTATCATAGTAGGCAATCGTCCACTTGACCTCTTTATCAGAGTAGCAATTGTCTGACAGTGGTAGTCCACTGGGCAGTCATTCGGATGAAAATAAATCGATCAATCTCTCACCTGCAGAACTCTCTTGGTAAGCCCCGTCTTGTGGGCCAGTTGCTTGAGGTCTTTGGCGTCCGGATTATGGTTCATGGCGAAGTAGGACTTCATGGTCCTCAGCTGATGGTGCTTGAAGGAGGTTCGCATCCGCTTGGTCCTTGCGGCTGGCACATGCTGGTGGTACATGTCGCCGTCCAGTCCTGGATGGTGCCCATGGTGTCCCATCGGGTCGCAGGGGTCATTCATACCTGCAGGAAAGGAAGAAGAAGAATAGGAGTGGTTAACCCTATGAGAAACAACTTTAATGGGATACACACCAACCGCTTTGGTACCCGCTGATGGTGCATGTCTCCGTCCAGTCCGGGAATGTGCCCATGGTGGCCCATCGGATTGCAGGAGTCATTTTTGCCTCAAAGGAGAGAAAAAGGGGTAGCAACAGAATTGTCAACTCCATGATGAGCCCCGTTCGCTTTGGCTGCTGTTAACTGACTCCCATATTCACTCTGTCATATGCAGCTCGGGGCTTAACGGATACAAAACGTTGATGAACATATACCCTATGCATTGCTTTAATGTTCCATAATCCCATGTACTATGGTCGTCGGTTAGTGTGGCTGTTAGTGTATGATCTTTAGTGAATGATGGGCATAATGAGAGGTCATTATAAACAAGACTTCTGATCACGCAAGGAAAAACACTTCAAACAAGTATGATCATATCTACTCGAAAATACCACTATATACGTATGTGCAGTTGGCCCCGAAAGTTTACATACACCTGGTAGAAAAGCAATATACTTTATCACAACTTCACTCATTCCTGCCAACTTTTCACTTCAGGAAGATAGACAAGTTTGGTCTCTGATTAATGTATATAGTATATACATCACTAATCACTCTGAGACATTGATATATGTGACTCCTGATAGGAAAGAGTGCAGTTGTGAAAATATGAGTAAAAATGTTTTTCTTCAAGGTGTATGTCAACTTTCGGGCCAAACTGTATATGTATTATTTTTTCTTTGTATGCTCCAGTAAACTTCTCGTGCCATTCATTGCTCTAGTCTTTGTTTTCGCAGTGACACGTGTTAAGATTAATCGAAGCTATTCATTTTCATAAGTTCAACATCTACAAAGTCAATATAGAAAATAGTGCCTCAGGGAATCGTTCCGTGTCATCTTTCTTCCCCACTTTTTTGGTGCGGTTGACCGAGGGCAGCACAACATCTGACACATTCCTGTCAAAAACGGAATTCGAACCTGCCGTGTAACCCTTACTAAGTACGCGAGTTTCGCTTTCTAGATGTCCTAGCTTGTATTGCATGCTTTCTTGTGAAAGTATGTCATGTTTTAAGAGCAAAAATGGATAATATTTTGCAACATTATGCATAGAATGAGGATGTATACCCCAAGTATATCTGAAGAGGGTTTTCTTTGAAGTACATTTACTTTATTGTAAGACAAAGCATCCAAGACATAGACCATTGGATATTTTACGATCCGACTTCGACAAAGTTTTAAAGAGTCATTCGTTCAAGGCTCGATATGCAAGATGCCAATGTCGAGATCATTCTGAATGAGATTCTGAAAATTGATATGAAAAGCCATGAATTTAAAACGACAAAACATCATCCGGAATCAAAATACAAGAAAGTCATCGCGTGCATTGCCCATGATCAAAATGTCCTCCGTTCCTCTGTTATTGAGCTGCCTTTCTGTGTCCTATCCACTGTTTTCACATTCCAACACTTATTTCTCGCTGGACTGATAGATATACCGCCTTTCTCCTTAAATATTTGTCACCATGATTTACGAGGCATTCTGGCTTGACGTTCATCCATCTCTTGCTTGACTGACGATGAGGTTAAGTTCACAATAGGTTTTCAATCAGTCCCCAAGGTCGGGATGCATTGAGAGCCTTATACATACTGATAGGACACGGGCGACAAATTCCACCGGTGGAGGATGTCCTGGATATTTTGAGATGCTAAAGGACGCAAGTCCCAAGACTTTGGAGAAGGGTCTACGAATAACGATTTGTGAAATTTCTATGAAAATATTACACGAAACTGTTTGAATAGCCTTGTTGTTTTTGCAATTTACATTTGGTAATAAAAAAAAACTGAATTAAAATGATAGCAAAACCCACCGATTGAGCTTGAGCAACGAATTCAATGGAATACTCTCAAGAAGATTTGTATATAGGGGAGGGGGCGTATCGTCAGCACTGAATACCTTTTTTTCGAATACATTTCATAAAAAGCATTGCCAATGAAAGCCCTAGCACGATATAGTGATGATGGTACATGGTAGATTAGGAGGGTGATAAGGTGAGAAAGTGATGGAGAGGAGTTGTGATAGAAACAATTCATGACAACAACAATAATTGTTATGGGACATTCATACCCTGAGAACTGTCTTACAATTGGTCACTTCGATTTCCTTCCAACTTTTGCCAATTGGTGTCTATAATGTTATGCCTTAACTCAACGCAACTTGTTTGAAGGGCTGGGTGTCCGCCATATCACTAGGTACTATGCAAAGAAAGAAAGTCTCACACTATACGTTCACAGGCAGAGGTAAAGATAAAACTAACAAAGATATAGAGACAAAGACAAACAAAGACAAACGGAATGCAAGAGGAGGGATAAATTGTGGGAAAGAGGTGAAGAGAGAAAGCGAGAGACGGATAGAGATAGAACGATAGATAGAGAATGACAGAAAGAAAAAGGATGAAAGAGATAAGAAAAGCAATAAAGAACTTGGACCTGTCGGCTTACTCATGAGAAGTCGTTTATCAAGTTTATAGCTAGAGATATAGCAATCAACGGCGCCATAATTTTCAGAGGTTTCAGAAGCCAACAACTAAAAGTATGACATCAGACAGCTTGTCCAAGAACTAGTCTAACTTCCAATCTTTATCCTGTCGGGCTTCCCCAATGTCTACACAACCACCCTTACTTAACGTTTTATATACATCGTCATGACTTAGGAACCATGAAACGGATCTCTTTCATTAATTTAAGTCGATTCACGATAGAATACCACTTATTTGTTCTCAGTAAATTGGAATAATGTCCAAAATAAAGGTGAAACCATATTCTGACTTCTAGTACTCTGTATTTTACAAGATGGCTACTGAACGAATTTAAGCAGGGTACCATAGAGCTTAGTCTTCTTCATTTGGTGCAATGAGTAAAATGAGAGGTAAAAACATATCATTCTGTCTGGTATTGTATTAATTAAACGTTGGCTTAAAAACAATTGAGCAGGAAGGTGTAATTCTTTCCTTCCATGAATCGTTCAACAAAAAGTTTAATTAATATTGTGCTTCAATTTCTTTGTTAGTCAGCTCCTGATTTCCTCGAGTAACTCCTGTCATCTTTTTTTTTCCAGTGCCAGTGAATTTCATAATTTGTTTCTATATAAAAACACTCTATTGAATTATTTTAAGGTGTGTGTGGGGGTGGGTGCATATGTGGGCGCATAAGTACGTATGGGTGTGGGTGTGTGTGTGTGACTCATAATTAGTGCAAAGAGTCATTCAAGTACTTTCATTAATTGGGAAAATGCTAATTCCTTACTTGAACCAGACCTCTATTGGTTTCCTGTAATACACAGTTTCCAATTCAGATAAAACAATTGGGTTATTGTCTGAACTGAACAATATTGTGAATCATAAAGCTTTTAATACTTACGTTCTAAATATATCTAAAGAAATTCTCCAAATACATGGACATAACTGAGGTTTAATATCTGAATCACTATGGGGCGTTTCTTTTAAGTATAACCACTGTATATAAATTATGTAGTGTAACCACTGCCATAACGGAACGATCTAATTTGATATGAATAAAGGTATGTTTGTTTTAGTAATATTCTCAAGCTGAGCACTTCTCCGACCACAATAATTCTACAATGTGGCCCAAAACAAAATCTTCTAAAATCACGATAGTGTGTCTGTTTTCCTGTTCATGTTTGTTACCTTAAAACACACAATTCGAACAACAATATACCACGTTTTAAGATCCCGATAAGTCATCGAATATTTCTGATGCTTGCAGAAATTAAAATTTTTTTAAATTTTTTATATCTAAAGCCACGAAGATACAACTTGGTTCATATCAAAATTATGGACTGAATGAACAGTTCTGATATTTTGTTTTGTTTAGGCACCTTGTACTTGGGTCTCGCTAAATTAAAGATCATTGCGGTTTCCAGTAGGCAAGCTGCGTTGGAGTTTGGGAATCGGGTTTGAGAAAACTACTGTTGATATTTTTCGTGAGAAGAAAAAAAAAGGTCGAGTGTAAAGGAAAAGTATCTTCTGGCGATAGGAATTGATATATAAAACTCTTGAAGTCGAAACCAGGATTTTTACTTCAAAGGAAACAGTCTCTGAAACATCTTTTTTTTTGTCAAGACAAAAATCACACGAGAAAGCAATATCGCTGCTCTTATAAATGTTTCATTTAAAGAGAATGATTTGGTGAGAGCATGTTATGTTCGCTGGAAACAAGACGTCATTTCGATTATAAATATTGTTATTATTATTATTATTATTATTATTATCATTATTATTATTATTAACATAAGTTTTATCACTATCGTCGTTAGTGATATTTTTATTGATTAACATTGATTCGATTTAAATTGTATATTGTACAGTGTTCAATTGACAAATTCAAACTGATTGTAAACTTCTCCAATACCCCAATGTGGGTGACATGAGAATAAATTGTCATTGTCATTGTCATTGACGCAGTCTTACGTTAGTCAAAGACGCTTCATGCGTGACGTATATATAAAACGGGTGCGCTTTTCAAGAAATCACGCCAAACGTTACCCCGGTCTCCCATTACCAAGCTGATTAAAAAAGGATAAATTCACCACACATACCACATACAGTCTGTATTGTATTTTATATATTAATGAATATATAGGCCTATAATTATACACACATGATAAATGCACAACCAATTCGATTTTCAGGAGAAAAAAAATGAGAGCCGCTCCTTTCATCTTGTAATACCCCATAAATAATTTTGAAGTACCTTAGACAGACATGGAGATTATAATATAGTCTCCGGTTTGTTATCTTCGAGACAATATTGTTCCCTTCTCGACAGCGATTATTGTTTCTCGTATTAATATCTTTCAGCAAGTCATCCGAGATTCTGAAAAGACGAAATATCCGTAATCCGTCATCGGCATCATTCACGGTGCAACATCATCGGCTACGCATGGGTGGAATTTTTCAGATTTTATCTCGCACCCGACCACAATCACTCGCCCTGCTCCTTTGGTATATTAAAGAGAATCAAGAGACCTCAATTTTAGTTTCAAGTTTTGACAAACTTGAAATTAAAGCTCTGTCGTTTTGAAGTTACTCGGAATTGTTTATTATGCATTTATTGCATTGAAATATGATTAGTTTGGGCCAGCAAAATAACTTATGAAATGTGCATGTTGACATTAGATTCCCTGAAAATTCACCAGCACGCATCTGCACATATGGGATTAGGTGTTCAACAGATATTTGGGCATGATCGTCTTAATTTCTTTATAACTCAGTTCATATATGATATCTATCAAACTTAATTTTGTAGACATTATAGTATTAACCATTCGGTGTATCATTCTTATTACATTTATGTTAGAATCTTCATCTATGTTGTGATTACCAAAGCCTCACAATGGGGAGAGGGGATATAAAGGGAGAAGATTTTTGTTTCTTGAACAAACATCACGCCGAATGTGAAAATGTAAATGGACGATATCTAGAAAGTAGCATGACAGGTATTTCTAAGAATGGGAGGCAAGCATGTATCTATTCCGACCCTACAACTATAATTCGATATGTTCACGCAAAAAATATTATACTGGATTTCCATAGACTATCTTGCCAGTAGAGGAAAGCGTTTGGGGTGTCAAAATATAAAGTAAAAAAGGGTAAGAAGTAGAAAAATGGGATGTAGCCATCATTAGATACCTGACGCTGCCTATATACTACCCAGTTATTAAAAATCTAACCCATACAAATTGTCTTATTCTTTTGCGTTCTTTTCAGTCAATATAGAACATTAATATCTATGAATTAATTAAAAAACAAGATAGACCTTCTTTCAAATTCAAATCGGTTTTATTTGTCCCATCCCTACATTTCTAATTTCATATACAAAACGTTATTATGATCATGGTTATATGGATATTAATTTCCAAAGTCATCAAAGACTGTCTATACAGCCTGACAAGTATAATAACCCCACTCCCTTACCCCCCCCCCCTTCGCGCCCCTCCCCTTCTACGGGCTACGCCATGCAAAGGAGAAACTGATGTCCAATCTAGCCGCCAGCGACAGCAATGACCCTCCCGCGTCAAACAAATCATGGCGCGAGATCGTATCAATAACAGAGACATGTAAACATGAATGTCGTTTGGAATGTCTCGCCGTAATGTACTACGGCTTGCGCTCGTAACAAAACATAGACATTAAAGAAACAATACCAATCAATTTGTTTTTCTTTTTTCAGTTTTCAGTTAATCTAATTTTAAACCCCGTTTATCATGCATGGTGAGATGAATTTTCAATCTAAATGAAGATTGATTTAGATATGCAAAAGAAGCTATTGACCGGGTATTATTTTCAACCATTGGCATTACCCTGTAATACGCGGTCAATAGTAAATATCATGCATGCAGTTTTAACCAATCAGAGGCCTAGAATCTTGATATACAGTATAAAGTATTCATATTTTTCTATGTTTAAGTTTGTCACATTCTTTTGGTTTACCGTGACAATTTGACATATTCTCAGTAAACAAAGTGTTTTTGTGTTTGTTTGTTTTGAAATAGAACTTCTTAAAATTTAAATTCAATCCTGGTGGCTACAGCAAAACTATTCAGACTTCATCTTTGTGATATAAATCGTTGTATACCCAAAATTATTTCCTTTTACTGAAAGCCAAAAAGCATAAAAAAGAATGACAAGTCATTTCGATTTATGGCGGAATTCACCTTTAAGATTCCTGCATTGTCCAACGACGCGAGACGACGCGGAAAATTGATGTCAAAACAACCGAAAGAGACCTGCCCGAATGTATCTATTTCAATGACCTTCTTTACCCTTCATTTAAAGGTATTAGTTAACAATTTCTTACAAAAAAAATGAAAGTGTTCGAATTATTCATCAATCATAATGCTTGACAAAGTGTATACATTAGAAAGAATCACGAAACATGTCTCTCTGTTTTCTCTCTCTTTCTCTTTCTCTCCTACTCCCCAAGACCCCCTCTCTTTCTCTCTCTCTCTCTCTCTCTGTCCCTCTGCCTTCTTCCTATATTATGATGTTCCAATTCTACCTTTTTCCTCTAATACTATTTGAACATGTACTATTCCCATCTACCTTACCCCGAATCGTTATCCCTTCGGTTACTGGGCCCTCTTGTAC
Source organism: Mesocentrotus franciscanus (assembly GCA_037976565.1). NCBI lineage: Eukaryota > Metazoa > Echinodermata > Echinoidea > Camarodonta > Strongylocentrotidae > Mesocentrotus > Mesocentrotus franciscanus. Next base: position 22,621,292 of record CP137679.1, on the reverse strand, counting down.
TTGTCTTTTCCCCTCCATTTTCCTTCAATTCTCTAAACCTTTCAAATCACCATGGTAACGGTGTCGCGGGCTCAAAACCGTAAACATGATCAAACCATCGTACACCATGTGTCATGTAAACTGATGGTAATCGGGGTGAACTTGGCAATGGGATTGGGACGTGAGGGAGGGACCGTGATGATGTATTGATAATTGAAAGGTCATTGACCTTGAATCGTGTCGTAGCAGAACGACCCTGTCTACTTGACCATCTGACCTTGGTGACCCTTGACCTCTGGTGAGATCTCAACGACAGATTATGACCTGTCCCCTCTGGGCCGTCTCTCTTTCCCATTCGTTCTTCCTCTATCATTGTTTGTTCTCTCTCTCTCTCTCTCGCTCGCACACACACACACACACATGCACGCACACACGTCATTTTCCCTTCTTCTTCCTCGCTTTTAATCAACCATTTTACGCTGATTTCTTCAGTTCAAGTTCACAAAGCTGTATTTGTCATAACAGTACTGTCTTCCAATTTGACAAACCTTGCTGAAACTATTGTCATGATTAGCCAACTACCAATTCCCGCATGCGATAGGCTAATTGTAGCTTATGTGTTTAAACACTTGATCAGAGAGATCCGAGGGTCGTGGGATCGAATCCAGGCAAGGCAGTCATGTTCCTCCGCAATGCATTTTGTCCAAATGACTTCTCTCTACCCATGTGCACAAACGAGTGCGCGTGGTACTATTCGAACGTCACCCTGGTTTGAATGAGCATGTGCGCGCCTGGAAAATGGTCACTGAACATTATGCTCCCGGGGGAGTGGGCAGTGTGCACTTTAGACTAACTCGTACAGTGATTGAGGTCGTGTAAAATAACACTGCAAATCTTTTTAAAAGGGTGTATAAAATTGCTATCCTTACCATTTTCTAACGCAAATTATCGAGTTTATCTAAAATAACTTTCAGTCCTATCAAATAGAGTCATTTTAGTCACTTTCCCCCATTCTGGAGTGGACAAGGAAAGTCCCACGACTCATGCTGAGTGCATAATTATTCCCACCCAATGCAACCCGTGTAAAATGTTTCCCCTTTCCCAACGACGTCCCACCTTTCTCACGCCTTCGAGAAGTTTGTACCAACAAAGGTGTAAGAATCTTGAGCAAGGCCAGTAAATCCTAACTGAGAGTGAGAAAGTGATAAGTGAAAGGGAGAAATGGGAAAGAGGGGAGAGGGGAAGAGAGATATAGAGTGGGAGAAGGGGGATAAATGGCAGGAGAGTGAGACTGAATAGGGGAAGTGGAGAACAATTTGATGGGAATATGATAAATTAAAGCAATCAAAACCTGAAGTACTTTCGAAAGTTTGCTGCTGGGCCGACAATTTGTTCTCATAAAGTTCACCTGGGACAGTGGGATAACTTGAGCCGAATGTTTACACAGCCATCTACCTATCTCTGCTGATCATGCCAAAGGGTAGGATAGTGCATATCAGAGGTATCGTCAGAAGAAATCTAATCCAGGATTGTTTTACCTGCCACTCTGCCAGGGTTTAGTGTTTGAGGCGACGTGGGGAGACGGAGAACTTGAAGTCCCCCGCTCGAGACGATCGAAGCCAAGAGCGCCGGGCCACACCCGTATAACTTTACGGCCCGCCCGCGGGTGCGATGGATATCATACGAACTTTTTATGATATTGTTCGTCGTGTCTTTTACTTTTCAAACAATTTTTTTTACGGGAATGATTCTTTGTTTCAATGATGTCTCGCTAACATAGAATGCTAAAACAGAGCAAGCACACATTTTGTAAATACTTGTAGTTGTAGATATTAAGCAACAAGGCACTGGATGCTCAAAAGTAACTCCTTAAAAGACTAAGTAAAGTAGTAGTCGTCGTTAGGACAAGACGCCGAAATTGTTTCGGATATTGGATCCATCTTTACTCAAATATTCTTGATAATTGTGTGACCACTCTGAAAGAGAATATGGATGGAAGTACAGAAGTGATGATAACTATAACGGGTGCGATGCTTGGACAACGCATTTCATTAACATAAAAAATCGTCCTACGCGTGCTTTGAGAAGTAGATATCGACAGGATTATATAGGAAGAAAAGGCATATTCCCACATCAATCTTTCAATCTTCCGTCCCTTTTCGTTACTCTTTAAGGAGATTGTCCCCTTTCCCATCTCTCTCTCTCTCTCTCTCCTCTGCAAACTACGCATTCAAACAAAACAAATTCCCATTCCAAATCGGGATTTTCTCCAAAACTCCTTCTTCCTTTTAAAGGCAGGATATAGGACCCTACTTCTTTTCGTACAAAAGAAATATTCCTCCTGTGCCTTCTCACGTAATATACTTCGAAACAATAACCATAGTCTGTCAGGACAAAAATATGGTACAGTTAAACAAACCAAGAACGTGAGTATGTTACTCAAGAAAATAAAGTAAACCTCAACCAGTAGGGGGCGCCCACCACATTTACCAATCACGGCAAGGGGTTTCAATGGCGAGTCGTTGACGAAATCGGAAAATCTCTTTCTCTTTCTCTCTCTCTCTCTCTCCCTCAATTCCTCCTTACCTCTTCCTCCGCTACAACCTTGCTTTTATGTAACTTCTATGGGTTTTGTACGATTTCATTTCCTATTTTATAATTCTTTATATCCGTTATATTAGTATTAAAATAGAAAGTAAAATATTTAAAGATTGACGTGTACGCCACAGGATTTAAACATGAACTGAGAACCTTGAACTAATTTTTCTGTGTTGCAATAACACTTGATCGATAATGATATTCTTTTTTTTAATTAATTATTTTTTTCTTCTTCTATTTATTCTCTTTCGAGGGACTTTATTTGTTCATATCATAAAATAACAGCTATTTACAACAATGTTTATATACAGAATTCATTCAATTGTAACACATCATATTATGTAGTACAAAACATGAAACTAATGTGACATAATCATTAACTAAAATATTGAAAATATTTCTGTTAAATGAATGATAATCATGTCCAAAATTTAATTTGTTAATCGTGTAACAAGGTGAGAAATTTTCAATTGCTTTACCTAACGTCCCTCCGTTGTTGCAAAACTCTTGCCGGTATAACCGCCGGGCCACCCGCAGAGAAAAATGAACCCGTCCTAATTGCATATTGATTTATGGCATCATAACGCATCGGGAGGTTTTATTTGACGGAAAACAGGGGGTTGGAGTTTTCAATGTTTCCGGAGGGAATTCGGAAGCGAGACTGTCTGATATCGCCCAAACTTCCCTCACGAAAAGATGGTCTGTATCTGCAACCTGTCTACCAACCCTGCCCATCGCTTCATACAAATATTCACTTTCAATATTCTAAACATTTAAATTCAACAAAAATCGTATTGTTCTCCTTTGTTCGGCAGGCGTGGTTGCATTTTCATTTTGGTAATTTTGCGCACTATTAACCAGATGACATGTTGGATTATCTATTGGTTACGACGTGAAAACAAATTAAAGACACAATCTTAACTAATCTAAGTGAAAACCTTGTCAGTCACACGTGGACCTACCCCGGCATAGAATTTTTAAAAACTCGAAAATTAATGAAAACACCATTTTTTTTTAGTCGTGTGCCTATACCTCATTTTTATACAAAATCAATGCAATTTCAAAGGAAAATTTGACGTCACCCTTTCATGAAAATGTCCTTCAGCCTCACCCTTAGTATTGTTAAGTTCGAAAGAATTTGTAATTAGAACTTTATCATCTATTTGTCGTAAATGAGGTACATTATTGTCTCATAATGATAATAATGATAATTATAATAATGATAGAAATTGAAAAATAACAATAATAATAATAGCAGTGGGTTCTTGTATACAATCATATAGCACCCATGTCTGTCACTCCGGCAGGCGCTCCACAATTATTATTACCGTGGCTTTAGCATGGCTGCCATTATAGCGTTCTAGAATTTCAAGGAATTAATTCCTGCCCGGTACCCATTTACCTTACCTGGGTCGAGCATGGCAAATGTAGATTAATATCTTGATAAGGATATTAGTGCCGCATCCACTAGACCACGAAACAGTAACAGAGTACATGAAAACTACATGACATGTCAATAGTTGAGGACAGAGATGATATGACGATGAAGAAGTGCTTAGCGATAAAAGCTCATAAACCATTTCTCCATTAAGGAAACTCAAACGAAATGTGCAGCCCGTGAAACAATCTTGCCGGAAAGCACGGAGCACTCACTTTTACCAAAAATAATAAATATACATACGTCGCGACCCCTTGCAATAGAACGCCCCTTCTCACCTCATCTATTTACGAACTTTCGCACAGAGATCGGCGAGAGTCTTCTCATAAATTCTTCCTCCAGCCCGCTTCTGTTTTCTCTCCGCCTTCTCATCCTGTCTAAGGTAAACGTACTTCAACCAGTTTGTTTTTAAATCATCAATACTCAACCTCAGTGGCGTAGCTAAGGGAGGGGAGCATGGGTGGACACACCCCCTTCCCAAATCAAATGGCGAGAAAGTTTAAAAAGATAGAGTGAGGAAGGAAGAAGGTAGGGAAACGTGGGGGAGGGGGGAAATGATGCGGCCCCTTCCCCATCATGCCCCAATCCATAGCATTTGTGCTTAATGGCTGAATGACTGGACCCAGGCTACGCCATTGCCCCACTACCCCTCCTCCTCCCCCACTCTTTGTCCTCCAGATATTACAGAAGATGAAATCCAGAAAATATGGTGCCCCATGACACGAATGCCCCATCCCCTCTAAGTGGCCGACCCAAGGCTACGCCACTGCCCCACTACCCCTCCTCTTCCACTTTTGTCTTCCAGACATTACAGAAGATGAAATCCAGATTGATGGTGCACTGGCACGCGTTCCTTTTCCGCGAGTAAAACAAACAACGAGTTCTTTCCATACTCGTCTAAACATTGAGATGAGGAGAGAGGAGGAAGGAGGAGGAGGGAGGAGGAGATAGGGCTTGGAAAAAAAGATTTGGTGTTTGAAAAGTGTATTGGAGGGATAGAATATATGGCGATAATGTCGGTATAAATCAACTTCCTAAGAGGGTGTCTTAGACACGCATGGCTAAGAGTTCGGTTTTTCAGGAAGTAAAAGGAGAGGAGAAAAATATGAAGACAAGAATATCACTCTCATTATTTCTTCTCCTTAAAGGGAAAGCTAACTGGGATTGTCAGCACAAATTGTATAAATACCGTAGACTATAGAATAGACTGTAAAATAATTATTAATACACCAAAAACCCAAGATAAAAATATTTAAAAGCATACGCTTTTTACAATAACAGTAAAAATCATATATTTATATTAATAGCATCCATTTATAGATGTTCATGCTGCCCTTTGTTACACTTTTATGATCATGAGTGAGGTCATAATTGATTCAGAAAGTTTTGAAAGCTTGGGAGTCTATCACCTTGACAACAAGTTTCAAAGATATACAACTTTTCGCGAACTAAATTTGTGAGATTTGTATTCACGTGAGTAAAATAAGTCAGCTTACTCGAATTGAAAGCATTTGAAATATTATAATTGAATTTGGTTATTACTTATTACTGATACTAGCATTGTAGTTTTTAGTCATGGAAAGTACAGAAACAACAGATAAATTTAATTAATCCAGATTGAGGGAGAGACTGGGTGAGGGGTGGATGTCTTAATCCACGTTTCTTTACGCACATGTTTCGATTATGTGCACAGTCAAAAAGTATTTTTATAAACGCCCAGAAATAAGTAGTAACCTTTTTTTCGGGGGCCTAACCATATTGCAATGTTTCCTCACACAGCGGGGGTGTACCCCAAGTCGTTTCAAGGCTATAAAACTATTGTTTTTGCCATTTTTGCATAAACTAGAACCTTCCACATACAACTAGAATCCCTCGAGTAAAATCAGAAGAAAAAGGGGGTAACAGAGAGGGACAATATTGAGAATTCTACCCCAACCATCGGACAAGAAACGGAGTGGGTAAACTCGCTCGATTCAACTGGACAGCTACAAGGTCTCAGCTATGAGTCAGGCCGGTGGCTGGCCGTGGCGTCCCGCTGAGATCGCGGTGGGTTACCAGCCGCTGGCAGACTCTGCTTTCCAACCGCCCTCGTTCATGCCTATTCCTTCACCATCTAAAAATCATACCTACCAAGCCTCTAAACAGTCTGGTAAAATATTCATCCATTCCTAAGGCGACTTTCTGGAGTCAAAATATTAGCTGAAGGCTTTCCTCTCCTTTCTTTTTTCCGTTTCCTCTCGTCTATTCCTCTTTTTTTCACCAGAAACATCCTTCCCCAATGAGAGAGAATAGGACACGTGTTATTAATAAAGAATCACGAACAACTCGAGTTTACAAATACAATTGTAGTAATATTTATTGTTTTCATTTCCGATTGAACTGACCTTGCTAATTCTCTCTACTTCTGAAAATGAAGTTGATTACAATGGATTTATAAAGAAAATGACTGATTTTTTACGTCAATTCGACTTAGGTCGCTCTTGCTTCATCACTTTGATCACTTTGATCATTTTCACAAAACAGGATTGAAGTCTGTATCCCTTTTTTTAACCAAAAAATATATAATAATCTTTGATCCAGTGTATTGGCTACCCTATCCTGTGGCATTTAATGATTTATAGTTATTCGATATGGGTAATATATCAGCATAACTTTATTCCTTATTAATAATGGTGTTTCCATAGTTTGCTCAGTATTCTAATGTTCGCAATGACAATGTGAGGCTGTTGAAATAAAGTGATACAGAGGAAGCAGAACTTGGAGAGAAAAAAAGAAAATCATAAGCAAAGAATGGACGAACGTGGACAGAATCACAGGGGCAGTACAAGAAAGAAATAACGTTTAGAAATAAGTAGATTCATATAAGATAGTTTTAGGCACCATAAGGAGAGATGAACATTCCAGGGAGGGGTGGTATTGGAAAAGAGCCCATATACCCCTCCCCTAAAGAAGGGGTATGGAGAAACACTGCAAAAACCAGGGTGTGAAATTTCTAACACCAGTATGGTATTGAATTTTTTTGACACCATTGGTGTTATTTTTAACACCGGTCAGATTTAAGCATGCATTAATAATTACTGGGTGTTAAGTAACATGGTGTTGTTTTATGCTTGGTGTTGAAAGTATCATCACGTGATTTCGTTTAAGGCGGTTGATTGGTCGAATAAGTTTTCACAAAGTGTACGCGCGCTTAATGATTACTTTACACGTGTTCACAGAAAAATACATTTATCATGATTTGTTAAGCAAATTATGACAATGCACATCAATTTTGTGATTTGTATTTTCCTTTGGCAATTATTGACCAATAGATTATATGTCCGATCTTGTTACAATTATATTAACGTTTTAGCAATAGATATATTGATTATATGATTACTAATCAAGAAACAACATGCATGTTTATTATATATATATGTGTACCAGCCTGTACCACATACATGTTAATCTTGAATTTACTTCAAATGATCTATGTGATGGAGTTAATGCAATGGAGATTAGAATATACCTATTGGTGGACAGTTGCCAACATCGATTATGAATTATCAGTTTACCACTGGTTCCTCTACCCTGGTCGATAATAGGGAATATGGAATGTGGGACCATTAGACATACATAGAAAAATCTCTAATGGATCAACAAGAATATAAACACCAAAAGTGGAATTGAATTTGTTATGATTCCAGATATTGGTGTTAATCTACACCAGTAGGAGTTGTCAAATATTAACACCAAAAGTGGAATTGAAATTATCTAATTCCAGAAAATGGTGTTAAGTAACACCAGACGAGTTGCACGATATAGATACCAAGAAAGTGTTAAATTTAACACTCTTGGTGTTAAATTTAACACTCTGGTTTTTGCAGTGAAGGTGATTCAAGGAGAAATAAGAAAGGGGTGCTGAAAGGGAGTGATGAAGGGGGATTGTGGCAAAAGGGGTTGCGCATAAACAAAGCCTACAGATGAATCAACAGAAACCTTGGAGAGATTAATTCATGTTGCATTTCCACTCTCCGAGGTGTGTGTTATACCACTAGATTCAAACTGGGTACATCGACGGGGTACCAAAGATGCCTTGGGCGTGGTGTCAGGGGTGTTTTGACACTGGTGGAGGGGTGCAAGAGTGGAGAAGAGGGTCAAAGTAGTATACCTGTTCTTCGTAGAGATTTTCGAACTTGACCGTAAGGTGATTTACCAGAGTGATGATAGAAATAAAATTGTCTACGCATCGGACGGTTTACAAATTTAACTCTCTCTTATGCCGGAATGTTCAACTTTGAAAGGATTACTTATTCAAAAAAAAAATCATTACTCCGAAGTTTCGAAATCAGAATGTCCCCTCTTTCGAAAGTTTCTTATTCAGGAAGCTCCCTATTCCGGAGGTTCATAATACAGAAGCTTAGTTATTCGAAGGTTCGCTTATCCACAGGCATCTTTTCTAAATGTTTCCTGATTAAAGTTCCTTCATTCCGAAATTCCTTTTTATTCCGAAGATTCCGAAAATTTTGCTTTTCCGCTTGTTCTGTGTTTGCTGTTATGAACTTTCGTTCTACTAAACACGATCGCAACTACTTTCGAAAAATCAACTCAAGGGCAATTTCATTACCCTATTGTATGTCACATAGAAATCAAGTTCTGATTACGTAATACCTCCATTGTCACGTTTGCACATTTCAATAGTTGACGCCCAAGGCTACTAGAATTGCCGTCGGTTGAATTTTCGAAAGTATATGGGCTATTCCGAATGTTGTGGGTTTGCTGTTGAATTTTCGTTCTACCAACACGATCGCAACGACTTTCGAAAAATCAACCTAAGGCAATTTCAGTAACCTTGTACGTCACATTTTGAAACGTGCGAAGATTACAATGACATATTACGTAATCCGAACATGATTTCTATGTGACATACGATAGGGTATTGGCATTGCCCTTGAGTTGATTTTTCGAAAGTTGTTGCGATCCTGTTTACCAAAGGTTCTTTATTCTAGTTCAATACTCAAAAGGTTGGTAATCTACGGATGTTCACGATTGTATAACTACTGCGTAAATTTTAAGTTCAGCTGAATTTCCGAAAGAAACTGCGTAGCGTATAACTACTTAATGAATTTAAAGGTAAGTTCCGTTCCGATTTCAAGAAACTGGCCAAATATGACGATTAACTACTGCATGAATTTAACGGTAAACGGGGTTTCCGGTTTTTAAGAAAGTACATTCCAAGAGAATTCACTTTCTTATCCTTACGATTTTAGAGAATATGACGAAAATATATCAGTCCGAAGCATTACAGTCAGTATAATGAAAATGTGTATCTCAAACCGGAATCAGATGTCATGGTACGTTACCTTCTAAGCACGCCAAGAGATCACACAGCGTAATGGGTGATAGTTCATGTCCGGTGTGATTAGAAACACGGACAAGCCTACGCCTGGACATGAGGATAAATTTTACCGGCGGGAGTGCAACGCCCGTTACACAAGAGGCGTCATTTACCTGACGTAGGACTGCGTCAGGGACTAGAGCGTTCTTTGACGCGCCATGTGAGACTGACATCGTACAAAAAATAAATGAAAAATGAGCAATCAATGAACAATGATTGACGTTTGCGCTAATTCCGTCATAGGAATAATTAGCGCAGGTAATAACGCAATCGAAATGACGGCTCGTGTGCAAAGGACATACGCCCTCGCATAAGAATGCATCTGCGGTATTAGGGTTTTGATTTGTGCTTAAAAGTGATCCCAAAGTTTTTCTTTCTCGGCACCTTTATGCCAGTTTTGACGACAGTGAACTGCAAATGGCTCCATAAATCTAAAATGAATTTATTATTGTTGCAGCGGTCGGCAGACTGAAACGCTCGGAGAGATACTCAGAGTTAAAGGCACTATAGTAAAGCGACGAGAACGAAAATGCATACTCGCGCAGGGACCACAAAATGGATAAATGTTGCTTGCTAGGTGCTTTCCTGTTCCACATATCGGCGATCAGGCTTTCCATCTAATGCCATCTCTGGTTCTTTGTAATATCATAATACTGTAATGATGTTACTTCTGTTACAGTCAGCCCAATGAATGTATCCATGTATTTGATGCGCTTTTTCCCTCTGCTTCCATTTCCCTCAATTTTTCCTGTTAGTATTGTGTTTTCTGTGCCTTCTCTTCTCATGATATGCCCAACAAACTGAAGTTGTCTTTTCCTTCTGATGTTAAGGAGGGATCAATCGATACATGCCTTATTGAGCACTTCTTCATTTGACATCCTGTCAGTCCAAGGTATTCTAAGCATTCTTCTTAAGAACCACATTTCTGCTACGTGAATGCTGCAGCCGTACTGGAGGAAGGACCTCTCATAGCATTTCAGTACCCAGATTTTAGTGGTAATTTTTAGGTTGCGATTTGTTCGATTTGGTGGCGGGTGTTTTTTTTTTCAGATACGAAATGGTCTGTGCCTCTGTGGTGTTCTGCTAGTTATACTATCATACAAGCAAACACTAAATCAGTTTTAAATTAAAGATAAATAAGTGTTGTTTCTCTTACATCATACATCATTCATAAAAAAACCTACAAAATACACATACTTGTCTACAAAGCATGGGCCATTCTCTGGTAAACTCGTCCTTTAACACACGAGAGACTCGCGACCATGGAGGATCGACTCGTGTCAACTCAGCATCGGGACCCTCTGACCTTTCTCCGTGTTATAAATCTCGAGAGGAAAATCATCGAGCGAAGATTCTAAAGAAACAATAGGATAGGGGCGAGATGACACGAGGTGTCATCCTTAAAGGGGTTCGTTCCCAATCATTCAATCTTTGTTCCTCTTCGTGGATATTAAATTATGATTTCGAGCACACACAATTGAATCGCATTCAGTGAGAAAGTGCTTTATAAAAACCTTCAAGTAATGAATAAGGCTCCATATTTATAATTCGATAATTTTTGCAAAAATTCGCAAAAATTCAAAACAAAAAGATAACTTCCGCATACACTGAAAAGCAGAATTATGGTATAGTTCCAAGTCTCCCAACAAACAAGAATCAGTATAATTGTGGGAAAGTAACGCATTCACTCTAGACTGTAAAAGCATTAAAAAAAAAAATTTCGTCAATTTCGTCAATACATTTCAAAAAGTAGCCGTATCATTTGACCAGCACGCTAGAGAGTATGGAAATGCAAACCAAAATAATGTCATGCGAACACAATATCATCTAGCCAAAGGGACGATTGTTTTCTCGCAGCCACATGTGGCGTATAACCAAAACCCCGGCTCTCGGCGCTGGGCAAGACGGTGCGAGCAGTCATTTTACGACGATGTTACCGGGCTATGTCAACGCCGTTAAAAGAATACAACAAATAAATGTAATACAACTACCCATGCCAAATTGCCTCATGTGTGTGTGTTTTCAATCTCCATAAATCTATCTCCAGAAGTTCAAATGCAAGTTCAGCGATATGACTAGTCGTCATGTTAAACATTTTGAACTTTCACTTTCAAATGTCATGATGAAAAACGAATATTTCACTTCAAAAATGCAGAAATATGAAAAAGCACAAAGACAATAGTAATAACTAGACATTTAATTCGTCATGAGGACGAATTAGGTGGTCTGTCTTCAATTCTTATGATCATGCTCATCTTCAATTCAATGATCCAATATAATGATGTTAATGTAAAATGATGTATTAAGATATCAATTGATGAATGAAGTACTGATGAACTGATGAACTGATAGATTGAACTGATGTGAAATAAACTGAATTGATGAGCTAAACTTATGAACTGATGAATGAACTGATGAACTGATAGATTGAACTGTGACCTGAACTGAAGTGATAACTTAACTGATGAAAAAAATATTGAGAAATGATTATGATCAAAATCATGATCATAATGAAATTTAATGAAAATATAGATATAGAGAAGGAGAGAGGGAGACGGGTTATAGTCATGTAAAAATAAATGAGCCGGACCGAGGGATGAAAGAGGAATCAGAATGCATACACTTGGGAGGAGAGAGGATAGTATAAGGAAACATGGTAAAGTGAAATATGAATACAAAGGGCAAATTGAAGAGCTAGAGGAAATTAAAGACAATTACAAGAGATATCGGAGGGAGAACGAGAACCAGAGGCGGGAAAGGGAGAGGGTGAGAGAGTATACAATGAGAGGCAGAGACAGAGGGAGGCAGAGCAAGAGAGGGAGGCAGAGATAGGGAGAGAGTGAAAGAGTAGAGAGAGAGAGATGCAAAGACAGAGCAAGAGAAGGATAAGGGCAGAACAAGAGAGGGGAAGGGAAACAGAGCAAGAGAGAGGAGAGCTAGAGAGAGCAAGAGAAAGAGATGCAATGGAGAACGATGCATTTAATATTTCCAGCATAAATAGAATTGAATATTTACTATATTATAGAGAAAGAGAGAAGTTATAGACATGTAAACAATTCTATGTCCATGGGAGAGACGTAAACATTGCATATACCTGGGCTGAATAACTGGAAAGTATAAACGTCTGGGAAGGAGACTAACATCATAAAAATGGGATGATTTGATATATTCCAACAGACTGGGAGATTAACCCTATAGGTTTGATACACGACAAGGAATCAGATTTCCCATAGGGTTGTACTCAAACGATTGACATTCTTCTCCCATAGATATAACACGCAAAATTAGGCATTTTATTACATTGTTTGTGATTGTATATGATAATATGTTATAATAGTCGAAGAAGATCATAAAATCAAATTTAAAACGACGGCAAAAAAAAAAAAAAAATGACCCACCAGGAATCGAACTTGGGTCGCCGGAATGGGAGGCAAGTGCTATGACCACTATACCAAAATAATCCACATAGACATTACACGTGAACGGAAAATGGAATTCTCAAATCCCACTTTGCAAGTGAAATATGAGCATGATCCCGGCATCTGATCGAAAAATAAAGGGCACACTTGTGATAGCTTATTGTCTCAGCTACAACATACTCGAAGCTCAGCGAAAACAAAACTAAAACGACGGAGATATTGCTCGCGAAAGACGGGAATGTAGAATCCAGTTTTGAAAAAAGTCATGTCCCATAGAGAATACACGCAAAATGTGAAAAATTGACATGCCTCCTTTAATCGCAAAAATACGCCATGATGCCTTTGTCAAAATGAAAATCGTGGTACCTGCATTTGTAGAGAATTGTCTCAGCTAGAACATATCAAAATTTGGAAGAAAATCGATCAATATTTACAGAGATACAATCAATTTTCCAAAAATATGCTGACGTCATAATATGCAAATTGAAATTTTGAGTTCGGAGGCCATTATGATGACGTCATGAGTTAATTGAGGGTCAAATGAGACATGAAATCATATCTCCGACTCATAATCTATCCAAATATGAAAAAAATTGGGAGTTCCCATCCGTTCTGAAGAGTTACAATGAATTTTGTATAGGCATGTTTTTGCCCATATATGCTATGTATTACAAGAGCTCGCGCGCACGGACATGTTTCTTGAACGGACGCTCATCTTGTTATTAATGGTCATAAAGAGATAAACATGGTATCAAATTGTTCAAAAAAATATGGGAAATATCATGAAAGAAAAAAAAGGCGATTCTATGTTGTGTAATGGTGTTACGCGCGAAAACGCACGCGCATGTGCGTGTGCGCGATTTTTTATAAAATGCTTAAAATGGCCAGAAACGTATGCAAAATGAATTTGAGACGATTTTGAGCATTTTGAAATTTTGCGCGCGCTAACGCGCGGACGTACGCATGCGCGCGTTTTTTGACCTGAAATTGACCGGACGGATATTGACCTTGATCATGATAAATATGAATGAGAAACGACTTTCCGTTATGAAGATATGATCATGAGTAGATTTTCAGAAAATTTTACAAAATGGCGCCTAGATGACGTCATCAGTCAAGGTCAAGGTTGAAAACCTTATTTTGCTTTGTCCATATGCCTATACATATGTGTGCCAAATTTCAAGGCATTTGATTGAGCCATTTTCAAATTATCTTGCTAACAATAAAGTGGGTGGAAATAAGAAAAACTAGACATGTAATACTTGTTTCGGAACAAGTATAGGTGGGCTGTTCCAATTAATGCATACCACACATGGTTAGTGAGATAGTGATCAGTGAAATGTTTGACCTTTGATCCTAATTTACATACTAAGTAGTTAAGATACCATGCATGATTTGACCTAAATTTTTGAAATAATCCTCTTATTCAGGTCTATTAGTGTGCCAAATTTCATGTCTATACAAAGCATTGTTTTAGAGAAACCATGTACAGTATATTTGACCTTTAACCTTAAAATCTAAATAACATAATGAAATATGCATATTCTAGATTTTGTGTTTTTATATGAAATATTTTGTCTTACCTATCAACATGCAACGTTTCAAGTCAATTGCGACCAATATACCAAAATAATCCACATAGACATTATACGTGAACAGAAAATGGAATTCTCAAATCCCACTTTGTAGTCAAAATATCACCATGATCTCAATTTCTGATTAAAAAATAAATGTCATCCTCTGTGTAGAGAATCGTCTCAGCTACAACATATCCGAAGCTGGCAGAAAATCGAGCAAAAATAATCGAGATATTGCTTAAACAAGACTGGAATGTAGAATGAAGATTTCAGAAAAAGTCACCTCCCATAGAGAATACACGTAAAATTAAGCATTTTATTACATTGTTTGTGATTGTATGTGATAATATGTTATAATAGTCGAAGAAGATCATAAAATAAAATTTAAAAAGACGGCAAAAAAAAAAAAAAAAAAATGACCCACCAGGAATCGAACATGGGTCGCCGGAATGGGAGGCAAGTGCTATGACCACTATACCAAAATAATCCCCATAGACATTACACGTGAACGAAAAATGGAATTCTCAAATCCCATTTTGCAAGTGAAATATGAGCATGATCCCGGCATCTGATCGAAAAATAAAGGGCACATTTGTGATAGCTTATTGTCTGTCAACTCCTGATATGCAAATTCAAATTTTGAGTTCGGAGGCCATTATGATGACGTCATGAGTTAATTGAGGGTCAAATGAGACATTAAATCATATTTCCGACTTATAATCTATCAAAATATGAAAAAAAATTGGGAGTTTCCATCCATTCTGAAGAGTTACAATGAATTTTGTACAGGCATGTTTTTGCCCATATATGCTATGTATTACAAGAGCTCGCGCGCACGTACATTTATCTTGAATGGACGCTCATCTTGTTATTAATGGTCATAAGAGATAAACATGGTATCAAATTGTTCGAAAAATATGGGAAATATCATGAAAGAAAAAAAATGGCGATTCTATGTTGTGTAATGGTGTTACGCGCGAAAACGCGCGCGCATGTGCGTGTGCGCGATTTTTATAAAATGCTTAAAATGGCCTGAAACGTATGCAAAATGAATTTGAGACGATTTGGAGCATTTTTAATTTTGCGCGCGCTCACGCGCGGACGTACGCATGCGCGCGTTTTTTGACCTGAAATTGACCGGACGGATATTGACCTTGATCATGATAAATATGAATGAGAAACGACTTTTCGTTATGAAGATATGATCATGAGTAGATTTTCAGAAAATTTTACAAAATGGCGCCTAGATGACGTCATCAGTCAAGGTCAAGGTTGAAAACGTTATTTTGCTTTGTCCATATGCCTATACATATGTGTGCCAAATTTCAAGGCATTTGATTGAGCCATTTTCAAGTTATCTTGCTAACAAAAAAGTGGGTGGAAATAAGAAAAACTAGACATGTAATACTTGTTTCGGAACAAGTATAGGTGGGCTGTTCCAATTAGTCCATACCACACATGGTTATTGAGATAGTGATCAGTGAAATGTTTGACCTTTGACCCTAATTTACATACTAAGTAGTTAAGATACCATTGGCATGATTCGACCAAATTTTTGAAATAATCCTCTTATTCAGGTTTATTAGTGTGCCAAATTTCATGTCTATACAAAGCATTGTTTTAGAGAAACCATGTACAGTATATTTGACCTTTAACCTTAAAATCTAAATAACATAATGAAATATGCATATTCTCGATTTTGTGTTTTTATATGAAATATTTTGTCTTACCTATCAACATGCAACGTTTCAAGTCAATTGCGACCAATATACCAAAATAATCCACATAGACATTACACGTGAACGGAAAATGGAATTCTCAAATCCCACTTTGCAAGTGAAATATGAGCATGATCCCGGCATCTGATCGAAAAATAAAGGGCACACTTGTGATAGCTTATTGTCTCAGCTACAACATACTCGAAGCTCAGCGAAAACAAAACTAAAACGACGGAGATATTGCTCGCGAAAGACGGGAATGTAGAATCCAGTTTTGAAAAAAGTCATGTCCCATAGAGAATACACGCAAAATGTGAAAAATTGACATGCCTCCTTTAATCGCAAAAATACGCCATGATGCCTTTGTCAAAATGAAAATCGTGTAACTGCATTTGTAGAAAATTGTCTCAGCTAGAACATATCAAAATTTGGAAGAAAATCGATCAATATTTACAGAGATACAATCAATTTTCCAAAAATATGCTGACGTCATAATATGCAAATTGAAATTTTGAGTTCGGAGGCCATTATGATGACGTCATGAGTTAATTGAGGGTCAAATGAGACATGAAATCATATCTCCGACTCATAATCTATCCAAATATGAAAAAAATTGGGAGTTCCCATCCATTCTGAAGAGTTACAATGAATTTTGTATAGGCATGTTTTTGCCCATATATGCTATGTATTACAAGAGCTCGCGCGCACGGACATTTATCTTGAATGGACGCTCATCTTGTTATTAATGGTCATAAAGAGATAAACATGGTATCAAATTGTTCGAAAAATATGGGAAATATCATGAAAGAAAAAAATGGCGATTCTATGTTGTGTAATCGTGTTACGCGCGAAAAACGCGCGCATGTGCGTGTGCGCGATTTTTATAAAATGCTTAAAATGGCCTGAAACGTATCCAAAATGAATTTGAGACGATTTGGAGCATTTTGAAATTTTGCGCGCGCTGACGCGCGGACGTACGCATGCGCGCGCGTTTTTGACCTGAAATTGACCGGACGGATATTGACCTTGATCATGATAAATATGAATGAGAAATGACTTTCCGTTATGAAGATATGATCATGAGTAGATTTTCAGAAAATTTCACAAAATGGCGCCTAGATGACGTCATCAGTCAAGGTCAAGGTTGAAAACCTTATTTTGCTTTGTCCATATGCCTATACATATGTGTGCCAAATTTCAAGGCATTTGATTGAGCCATTTTCAAATTATCTTGCTAACAAAAAAGTGGGTGGAAATAAGAAAAATAAATAAAGAATAATAAATAAATAATAAAGGCAATTCTAACGAAAACATAAGGTGGTCTGTATTATATACAGCCCACCTAATAAAGAATAAATAAATAATAAATAAAGGCAATTCTAACGAAAACATAAGGTGGTCTGTATTATATACAGCCCACCTGATAATGTTCTCTCTCACGCCGCGAGCTAGTCGTTAACGACTCGTACCAATGTGTTTGTGTTAACTTCCATTTCAAATTTATACATGCACATGTAGTACATTGAATATATAACAAGGTTATCTAGAATGATTAGAAGAAAAAAACTAAATCAGAAATAAAAGGTATATGTGTAAGTTAGAAACAATTTTGGCAACATAACAACATCGAATAGAGAGAACCTCCTATTGTTTTAGACTTAATGCTTGTTAATATATGGGCCGGTAAACCGCTGCCAAAAAAAAAACACTGCTGTTTTTTTTTACGTAAAAAGTGAAAGGCAACTGCGCGCAACAAAGGTTTTGCGCGTTTTCACTGAGCTTGTGTAACACGATTCAGAAATGTGAATCGTATTACACTTTACGAGTACGTCATCATGAAAAACCGCCGCGGTTTTGCCGCGTCATATTTGAACGAGCCTATAGTATGATATTCCAAGAAAGATTGTTATATCATTATCTATTTTTCATAAAAAGTAACGCCATTAAGCAATTTTGAAAACAGTGAACATAGTAGAGTTCGTGTCCTAACCAAAATCAGAAAAATTACGACATATATTTTCTGAACCCTTTTATTTTGGGGACCGTCCACTTTAACCAAAACACTATATTACCTCTAAAATTCAAGTTACTACCTTTAAAGAAGGGTATAAGAGGGCGTCGATAGTTCTTGACCATGCTCTTAAGACTTGTCACTTCAGGTCCCGCATAAAGGCAAATATTTTCATAAACATCAAAATAATGTCGAGAGAACTTTGCCTCGGGGATGCCAAAGTTCGGCATTCAGAAGACGCAGCCCGCGTCCACACTGAAAGTAACTTCTCGAAAATTATAACTAAGAGTCCGGCGTCGCACACGAGGCGTCATTTTGCTGACGTAGGATTGCGTCAGCAGTTGGAGCAGTCTTTGACGCACAATGTGAAAGTGGTTTCATTTTAAAATGAATGCAAACATGCACAGTGCAAGCGATGCGTCGAATGACTGCCGTGGGGGCCAACATTCTTCCATGCAATGATTAGCGTACGTAATGACGCAATAGGAATTCAAAATGACACCTCGTGTGCGATGGGAATAACAGGATGCTTATCCTATCTGCCCGATGCTGACAATCATGGTATGAGCCGTGGTCTTTCTTTCGAGAAATTTGACTTCTCGAAGATGCAGAATCAGAAGTGCGAATGTATGGGGCACGTCAAGAGAGACACATTGCAAGAAAGAGAGAGAAGGGGAAGCAAGGGAGAGGTGAAAAGAAGGTGAAAGTAAATGTAGCATGAAAGGATCCCATCTGAACCCTTCCCCATCATCGGTATCTCTGAACATGATTTTCAGCAACCGTACGGGCTTTAATTACAATCATTACATGTTGCTGGGTGAAAACAATACATTTTTATACCAAATAACGACTTATAGACAATTGTTCTCTCGATATACATGTACATATTCATAATCATGACCCCTGATTTCCTTTAACTCTTCAGCAAACGTCTATGAATTGCTCACTGCAAGATGGATGTCGACAATTTGAAAAATGTGAAGCGAGGGACTGATAATTTGTCAAGGCAGATATTTTGACAAAATACTCGCAACTTTATATACCCTGAAGGAATGCCATCATGATACTTTTTTCTTCATTTTTTCCACTCTCTGTCCTTTTCTTTGCATCCTATTTTCTGAGGTCAAATATCTGAATTCCCTTGGCAACTAGAGATCCGATGCCTTTCGTACGTGACCGGAGACTCCGCCAAGCTTTGCGCAAGGTCTGCTCCGAGTTTTACGGACGGTTCTACGAGACATGCTCCTGCGACAACTGCTCCGGAGTCCAGGGCTCCGTCTTTTAAACAGTTGATATTAATCGCATCTTATATGCGATCGATATCAATCGCAACTATGTACATAAGGGATAGGGGACTGCAAATTTGCGATTGATAAGAGGACTTACGATGGATTTAGATAAATCGCTACTCTTTATAGGACGGGGCCAAGGTCTTAGACTGACAGAATTCTTAACTGCAACCCTCGGCCAAACACTACACCTAACTCTAAACCTAACCTTAATCCTAAACCTGAAACGAATCGCAACCTTAACCCTATACTTTTTAAAGATATAGAGCCCGGGCCGGAGCAATTGCCGCCAGAGTGGATATGCCAGCTATAGGATCCACGGCAAGCCAAAAACAAACAGATAGAAGAAGGCTAGCACGAGCTTTTCGATGAGGCCAATAAACAAAAAGGGCGAATAAAAAAAGAGAGCGAAATGAGTTACAGTTTCACAAACATACAAAAAGTGTTAAAGGGCAATCAAACCCTTATAATAAGTTGATTTGTATGAAAGCAGAAAAATAACAGAAACAAAATGGCAAAAGTTTGAAATGAGTCGGACCATGCAATAGTAAGGAAGTTATGAATGTTTGAAATATGAGATCAATAAGTCTATGCGAATCTCAAATTAGTAGTTCGGCCAGTGGATTGTGACGTAGGACGTAGATAACTCTCCCATTCGCTGCGTAACTAAAATATCATTAAGTTCTCCCTTGGGGAACTACTCAAAATATATTATAGATAGCATATTATTAAAGGTCCTCTAAAAAGAATAGACCCTCCTGAGCCATGCAGATGTGTGTCTTAAATGACATCCTCTTTCACATTATGATACAATTTAAGTGAAATTTTGCCATCAAATTTTTGGCGAATTTGGGGTTCCCAACACTTTACAGGGGCTTCAATAATATTAATATTATTATTTTGTATCGTTCATTATTACTATCATGAAACACCCGTTGCACACGAGGCGTTATGTCCATTGCGTTATTACGTGCGCCGATATAGCTTGTGAAGGGGGTTATCCCACACGCCAGTAATTAACGTTCGCAATGTGAATTTTGCATTTACTCTTTGTTATATATGCCAGTCGTTGACGCAGTAGAGCGACAGTGAAATGACGCCTCGTGTACGACGGGCATAACACACATCTCTACGGTTCTGCGTTGCATAAAGTGCAAAAGCAGTATTCAAATAGTTCATTCTGTCAGCACATTCGACAAAAAAAAACAATGCATTAAAACAATGTCATATGTGACTTACGACACTAAATGAATGAATGAATGAATTTATTAAAGCTAAGCATCATATGTCTAGACATTAACAGAAATCACATATCACATTGGAATAGCACATTATTTTGCACCCATTGGCGTAACATTCGGAAGAATCGCTTTTTGGTTTTCGCCTCCTTCTTGAAATAATGTATATGTACTCATCACTGTTTTAAATATATTGTACCATTTGTTACAAGGAAATATGTGTGAATTTCAACTCACCATTAATTTCCTTCTTGCCATTCGTATATGAACTATGAAACAAAACCTTTCTAATCTCTACTTTTCCGTTCCGTGGAATACTTTTCAACGATTTGGGTTCTTTTACAAGGCAGTAATGTTGGAAATGTAAACATGAGGAAACGTCTGTGTTTAGAAGAAGCCATCTCGGACAAGGGTTTGGTTATAGGACATGATACAGGGAATAGCATTCTTCTCGATCGGGACGGAATGACGGCCATGATGGATGTGAGCCCGAGATCAACGACAAGCAGCCTGGTGGAAAACAAACGACATAAAATAAACAGACAGACAACTTCACACAATCAAACTCTTCTTCGTCAACAGCATCATTACCATCATCATTCTCGAGCTGGAACAAAGCGAGGCGGTTTTTCTCTCGATTTGCTTTGCAACGCGGCTGCCGTGATGCCAAACATGTATCAAAACAAAGTTGTGTTGAAGAACCGTGCGAGGCATAACTTCGCCCGCCCGCCTATACCAGAGTGAAGGGGCGGCGTGAAGTTATTGCGCTACACGGAGGGTCTCGACGTTGAGTATCAAAACGCATGGAACAGAAGTCATCAACAGTCCTCCATCTTCTCTTCTTGCTAGAGCAGGCTCTGTTTATTTTCCGTTCGCCGTTGATTTCATTTTTTAAACAAACGTATATTTGGGAATAGTTGAGAGGGTGTTGAACTTGGAAGGGAGTGATGGTGTAGAGAGGAAAGGGAGCCAAAAAAGACATTAAAATGTCCATTATCGTCGTCTCGCATCTGGAGACTGACGAACTGGTTGAACCCGCTATCTCACCTCTTCTACACTGTCCTTCTCATCCCCCCCTCTCTCTCTCTCTCTCTCTTCTCTCCCTCTCACTCTCTTCCCCTTTAACTTTCATCATTCCTCTCTATTTTTTAAATATATTTCTCTTGAAACCTTCTATATCTCATCCAACTCTTTGCCCTCCCCCCTCTCTCTCTCTCTCTAGAGAGAGAGAGAGAGAGAGAGTGAATAACAGGAGATATGTAATTATATATATATATATATATATATATATATATATATATATATATATATTTCCTGTTTTATCTCTCCCCCAACTTTCCCAATCACTGTGCAAGATCGTACCATCTCTTGTAACTTTTGTTCTTACTTATCTGTCTGTTGTAGATTTCATGGTCAAAATATGAAGCAAGTCATGATAATTTTAAAGTAATAAATCAACACCTACTGGACTGACAACATGAACGTGTATTGCACAGTAGCCCGTCAAAAGAACTGGTGATAATAGACCTATATATATATATATATATATATATATAAATATAGTTCCCTGGTTTTCCAGATATTACACATTATATCTTGCAATCGAAGCATCTTTCCATGCAAAACTGCATCTTACATTCATTGATCTTCGGCACAAGAGTCTGACAAGACGGTTGATTTCTCTATCGCCAATACAGTCTGCCTCTGGCTCATGTCAACACACCGGATGAAAAGATAGAAAGGAGGAGTAAAAGATAAGAAAAAGGCGATGGTGCGAAAAAACAGTATAAGATGGACAGATGAGAGAGAGAGAGAGAAAAAAAAAGATGGAGCAGAAGAGTAACAGCAACTCACAGAGAGAAAGAAGAAAGAGAAGAATAACACGTGTATGAGGAATAGGAGGAAGATGAAGAAGAGAAGGAACAGGAGCAGGAGCAGGAGGAGAAGAAGAGGAAGAAGAAGAAAAAAGAAGAAGAGGAAGGAGAAAAGTGAGGAGTATAAGAAGGAAAGGAAGAAGGAAGAGGAGACGAAGAAGACGAGGGTAAAAAAAAGAAGAAGAAGAAGAAGAAGAAGAATAAGAAGACGAATAAGAAGAAAGAAGATGGAGAGAAAGAGCATGGACCTACGTATAGTAAGAGCGAGTGAAGTAGTGAACGAGAGAGATGGAAAGAGAGAGGGAAAGAGAGAGAGAGAGAGAGAGGGGGAGGCACTTTACGTCAAAGTGTGTCAAAGTCAACTCGATAAGTGTGAAAGTCAACTTGAATGAGTAAACACAGCCATTTGATAAAAAGCTTCGTTGCCGCCACAAGAACCTCAGGAGCCAAAAGAAATATATGGAGTGAAACGCAATAAAACAGAGATATAAAAATCACATTTCGTCAAATGGCAGAACAATTCAAAGAGCAAGGGCCAAGCGATGTATAACAAATAACATACCCTTCCTTTCAAACCAAGGATGTTAAAATCTGTTGGACCCCCTTCTCCCATCCCTGCCACCAGCCCCAACACCAACCATTACCACCATTTTGCAAAGTGCTAGACAAACATAATTATTCGTCTCTTTAGAGCAGTAAAACAAAACATGAACTTACTGACTGGTCCACATGAGTACAATACCTCGTTAGCAAAGCAACCATTTAGATAAGGGAGGGGTAATGATGATAATATTAAACTTAGCGCATATCACATAAACAGTGAATTACAAGAAATAATATATATACATCGTACCAGGTAAAGAAACAGAGACAATAAACGCTTTGTCTAAGGACATACGCATCGGGCAAGGACTCGAACCCTCAACATCTTGACTTCAAGTCAAACGGACCAACCGCTTTTAATCCCAGGTGCTTCTGATAAACACGACAGCAAAGGCATAGGAAAGTGTGTCGTGGCGAAGTTCGAAAAGAGGGCTTTGTTTTTTGTTTCCACTTCGCCCCGCGCCGTGTACAGGAAAAGACCCCTGGAAGGTGTGGCGATACAATGAGGGTTTACAGGTCGACTCTGGTCCTACAAACAGATGGGAGGAAACGGACTACAAAGGGTCCAGACTCAGAGGTGTAACAACCTTTATTTAGCAAGACATTCTGGCTGTACTTTAACAATATTTTTCTCGAGAGATGGCGGTACCTTACTCACTATATCCATGCATGTCTCTATCTTTTCTTTTTCTTATTCATGTCCCTCGCCCCCTCTCTCTCTCTCTCTCTCTCTCTCTTTCTCTCTTTCCCTATTTCAGTCACTGTTTCTGTCTCTTCATCTGCCTCTCTCTCTCTCTCTCTCTCTCTCTCTCGTTCTCTTCACTGTCCCGATCTTCCGTTCGTATGTAGTTGTCTCAGCGCAAACGCAAAAGATGACAAAATACTGTAGATTTTGGTTACCCCTTCCTCCTTCCTCTCTCCTTCTCCTTTATCTCTCCTTCCATTTCCTCCATCTCAATTAAAGTATTATCTAAAATTCTAAAGAACGTCTATGGTAAACGAAAGCGGCAAATTTCACTTCCATGATACACCAAACGATAAAACAGCATTTTCAACAGATTTGCGCGCAGTCCAACCGTTTCGGTTCCTTTTAAAGAAAGAGAAATACATCTCGCTCAAAGTAATCAGAAGAAGCCTACATACTAATATATATATTTTCTATTTGTTGTCATTGTTATCCAACCATTGAGTGACCACCAAACGCGAAGTGTCGGCTAGCGGAGACTGTGCAAGCCAATTGGTCTTGTCATTTTTATGAGGTACTTTCGAGAGTTGGAATATAAGACAGGTACCCTCGTGAGATGGTCCAAAGCCCGAAAGCGAGTTTTTCTTGACATTTGAATTATATATTAGCTACACTGTGGTCAAAATTGTGATGACTTAAGTGTTGATTGTGTATTTAATGATTGATAATACGTTTATTTATCTATTCTTTTACCATTAATTTATTTATTCATTCATTTATTCATATATTTATTTTAAAATGTATAAATTCATTTGTTTGTTTATTTTTTCATTTATTTATAATATATATATCTTATTTTTATTCATTTATTTATTAATTCAAAGATATTTGATCAGGATAACAAGATTAGTTTTAATTTCCTGCTTTACACCTTGGTCCTGTTTTAAAAAAAAAACAATATTGTTAAAAATAGTAAATTCAATACATATTGATATATTGATTTAAAGAGAAGATTGAGCTCTGATAACATAGGAAAATATTTTAAAAGGCTTTCTCGATCTTTCTTTTCCCGTGTGGGAGAATGCTATACATATAGTAGCAATGTCACATGAAAATGGTTGCTCTAGAGATGTTCTCATATTTCAAATTTGCGAGTAATAGTTTAAAACTTTGGACAACATTTTGATGGGACATGTTGTGTAGTCCCATACACCCAAAGTTTGATCATTGTTTTTCAATGCTTGACATTTGCAGCAAAATTTTATAAATTTGTATGTTTGGATTATTATAGTACACAGTTGTCCTACCCTATTTATCAACCATTCAGAATACCTTGTAGAGATTTCCTATCAAGGTGTCGTTGTATGACCAGGATCACAATTGCATTTAACCTATGACATGCGTTTCTACGTTGAAATTTTTTCATCTCCCAGAATCTTGCATGTCTAAAACTACACTGTTAAAAAAAAAGTGGGTTAAAATCGGGTAATCTTGTGTCCAACCAACTTTTTGGGGCAATTTCATGTCCCATTTGGACAATGTTTAGCCAGATCACATTCACCTGTTACTTCAAACTGAGCAAAATTCGCCCAGGTAGTGCCGATAACTGCTCCAAATTTTGGCGGGCACACAATTGTCCTCATCTTGGGCATTTAACCAAAATTGTTTAAATAGTATTTCCCTTCCTATCCTCACACATTAAATGGATGCCTCTATCAAGAGCACATTTTGAATGTCAATGACCTGCAGCTTCTGTCTTACTTGCAAGAGAATGTGAAAGAATGCTCTCTCTTTTTAAAGAGTTATCCGTCTCCCTGGCAACTACATCCATTTATCAACACCCAGCCGCCTTCCAGCCCATTCCAACTCAGATTTGCGATTTGACAGGCGTGACAGAAGGGCGTTAAAGTTGATCTCATTGACAGAAATAAACACAAACTGTAAATGACGAGAACAAAAATGTAAGCAGTTCACCAATTTTTATAATCAGATTTTACGATTTATTTGAAGAAAAAAAGTAACGGTCAAATTCAAACCTGAAACTTGAACATATTTGTAAACGATTGAAAGCAATTTTAGAAAGATGCAGAAACGGTATTTAAAAAAAGCAAGTGCACTGGTAACTATTTGCTCAATTGCACTCTGTGTATTTCTCTCCCCCTCTATCTCAATCTCCCATTTCTCTCTTCCTCCCTCTCTCACTCTCACTCCCTCCATATTCTCTCTCTCTCCCTCTTCCTCCTCTTTATTCCCTCCCCTTCTCCCTCTCCCCTTCCCTCCTCTCTCTCCATCTCCAGACCGAATGACGAGTCGATCACGTAGAAAAACTGTCCATCTTTCTAGATTTTAACGACAACCAGATTGTGCTCATCGTCGCCATGAATCTACATTCACTTTATTTTTACGATTTACTAATCATTCTGCGGGGTAATAGATTGTCCCCCTTAAATCTACACCTTTTAAACTTATTCTTGACTCACATTAAAACAACAACGCAGAGAATTGTATAGCGATGATAAACTGTGCGTAAAGCACCGAGAAATAAACATGATAAATACGAAATGTTGCCTCCTTCCAACAAAGAATAGCAAAGTTTTCTTCGTCAGGTAGATTCTTCTCGTAAAATAATTTTAACTTCGAAGTTTGAAAATTGTTTCCATAACCCTCATTCAGAATGTTTCCTGCGTCACTTTCAAAAATACTATCAATGGTAAGTTTTATGCAATCAGATATATTTATGTGTGTACATAAATATCACATAATTTTAAATACTCCATACACTCGATGCAGTCTATATATCTTTCATTCACGTTTTTGTTTTAATTCTCCAAACGCGCTGTAGGTATCGAAACTGCACGCGCGTGATGAGCTCAATGGTTGCGGGTTTGAAGTTGAAGCGCTCGTGGTCTTTAACTCTCCTCTTACCAATACCTCCAACACAAACTTTACTTTATACCTTGTATTTAAGCTTGTGATACCTGCAGGGTTAATGTCCCTGCCGATTCTGCACACGATAAGAGTTTCTGTTAGCGCCTTGGCCGTAGCATGGGCAGTAGTCACGTCCTCTTTATGTATCCTATGTCCTTTTGTGATGGTATGTTGATAAGGAACGAAAAAAGGCCCGCCATTTTTCATCCAACGATACCAAAACGTGACATGTACGAATGACCGTTGGCGGGGAATTTGTTGATAGCTATGGTAGATAAGATGAATTCAAATAAACAGAAACTTTCTCGATCGGGGTAATAAATGACGAAGCGTAGACTCTTGATCAGAAACATACTCGCTCGAGCGGTGTTAAGTCGACGCGAAATGTGTCATTTGCAGGAGCAAAGCCAAATATGGCGGCGGCGTCCGATAGGTTTCAACCAAACGCAACCAAAAGTAATAAGAGTAATCACGAAATATTGCACCTGTAAAAGCTAATCATTGATTACTAGATATTCGATACGATAGCCATACAAAATGAAGAAGTAAAGGGAAATCCAAAATTTTCAAGGACCCACTATTTTCTGTCATGAAACCCTAACTATGCTCATACATTTTTTTTTTAATGCAGTATACTTTTCTTTGCAATGAGATGTTCATAAACCCAACAATTCCCATCACGTTTACACTTATTTGGGCCATTAAAGAGCAACCTATTTTTCTCGAGTTATAAGCCTACTTGGAATTATATTAATGAAGATCAGGAATTCAAGCTAGGTCCTATATTTAGTCCCAGAACGGCGTCTAGCTGAGAACGCCAAAATGGCGCCTCATTACCACAATCCACTGGTTCATTACGAAGAAACCATATCCGTCACGTGATGAAGGCTTAAGAGAGATACACAATATACATAATATATCAGTTCGTTAGGATGCAATATTGTTATACATGTATACAAAATAGCTTCCACATAGAATTGGGATTAAGCATGATTTTAAATAAATGTAATATTTCTTGTCTGACAAAATAAAAGATAAAAACATGGATGGCGATATGTTAAAGGTGGAATCAAGCACACCTTGTGAACATGTAAAAACACGGTGAAAACCTAAACTTTTCTCCATTACTTACTCATCGTCTTTTTCTCTCTCTCTCTCTCTCTCTCTCTTTCTCAATCTCTCATCCCTCTTTCTGTCTATTGATCTTTCTGAACCAAAATCGAATGTATTGTTCTTTTGGAATGGTATGCCCATTTGGCAATTTTCTAGGTTTGAAGATAATTTCGATAAACTAAGGTAATATATAAAGCTGACATTTAAAACAAATCTACAAAATCTTAGAAAAGGTTAGGATGATATTTAAAGATGTCTAAATTCAAAAAACATATATGACATCGATTTTTACGTTTTTGTCTGTTTGACCTTTTCCTTTCTCGAAACATTCTCTTCACCTCTCCCTTCTTACTGCCCCCTCTCTCTCTCTCTCTCTCTTTCTCTCTCTCTGTCTTCCTATTTCCTCTTCATCATGCATATCTCTCTTTGTTTCTATCAATGGTTTTACTTATCTTATCAGTTTTTTCGGTTTCTCATGTGTGTTTTTTATTTGTCTTTGCAACACCATTCTCCATCCCCCTCTCTCTCTCTCTCTCTCTCTTTCCCTCTCTCCCCATCTCTTTCTCCCTTAACCTCTCTCTCTCTCTCTCCCTCCCTTCTCACTCTCTCTATTTCTCTCTCGATCTATAAGTCACGTTTTACGGGGTCGTTAACACTCAAAATTTTACGAGTTTTGAAGAGTGAGGGAATGGAAAACTTGTGCCAAATTTGGGAATAGTTCTAGGTCGCACCCAGTATTTTGTTTTCCATCTATCGAGATTGGGTTTGACACATATATTGCCTTGTCATCTTCTTTTTTCTTTCTTTTTTGTTCTTCTTCTCCCATCGCTGGTTTTGCAACTTCTAAATACATGCGTATGGCACCTAGTGAAACTCATAAATGGGGGTCATCTTTTATCTAACTCCAAACAGTTCAAATGATATTATCTAGAACGTTGAGAAGAAATATAAAACAAGTGGATAACAGGATGATCGAGAATGAGATATTAAGAAAGAAGATAACACGAAAGAGGATGATCATTTAAGTTACAGGTTTGAGAATGTGGTTACTTAGCAACAGTTTGAAAACAGAGAATCAAACAATGTATGAATCCTAAAATCATTTATTTGCGTTCGTTTTCTGTTACTGAGAATATAATCGAACAATTCTAATTATTACTAATACAATTACTATTACTATTACTACTATTAATATTAATACTATTAATATTAATATCAATATTAATATTCCTATTGTTATTATTAATCTTAATATTAGTATTACTATTACTGTAGCTACATACCTAACTATTACTACTTCTATTAATACCACTATTACTATATTCCTACTGCTGCTATAATACTATAATTTGAAATTACAAGCTAATATGACAATATTACACCAAGTGTATTCCCCTCCCAAAATAGGGAGATTTTGACATCAAAAATGTGATGGGGGACGAAGGAATGTGGTTCAAATGTGTTTCAAAGTCAAGTGTAGAATGAAAGACAACAGAGCGTACTTCATTGATAGAGGGGTAACAAAACCATCCCTCTTTTACCCGCAGGGGTGCATCCACGCACCTCTTCCCTAAAAGCAATATCGCTAAATATTGACTCTACGTGAGGAGTTCGGGCTCAAAGTGTTTACAAACTGTCAGCGAGTTTGACAATTCAAAGGCGATCATATTTCACTTATATTATAAACCAACTTTATCCTTCCAAAGATAAGGAGTTTGGAAACTTGGATAAGAGAATAGAGAGGATGATAGAGAGGTGTGGAGAGCAAGAATATGGAATAATTAAAAGACTGTGAAGCAAATAAATTGCAAAGCATTGTAAAACAGATTCTCAATAGCCTGTGTCAAAGGAAAATAAATATATCAGACAAAGAGAACGTACATTATGGAAGAATTAATAAGACGAACTAAAAACTAGAAAGATAAATAATAATCAGCCATTGTGAGATGAAGGAAACGAGATGGTAATCTCCAAGAATTTCGAGAACTAAATATCGCGAGATAAAAATTTAAAAAAATTCTAGCTTGAGGAAAATGGGATAGACAAAGGTGTGACTTTTATGATTTATCTGTAATGAAGTAACAGGAAATACGAGGGGGAAAATGGGGAAAAGTAAATGAACAAAAATGCGATTACAAGTAACCTCGTCTGGAAAAAAAAGAGTTTATAAAATATGAAACCTTTAACGGTGTCATAATTCTGCTACTACTAATCGTCATTTCAATTACTCAGAAAGCTGTAAAGAGATGAAGAGAAACGGTGTGACTGCGAATGATAGAAGAAATGTGATGAACTATATACATTATCTATTATATATGCATGTATAATGTTTGTATGGGTGTGGGTGTGTGGGGTGTGTATGTGTGTGTGTGCGTGGGCCGAGTCGGCCATTTTGTTACCTCTCATTTGTTTAATATTTCACTTGAGCAGGAAAGACACTTCACAATAGCACAATACAGCTTATATAGTATTGCTAGTATCTTACTATTTATCATTAACAGTTAAAGATATCTTACCAAAACTTTGAGGGCTTATCAAAGTAATTGACAGGACCTTTCACAGGAAAGGCAGAATTCATTCGGCATTATGTATTATAAAAATACCGTGAAATGAGAGACAATCAATGAAATGTGAAGTCATACAAGTTTTCACCTCGTCTAAAAAAAAAACAATTGCGTTTTTGAAATAATCTCCGAAATCTTAAAAAAATTCACGAATATTGCAAGAACGCTCTTTCTCATTAGTTGATTGCTTAGCGCTTAAACGAAACCTATCAAAAGTTTTCAATGAACCTGGAAATTTTTTGGTTTCTGGTTCGATCAATATTTAGGAAACAGAAAGAACACGTCCTCTGAACTAACCATTTGCTTTCTTCGGCAATATCAGGCGTATCAGGGGCAGTTACGGAATTACCGCCTGCAACATCTTGTGCTATTGGTCAAAGTAGTAGGTAAACAGCATTCTACATCGAAATTGAGAGCAGACAGACTTACATCAATATGACTTTGCAACAGTTTGAAAAGGAAACTGATTATGGAAACGCAAATATACATGGCTGCAACTGGAAAGTTTTAGAGATAATTTACATATAAGAAATGAAATGAAAAAGCATTTCATGTTTTGAACGGTGAAAGCGAAAATAAAGTGCTAGATTAGGGATGAAAATACAAGTTAAAGAAAGTACACCCCCCCCCAAACAAACAAAAAAAAATATATATATATATATATATATATATATATATATATATATATATATACATAAATAAATGAATGAATGTCTAAGAAAGGAATTAAAACTGTGACGAGGTCATGAAAATAACAAACTTGAAATAGATAACAAAAGAAAGTGTTTGCATTAAGTGCGGGATGGATAAATTGGAACCGTTGCAACATCCGATGTTACCATAACAACTACAGGAACATGTGGGAACCAGATGTAAGAGGAAATGTGGCCTCCGAACAAGAGAATGAGAAAAGGAGACAAACTGATAGGGAGGGGCAAAGAATAAACAGTGAGTGAATGAGTAAGAAAGTGAAAGATATAATGAAAGAGAGAGAGAGAGGCGGAGGAGAGAAAGTGGTGCAGGAGGAAGAGAGAAGAAGGAAGATGGAAGTAAGAGAGGAGGGAAGATGAGAGGATGAGAAAAGAAGGAGAGTACGATGAGGAGTAGAAAGTGACGAGGGGAGAAGGAGGAGACTTTACATCTGAAACTTGGCCTTGTATGAAACCAATAATTAAAGCCTTGAACTAAAGTTGACGTTTAATCCATTCCACCGCACCGCTGATATGCACTTCAACCTCTATCTAATAGAACGATGCCTATATACATATTTTCTAATAATTACGATTTTACAAAATGCAATGTACGGTTCAACACCTATTTTCCACAAATCATTTTTTTTGGGGGGGAGGGGTGTGGTGGGGGTGACCCTCATATCAGTGGGGAGGGGGGAATTTCGAAACATTCTATGTACAAGAATATTCAGATGTGTATTTATGCCGCTGATTAATACTGGGACTTGTTTGGTGTACTGTCTCTGCAGTTAAAGAAAACATCAGACAACAAAATAATTTTTGATTCTAGGTTTAGTTCAGACTTCATTGATTCTTCAGTTTTTAAAAATGCAAATATATACAAAGCATTTCAAAGGTAAAATACAACGTACATTAAATTAATTCATAAATAATAAGAAGAAAAAAGGGACCATCATTAAAATGCCCATTGAGTCTTGACAGGTTGATGGTCCAAAGAATTGGCAAATGATAACATCAATATTTCGGCGGAAGGGAAACAGTAAGGTAAAAAACATATTTGGATGTTTTAAATTAGAAATTTAACTTAAAAACAACTGATAAAATGATGACAAAATATTGATAAGAAGATAACAAGAATAATTTAAGCTTTCCTTTAAATTAATTTAGAAATGGGATTTTTCTTAACGAGGTTTGTAGAATACAGGCAGCTTCAATTGAAAATGAAATGGGGAAATAAATGGAAAACTTTTTTTTAGAAGAGGAAATAGTCTGAAATAACGAATTAAATATCATTCAAGTCATTCCTGGCAGACTCTGCATTATTATCTGGATGTGCATTTTCAAACTTTTATACGTGGGAAGTTTATAAATCATTGATGAGCTAGTCAACCACAAATAATGCATCGAATTCGAATGCAGCTTGGTCATATTAAAAAAAGAATCTACCCGAAGTGAAACGATAAACAAAGTTAGATTGTCGAAATTAATTCAAGACAAATCGAGCCCGGATGCGCAATGGGTAAAGGACTGTTTCAAATTCACCACAGAGCAATTATCCCATATTCGGATTCGCCTCCAACTGTGTCGTAATTTTTTTCTTCGTCTCTCGCCCACCCCTCCCCTTCAAACTCTCGACTTGTCTTCCTCGCACGATCGCATGATTTTAAAGGGATAGATCAGACAAAGTCATGGTAAAAACAATTCATCATTCTATTGTTGAATAATTATAATGTCGATTGGTATAACTCTACTGCGCTTTAATACAAAGTATCATTATGACTCTGCCTGTAGCTTAGCCGCCATGATAAAGCGCTATAGCGTTCAAAGAATTTCTTCCTACCGGGTCCCTATAAAGTTGAAATATCACAACCTAATCCAAAGCAGTATCTCATAGCTTAATACAGTACAATATACAAGGTTTTGTAAGAATTTTCTGAATACTTAATATTTCAGATAGTGTGTGAAATCTCACAATGCAAATGCGTCCTATGTAATCTGGAGGCTTACGTATATTATATATAACATAATCTATAGAATTCATGGTAATGAATTCTAATTTTACACAGATTATTTCTATTTACTGCATGTAAACGCTCTTCCTGACTTATCATTGAGATTTCAAAAGTCTAACAATTATAATCCGATCGATCATACGAATAGGAGTCAAACGAATTGCCCAAAATTAATGTGGTGCTTTATCTTTTCTTTACATGGTTCATGTTTCAGACTTTTCAGACATGTTTTAGACTGCATGTAAATCAGATATTTTCTACAACTATTCCTCAATAGTACATTTTATATTTCCCCTTCTTTTGCTATTTCAACGAGGTTTATGACCCTTCACAGAACCCCACCTCCCTTTTCAAAGTATTGGCAGACAATCGAGATATTAGCTGCATGAGCACCGCGCGCTTTTTGTTCTTTTCCTGTCATCTGATAATCATAACAAAGTAATTTTGCAAAAACATCCGTTTTTGCGAACTCCCATTCATATCCAACTTCTTTGTGTCGTATAGTTTGGATAACTTTTGCCTCTTTGCCGGGTGAATAGCAGTAAAACGGGGGCAGGCAAAATAGGTCATTCTTCTGAATTCCCCTGACAGCTGTCTGTCACAATTACACCTTTATTTCGCCCCACCCCCTGAAAAGAAGGATAAAATTCATCATAAATGATTTCAATTGTATGCATGCACCCAGTCATAATATTCAGGACTTAGGGATTAATCTGGCGAGTAAATATAATTCACGCAAGGGTTATTCAAGGCAGATACACTTCAGCAAAAGGCTTCTTCTATAAAAGCTTATTTCATAGCTGTAGTGGAGTCAATGAGATTGTTAGAAGTATATAGATTTGTTGTAATGTTATTCACAAAGTTGCCTTCTTTGATGATTGCAAGATGGCTGCGAGTGTGCAAGGGATCTTGTTTTCTTGTTGTCTGTATGTTTCTTTTTCGTGTTTATTCTAGGGCTATAATGATTACCCATCACGAGGGTTTGGATTTTCGAAATGACGAATAATAAAACACAAGAGGTGAAATATTACCGTGTGATTTTTTTTATTTTTATTTTTTGGGGGTAAGGAAAGTCAAGCATTTTCCTCCACAAACGCGTTATTTATGTGTATCTATCATAAATATTAATATATATATATATAATTTATATATATATATATATATATATATATATATATATTTATTTATTTATTTATGTGTGTGTATGCGTGCGTGTGTGTGTGTGTGTGCGTGTGCGTGCGTGAGTGCTTTATTTGTTTTATACTGTAAGGTTGCCCGTTCGGTTACACTAAAAGGCATCCTGAAAACACAGAAATACAAAAATGCTAATCCCTCTTAAACTGTCAAATAACATCCTTGCCCGAAAACTGGCCAGTGAGCTATTCCTAATAGATAAAGTTAGATGTTTATGTTTTTTGTACAATTCAATTTTGTAAATGTGAAATATTCACCTTTGATGAAATAAAAATATGTTTTTTAACAAACGGACATGCTATGATGTAATAATAAATACTCTGGTTGAAGTTGAGGTTTATAAACACAAAGTGAAAAAGAACATGATATGCATTTGCATACGAGATATCGATGATTGTTTGATATTATGCATAAATATTTGGTATAAAAGTCTTAATAGCATTTACTTTACATATGTCATGCGTAAATTGCGTTATTTATTGTGTGATTCATTTCTCTTACAATTTTACAGCGGTTTAGCCTAAAATATTAATATCAGTTGCTTCTGTGATTTTACTCCAGACAGGCTGGTTTTCCAGATGGATAATGGTTCTGGAGTAAGTCTTACATCAACATATTGAGTAGGATCGTTGCACTTTAAGAAGCTTTCCTCAGACTAACCGAGAGAGAGAACACGCCGCTGATTTTACCGAGCAAAAAATTGATCCATAGGCAATGAAACCAGGCGGGGCGGTCAGGCGTATGATTCCCTTATTCACCGCTCACATTTTGTGTACACAAAGCACCACTTTTACAAGTATTAGGGTATTAAAAGCCTGACTCTTTGAGCTCCAAAATATGAGTGAGAAAAAAAAAGAAAAGAACAGAAGAAAGGAAGAACAAAAAAGAGAAAGATATGGTGCCCGCTTGGGGTCATTTTTATTCCCTCTTTTGTTACATGTTTTTCTTCGGCGAGTAAAAAAGTATTGTTCGCCGGTTCTTTTCCCCGGCGTTTTACTGGGGTCCTCTCTCCTATAGGTCTGCATAGCAGTCTGTGTTGACATACACCTTCCCATTTTCAGCCTCTTCAAATCAGGGGAAGAAAAAAAGAGGGATCCCAAAACTATTTTCTTTTTACCGTCTTTATTTTCTTTTGGCATGAACGGTGTTGTTCCGCAATATAAAAATGACGTTTTTGTTGAGCGTTGTTTGGAAAAGCAACACAGGCGATCAGAGAGCGTTTCGACGAAAACGACTTGGATTTTGAAAATGTTGGTGAAAATATTATCTTCAACGATCTTGATTGTCAGTTGAAATAAAGATTTATGAACGGAAATACTTTTTTATTTCCTTCATAAAATATCTGATATATTCGTATATAGGACGGCATAAATGTTGTTCAATAAGTGTTGTTCAAAACGCCCTGTTATCTTTTTTCATATCTTCTAACATTTTGAAAATAAAATTCTGAAATTGAGAATAATTAGGACAACAAAATTAATCAACAGCAGCAGTGCAAGTAGCAATCAGATAATAGGAAAGATTGTAGCATCTATGGACGATATACACATCAAGCAGGAGATGCAGAAGTAGTGGAAATGAAAGTGCCAAGAAATGTCAATAATTGAAGTCACTTAAAAATATTATAGCAGGCCTACTCAGCAAAAAAATATATTAACATTAGCAGTAGTAGCAGTAAAATAGTAGTAGTAGTACTGTAGTAGTATTAGTAGAGTTAGTGGTGGTAGTAGTAATAATAGTAGTAATAGATTTTAAAGTAGTATATACATGGAAACAGTGGTCACAGTAGATTTATAATGGTGATATCTAAAACAATAAAAGTAAAATTGCTGTGAATATATTTACACAACTGCAGAATTAACATGAATTAATATATTACTTAAATGTGCAAATTACACTGAATTATATAAGCTGTTCGTGAGACAGTAATTTTTTACAGTTGAATTAAAAAGTAAATACTAGAGTATGACGTTTTATGTTTACAATGCCCTGCCATTATAATCCCTAAGAAAGTGAGGTACAGAAAAAAAAAGAAACATTCTAAGCTCTTTCCGCTTATAAACAGTCGCACGAGGACCACACGAGCAGAGCTGCTTAAACATGAAGTAGGGTGTATACCAACATAATAAACATGCTAATATTTTGACATCTGTATGAAATTTGTTTCCGAGGAGGCAGAACATGGCAGGCATGTCTCGCCATCATTACCGCAAATCATCCGCATGTCAAGACATTCATCCCCCTGCCCTTGTCCGGCCGAATTTGAAATCATCACGGACGCACTGTCAATAAATTCGCGCAATTATTAGCGCTCTAATACGGGATGACGCTACTCCGTGTCCAATTAGCGAAGTCCGATTCGTTGACGGCATCATTTGACTCATATTCGATAATTGTCAAACCGAGATGACACGGTATCCCCTATAGTCACGTGACCATGGTGACAGCGAGACCGATGGTATAGAACTAGAAGTCACGTGGGATTTGGACACGTGCCCTTTGATGACAATCCTTTTTGGCTTTGGTTGATTCGTAAAGGTTTTCACTTATACAATAGCAAATTTCAGAGACACATTAAACGTAATCTCCAAATTTAAAAATGAAATACATTTTTAGGAGGATTCTCTTCGCTTCTAAAGTTTGGTATCATTTCAAGATAAACGAGAAACATAATTTATATACTGTGATACTGCTACTGTCATAAAGTACATTCATTGTAAAATCATTTCATACTTCATGCAAAAGTGTACTGTATACATACATCCATACACAAAATATTATATACGACATGATAGTCACACTACTTATTAGCAATAAGAATCAACCTATCATGCCACAAATCACTGCATTTTTAAACTTCATTTTCACATTCGGAGATCACATTACATCTGTGTCTGAAATTTGCTATTGCATATTAAGTGAAAATAGTTGAATTGAACCATACAATGTTTCATTTCTATATTAGACTATATGCAAATACATTATCATTACTGACGCGTCACTAAATTCATAACCCCATGATGATGGTATCTTTAACAAATCTCGCACAATACGAGACGAGATTCTAAAACTCATCGATAGCAAAGTTTAAACAGCTCTAGACTGGACTTGAGCTGGAACTATTATTGTACAAATTGATTGACTTATCGCAGCGTCATGTTTACTATAACTTTCATTCGGCTCATAAAATGAGAAAAATCAAAACTTTGAAATGTTGTTCTTTATTATTCATTGATCATGCTGGAAGTTAAAGAGGAAAACTGTAAAGAATAAATATTTTTAAAAATTGTAAACAAATAAATTAACAAAAAGTACAATTAGTATCATACAAAAGCAGTAAAATCAAGCAATTGTGGTATAAATAGTGATTTGTTGTTTAAGGTGTAGTACAGGCTATATAGCTTTTTTAAAAAAATCACCTTTAAGGAAGAGTGAAATGGTGTATGAAATAAAAGCAGCAACCACAAAAATATAGTTGTATTGCAGACAACACCCATTAAAATTCCCTTTCATTTCACCTAAACCAAAATCAAAGAAACAGTACAAGCTAGAAAAATAACCTGCTTAAAAAAACTACATAATTCAGATAAAATCGCTGTAATCCTTTTTTTTTTTTTTTTTAAACTCTTTTCATTGTAGACATAGCTTCATGTTCAAGGAAAGTAGGCTTCCTGCATTCTGGGTCTAATAAAGAAAATTGTACGCGATCTTGTGAAAATAAACTCGTCGCTTGCCTGCATAACAGCATTTTGTTCGACTCGTCTTTCGGATCCCATTAAAATTTTGTTTATTTTCGACATTTATCACCCTTCTCACGGCTTACTTTTGGCGGTATTAAAGCCTTAAGCGAGGGTAAAACAAGCCCACAAACTTGTGTACGTTAGGATTATGAGTGGCAGTGTGTCAACTTTCAGCCAATCAGAAACCAGATTGCTATACTATGAAAATAATTATCTCAATGATCTCAATTAAATCAATCATCAAATGCCAATGATTTGGGGTTTGGGGAGATGGTTATGCAACGTTGACATTTAGGCTGATACCATGTAATCTCCTTACAAGTTAAATGTATACTGAAAATAATGCAAAGTTTTAATATCATCAAACTTTCCCATGGAATAAATTTTCTCACTGTAGAACATTTTGAAACAATATCATTCAGAAGTATCGTATGCTAACCTTGAAAACATTAATATTAAATCTATAAGTAAAGCATTGCAATTCAACTTTTCAACAACAGTTTCATAGAGCCCCAAACCTACTTATTTATCAAAGAACACATAAATAGTAATATATACTGTCAAGTTAAAAATGCTGACAATATATTAATATATCATATCATTGTTCCTTTTTACGACGTGACAGATATTAATTACCTCCTGATTTCTGAACATCTTTATAAAGTTGGCAGAATACGGAACTGAGGGCATTTTCGCGTGGGAATCCAAAATAAGAATACAGAGGCGCTAATTTCGATGTTTTGTTTTTTCGTTTGATTTGAAATTTGAAGAGTTCATCTTTTGATTGAAATGTTGTTGGGAACAGTACAATCAACCTGGGTGTGTTTTGTCCTTTTATTCTCTACTCCTGATCCATTGCTAAACCTGTTTATTGATCGTGGCGCGAATCTCGGTGTTCGAAAAATTTGTTTGAACAACGATTTACGCGACTTCCCAGCGCGCGTCAGCGAAGCCCCACGAATAACATATACCCTCACCAATACAAGCCCTTGTCAAATTATTGTATATAAATACATTTGAAAGGGCTTACTGCAAGCAACGGGGACGGGGCACTTCCCCCAGTACTCATGTAGGGTTCGATAACGAGCGGGAAAACTGTTTTTTCGTCAGATAGGATGTATTCACTTCGTACTCCGCGCGTCATGGAAATTGTGTATGTTTTTTATCTCAGCAAAGCTTTACACGATTGCGCGGGATTTCTGGAGCGCGCGTTTATTGGGTGTCGACATTTTTGCTGATCTGACAGCGACTCTAGGTGAGAGATAGAGGGTCTCGCTTCATAGAGATCTTAATGTTTGTTTTTCTGGAGATCAGACATCACAGTATTCACCAAATCCTCTCAGAATAAGTGGACTATTTGCATTTTTGCCGTGCCTGTCATTCACGGGTACTTAAGCCCATCGCACACTATACGTTCCGACGACGACGAAGTTTGGAGGAAACTGGGGATCGAAAAATCACTTAGAACTA
Source organism: Mesocentrotus franciscanus (assembly GCA_037976565.1). Taxonomy (NCBI): domain Eukaryota; kingdom Metazoa; phylum Echinodermata; class Echinoidea; order Camarodonta; family Strongylocentrotidae; genus Mesocentrotus; species Mesocentrotus franciscanus. The sequence continues at coordinate 22,581,773 of CP137679.1, read as the reverse complement.
TGATCACATTACTAAAATAGGAAGTCAGTTTCTTTCTATTCTTTGAACCGTGGTCATTTCATCTGAATACCTCTCCTTTTTTCCTTTCTTTTTTTGTGTGTGTGGAGGTGACGTGGTATAATTATGGTGGTTCATTCACTTGACTCTCAATCCAAGGGTTGAGGGTTCGAATCCTATAGCCCGACACTAGGTGTCATTTGGCAGGACATTAATTAACATTTATTTCCACACTGTCCACAGAGGTTTCAATGAGTGCCTAGCTGGGGTAATATTAATTGCCGGGTCGCATGCAGGAAGAGCAGTATTAAAACCGATGTGACTACCCTGGGTAAATAAAACCCAATTATTATCATACCTGAAACTCATCAAAGTTTTTATCTGAAGAACTTTTTTCACTCAGTTAAGGTACTTTTTAACGTGTAGTTGAAATACATGTAAATCTGACCAATAATAAGTTAGTTATGAAAGTTTGAAATATGAGATCACTATAGCTATGATAACTATGCGAATCTCGAATTTTGTCAGTTGATTGTGACGAAGTCCCGGACAACTCCCCCGTTTGCGGTGTACAAAAATACCATTATTTTCTAATTTTCTTCCTTGGGGCCTTCTCAAAATATTATGTTATGGATAATATATTATTATAGGTCTTCTAAAAAGAAAAGACCCTCCCGAGTCATACATTTTAAGGAAAATAAGTGACATCTTAGTAATTTTGTGATTTGGAAAAGTTGTCCGGCACTACATCACAGTGACGTTACCGATTCAGCCTATTCCCATAGTGATTCCGACTTTCAAAAGCTCATGACTTTCTTATTGCAATGACGACCTGCGTCATTGCCTTGTATTTTGGTCTGATTTCGTTCAAACTTTCGCCTATCTGCTTCTCTGATTTTGCTTCTTTCGTTTAGAGTTATTTGCTCTTAACGTAGGATTTCCTTTTAAAGACACTCATGTACCTCGAACATTTCGTAGGCCTACTCTTTAGTAGATAATGCAATACAAAACATCAGTCATCGAATGGAAGACTTCCTCCCTTCATCATCAGCATTTTTTCCCATCCTCTTCTTCTCTGGAGAAGCTCGAGATACCACCAATGCATTCCCTCTCCGGGTCCGATCGTGGGTGTGGATTATGCAAGTGTTATTCTGTGATTCTAAGGCAAGCAGCTGTACAAATGGGGTCGGATGTCCCACTATTTACCCCGTCTGTTTACGGAGGAGCATCACCATGACCTTCTTCAAAGTCAAGGTCATGGTCTGTTTGGGAAAGGGATCATGGCACCGCGTGCAGCCGGGAATCATGTCCGGGCTAGGAGGAACCTGTCCGGGGTACGGACATGTTGCGCCTGCATATTGCAGGGACATAACTGTAATGACTGATAGATAAGAGAAAGGGTGACTGATGATGAGAAAAGGATGTATTCTTAGAGAAGAATGGAGATAACTTTGAGAATGAAGACAGACAAACTAATTTGTGGGCAGATGTTAGCGGTATCAGTATCTGTTGTTTAACTCGCACATTTAGACGTTTGGTCAAGAGGCCAGTATGCACTTTACGTGTATGGCTTCACACTCGCACAACAGTACCTTGATGCCAGCAGGCAAAGGAGACAGTCACAGCAAGAAATAGAGAGGAAGAAAAGGGACGGGTTTTTACAACAATAGTCCCGATTTTTGTAGGCTTCACCGTGAAAGAATGAGGGCGGGAAACATAAATATTGGAGCATTGTTCGCTCGCGCAAAGAGGTGGAGCAGTTTGCGTGCGGTCGGTCACAGTGAATAAAATTTCGCCCGCATTAGCGCACGGTCGCGCGCGCACACCACAAAAGAGCGCCACAGGAGGAAACTAAAGTTGAAATCATCTCTCTCTCTCCCCCTCTCTCAGTCCTACTTTTGTCAGTTCTCGCTGTCTTTTGTAAGTGCATATGTTTGAAATCCAAAGGCACGCTGCATTTCAAAAGGACATAGTGTCTAACATGTCTAAACAGTTCCCATTTTGGCCGCAAGAAGTGCCAAAATGGACAGTTTGCAAAATATCGATCGCTTGTGGCAACATTATTGTTTCCTGTCTCTGACGTGTGTGCGCGCGTAAGCAATGGCAAAAACAATGTGTGCATGAAAGAAATGTTATTGTTTGGGATGCGTTGCTTGAAATATGTTACACCTCTTGAATACGATGTGAAGTTATTTAAAGTATAGCTATCTATGTGAACTGAAAATGTTACCAAATTACACATAAATATTAAATATACACTGTTGCCCATAAAGCTGGAATATGTTTTTTTAAACCTTTTTTTATATAGTGATTGTCACAATATTATGATTTACTATCGATGGATAAAGTTTATATCTTCTCAAAACTTAACAGATCAATATCAAGAGTCATAGAGATTGATTTTTTTTAATCTGAGAAGAAATAAACTTTATCTATCAATAATTTAAAAAATTGTCGCAAACTTTTCATGAAAAGTGATAAGAAAAAATGTTCCAACTTTATGGATAACAATGTACATAATTATATTATATCATCATGGTTATTATAACTAAACATGCGAAGCTAGTTATATTTTCTCTCTTTTATGAACAACTTTATAGATCGAAAGGTCGCTGACTGTTACCATCTAAGTCCTGTCCTTAGGGATAGGCCTACTTATCGCCTAAGTGATCCCCCCGGCCCCCCCCCCCCACCCATCCCGCTCACCCTCTTTACGCTTCAAAACTCACAAGACAAGTGTCATTTACACGATTCTTATCGCAATTTATGCTCTCTTTCACCGATTGTTTTAAACAATTGATCGAATCAATTGCAGTTCAATAGAAAACACTTCATTGACTCAAATACCCCCATGACTTCAATCGATTGCTATCCTTTGATCAAAGGATATCGACAAGTTGAATACGTAATGGGCTTACTTTTCCCTGAATCCGAATAGTCTACTGCATGTAGGCCCAGTATGAAGTTATATTCTACAACAAAATACATTCGAGCAACCATTACTCTGAGGTCTAAATTTCCAACAATCAACGAATTCCTAACTTCAACTTTTGTCTTAACCTATATCTAACCCTAATCGTTTACCTCACCAAAAGCTTAATAAGAACCCTAATCCTAACCCCATACATGAATCTTCGATGAAATAAAACATGGAGCTATGTCTCTAACGTTATTGTTTTTCACCATACATTTTTTCAAAAATATTGATGCTATCATCTCACATGGTTTTTCCTGTCACGTCATCGTTTAAATAAACAAGATGGTGTTTGTTCGTTTCTTTGTTCAAGTAACAGTGGTCATGATCAAAATATGTTTTCCCCTAATAATCTCATCATTGCCAGTAACCGATGTACAGCTGGACCCGTGTATCAAGGCAATGCGTGAAAACGTACAAGTGCTTCGAGCCGAAGCAAGGAAAAATAGGTAGTCGGAAGAAAGGACTTATCTAAAAAATGCAATGAAATTCAAGTCTAACAAAAACAAACAAACAAACACATCGCAATTTGTAATGGTTTGTAGCTTCGGTATCACGATAGCGCGACAATTTCTTAATCGTAACTGTCGTCACCACCACCACCATCATTATGGTCACTTCGCATCATTTCATTTTCAAGACATCCAACTTTTATCAATAGAACTATAGTTATAGGTGCGATCGTCAATATATTAATTGTTTACTCCCTCTATATTTCGTTAGCAAATTCGTGATGAATTTTTTTTCCGGTCATGATCAGTACTTTGGCTATTGCTATTGATATTGCATTTTTGTTCATTTACGTTTCATTGCGTGACTATACACACGGGGGGTTTCAGGTTAAATTTGTATGTTCATATATTTCTTTACTACTTCATCTTGAGATTAAAATGAAACATATCGAAGAAAATCGTTGCAAAAACAAACATTTTGCTATAGAATAATCATCATCTACTGTAGATCGTAAAACACCACACACTTCTCTGGCAAGTATCGCAAGATAGAACAGTGAAACAAAATAGAAACGGGGTCATGTTGTCATGCTAACTTACCCATTCCAAAGCCAATGAGATGGTCCACACCCTTGCGTTTGCGTGGTCTCCCTTTGTGGATGGGGGATAGTCCATTCTGAAAGAAGGGATGTCCGGTTGACGGCGCCCCCGGGTTGGGCGAGCCTCCGTGCGTGTGGTAACTGGGCGAGAGATTGTGGAGGGTGGGCTGCGGAGGAGGGGGCGAGGCGTGGTGGAGATGGTGGTAGGTGCTCTGTTCGGAGGACGGTACGAAGAGGGTTTCGTAGTGGAGTTGGCAGTACACGAGGTGGTCCCGCATCCCGTAATAGTCGCCCGTGGTGAGTTCGAGGTTGCATACGGCGCAGCTGAAGCAGGCGAGATGGTAGACCAGCTCACGGGCTCTCATCACCATCTCGTGTGATTCGATGCCCACATGACAACGGGCGCATTTCTTGGTTCCATACCGTCTTCAGAAAAATGACATCAAGTCAGGAGAGAAAAGAAATATTATGAAGATAGTAATAGTAATAATAGAAATGATAATAATAATAATAATGATGTTACTATTAACAACAGTTTTGCCATAAAAGCCTCATCAGCATCAATGCTGTTCAACCTGAGGGCGCTGCAATTATTATTACCCCAGCAATTGCTAGGTACCCATTGATACCTAGGTGGAGAGTGGTAAATGTGGTTTAATGTCTTGCCAAAGGACGTCAGGGCCGGGCTGGGATTCGAACCCTCAACCCTTGGATTGAGAGTCAAGTGAATGAATCACTTTATTGCGACACCTCCATGAACATGAATAACATAAACATATATTATCATGATATACATGATAAAGTGAAAAAATGGAGAAGAATTTTGTTGTTATCCAAAATTGATTTAATTTTACATCTTACATGATTTCTTATTAATGCGCTTTATAGCTCTTGAAAGGGAACTTTATAAATGAAATATATTAAACCGTTCTGGCCTGACAGTGGGTAAACAATTTATTGGATGTATACGGAAAAAAAACCCACAGTATTATAGGAATTCGTGTTGTATACATGCAATCTTCATAATGTGGCTACAGTATCTATACATGTATGTCAATGAATTAAAGCAGTATACTGAAAAACTAAAAAATATAGTCATGGTCGCTATATTATTATTCTTTTAAGTATTAAGTACATATCGCCTGAAATTTGAAGAAAAAATGTGAAACTGTGCAAAAGAAGAGTTAACCCATTGCTTACTGGGACCGGGTGTTCCCTGTGTTAAGCCTATGGGAATTAGATCATTTAGTAGGCAGCGGCTTAAATTACAATCAACAGATGAATGTAGTCGTGCCACACATGGTGCATTCTTGTCATTTAAGGTAATTATCACTGAAGAACCACATGCCTATTATGTACCATGCTCTAAATACTGTACTATTTACATTCTGTAATAACGCTTATTTTGTCTCACTGCACGCGCTCCCTACTATGTCGTGGGTTTTCTGTTATCAATGAACCGTGGATTTCAAGAGTACATCACAGCAGATATTTATTACCCCTGGGTCGAGAGTGGCAAATGCAGGTTTATATCTTGTCAAAGGATATATGTGCCATGTCGGGGCTCGAATCTACATGTTTTTCGCATCTTAATTAAGTTTGGTACTAAGACCACTTTACTTCGATTCCTCTTCAAAGTATTTGTTTCATTGTATAGTTATTAATAATTGAGTGAGAAATGCTTAATTTTAATGTCCCCTTTAGCGCTTCATTATCTAATTATCTATTCATAGGCAACTTAAATATATTACACAGGCTCTAGCATTGCTACTCTAGTCTTGCTACCCTGATTGGAGCATTAAAAGAAATTATACCAAAACCTATTGACAACACCTGGGTGGAGAGTGGAAAACGGAGATTAATGTCTTGCCAAAGGATTTTAAAGGTGTGACAGTGATTCGAACCCCAGACCTCATGATCTATAGGAGTTCAGTGAATTAACCACTAGACGACAACACCTCTAATAGTGTTATTATTGTGTTTTATTTACCAAATACAGAATACTTTAAGATCTTTAACTGTTTGCACTGGAATCTTGAAATCAATAATTTTTTCAGGGGGGGGCACTTTTCCTTTAAGGCAACCCCAAACAAATTTGTACCAATCAACGCAATTACATTCGTAGCCACTAAGCCATCATGGCTATACGCCCAAAACAGTCACGTCAATAAAACAAAGATAACCTAAAATGAAATATAGGCCTATACTTCCAATTAAAATGTCAATTAAAATCTAATTCACGACTTCGAGAAAGGGCAGCAAGTTCGTTAAACGGTGATCGTATATACACGCAACCAATGTTATATCAGAGAAAAGGGCGGAGCTCTTGGCTATAAGTCATGATTGTGTACATGATTATAATTATCATGAACGTATACTAGTTATGGAGTATTCATACAAATGTTGCTCCAATGACGTTCGTTTCTTGGCTTTATTCGTCAAAGATATTTTAACATTAGGTTTAATGTTTGGACCAGAGATTAAATTATTGATTCGAATATACACTAGAGGGGTGCTTACATAATTTCTTAGAGCGGTGAGCTACTGAACTTCTTCCCAAGAGCAATCTATAATCGCTATATACTGATTACTGGATTTATAGTGGATTAGTTGGAGAATGATTGCGGAGAAATATTATTGTTTCAGTGCGATTATTTCGTACAATGGCGTACATTGAACAAAAACTAATTCAGACCAACATTTATGCCCCAAAATACACTTTTGCTTTTTTTTCTAAATACATTTTTTAATTCATCAGCGGATCGATCTATTTCTCTGGTCATTTTTATTAGTTCGTTTTTCTAAATGCCTTTAAAAAACTCTTTCTATACAGAAACAATGTCATAAGCCACCAATATAAAGGAGAGCTCATTTTGAGTTACTTTGGTAGGCTATTGTGGGGCGATATATTTAGCCTGTGGAATTTCTTGTATTTTTGTTGTGCGAGCAAGAAAAAAGGTTTCTAGTGATTTTTGTTTTAAAAACATAAGGATGAAGTGAACATTCACGTGAAATAATAAATAAATGAAAGGTGAAGAAACGAAATCTTGAACTTACTTTAAATAATCTTCCTTGCAGTAAATATTCCCTTCTTTGGCAAAGCAGGATAACTCGCTATCCAGTTGAACATTACACTCGCAGCACTGCAGGCACTGTGTATGCCACTGTCTGTCTGCCGCTAGCAGGTAGAATCGATCGCTAATGCGGCCGCCGCACCCGGCACACACCGCGGGGCTACCGGCGAGGAGTTCGTGGTGGCCACCACCACCAGTGGTATTGGAACCGCTGCTCATGCTGCTCATGCTGCTGTTGAGGCTAATGTTGCTGATAAAAGAACCAGGTGAATTGGTCGACGACTCCCCATCGCAACCCATCACTGGCATGGTGCTGGTGAGGTTGCTGCCGTTGCTACAACGCTGCTATACTTTGAAGAACACGGTTCTCAATGGTCCAAAATTAAAACGTATACCAAACGCCCGTTGCGCTTCTCGAGTGCGGAAAGTTGACAGGAAGCGAGGAAGATATGGGCGAAGGTTTCCCGTAACGTTCCGCTAAGTGATGTGGGCTCCAGAAGTTTCTTATTCAGGCTCTTCTTCTAAGTCTCCATTAACACGATATCGTTATTAAGTGTGCAGTGTAGCTAAATATGGAAGGGATTTATAAGAAGAGAGAAAAAAGTTTATTTGACGTATGAGAAAAATGAAGCCTCAATTAATTCTCGCAGAAGCCATGTTGAAAAATCTTCAAGGTAGAGCGTACGGAAAAGGCAACTATACGTCCTAAAGAAAGGATGCAACAGTTTTCTTTAAAAATATTATATTCTCCACCAGAGACCTCCCCAACCACTTCCGTTTGATCAGTCAATATGACTTTTGGTTAATAGTATACAAGCACTGCTCAACTGCATAAAATGTAATTATTTTTTTACATTTGATCATTCAACATGTTCAAAGAAACATTTCGGTACTGGGAATTGGCATAAGAATCCGTTTGATTTTTTAATGTGCAAAAACTGACGAAATTAGTAATTAAGCTGTATAAACCTTCAAAATTTCTCTTTTTAAACATAGATTATGCGTTCACAAGCAGATCTTGATCGGTACGTGACAACCTATCCTTATTTTAATCCCATTTAATCTACTTTTCTGTTTACAGGCAGGCCTATACTATTCATTTTTAATGTTGAAACGAGTCTAAAATGCGAGGATGATTATTCGGACTTTTAGGGGTGGTAGAACTACCACACCTTACCTCAAAGTAAGCGCTCTCGTGGGGGAAAGGTGTACTATTAATGATTGTGTTCCTGTATTTGACTATGGGTTAAAGTATCAACATCCCCGGAGTAATATAAGCATTATTTTTCCGTAGTATGACATCATATTAATCTTTTAAACATAATTTCAAGTTTTTTGAAAGGCCCTCTTGCCCCGTATGACATCAAATGGATATTTTTAAAAAATTATCTGTCGTATGTTTCATAATTAACTAACTTTACAGTTGCAAAAGATAATAACCATTTATGCATGTATATAGAAGATTATTAAGTTACTTGTAAGATCCGACAAGCCTACTTCAACGTCGAGGCCTAACCCCCTCCCCCCCTGTCCCTTATTTTATTTAAAGGCAATCTCGCAGGCTATCTTACAGCCTAAAACCTTCCATCCATACACACCTGCTGAATGTAGCCTCCGCGAGTAAGCGAGAAAGCCAGCGCAGGGCCGCCGGCCGTGTGGAGGGCGGCGAAGATAAGATTAAAATGCAACGGCCCAAAGTATAAGGAAAGTATTTATACAGTACATTGCAGTACATAATTATATACGAGTATTGCATAAAAAGCAAAGTATTAATACAGTACGTCTTCAATCTTTATAGATAAATGTTATGTACGCAAAACACAGGTATTGTACGTAATCCTCCCACCCTTTTTCCCATTTTGATCTTAACATTTACTAATTCATTGTGAATATCTTGATGGTATAACACACATATTTATATATATATTTATATATCTATATACATATATATGGATAACATTTTAAACCTCGTTATCACCTGTACCAAACAAAAGGATTTTTAATATTCCAAATGTCTTCCTTGTCTCTATTTAGTCATTTTAATAAAATCCATGATTACTCACCTTTTCTCAAGTTTTAATGCAATATTCATGATAAATTACAGTTTGATATTTTGATATTTAGTTGTATATAGCATTTCAATCGAAATGTCTATAATTTAAAACCAATAGAAAATATGGATTGTGTATATCACGAAGACATTGGATTCGTGAGTAATCATGTCGTTCACCATGCATTTGTAAATGTGTTGAACAATAATTAGGTACATATTATTTTGCAAAATGCCGTATTCATGAATGTTTCGACCTCCAGCGGTAACAGACAGACCTACCCAAGTGGAAAATAAGTAAGGTTTTTTTTCTCTCGCGAACTATTTATGGATTTAAAAAATTCGAGTGAAAATTATCTACACATAAAATATTATAATAATGCGCATCGAATAACATTGAAATCAGTAAATGATATTGGCCTTTTCATTAACACTGATCATCAGAGTAAAACATTAGTACAATAAACGTGCACTTAAGTGCTGTCCACCGAGAAATGATAGGCAAGACTTATCAACTCAATGAACTTATTTACAGATCTATATCACTCCTATCAGATTCCTAACAAAATGTTCTAATCAATTATTATATATTCGTCAAATGTCTTTAGTTAAGGTGTGGATAATAAAGAAAGAAAAGTTATAAAACATTATTAGCTAATAATCAAACATGTGATAACGTTGTATAATCTTATTCATTTATTTATTTAGTTATTCACCAAGTAAGGTGGAAGACCCCGATAAGCACGAATATTGCTTTTCACAGGGGTCTACCGTCTACAAAAGAAGAACAGACAATGATTCTGAAATGAGAGAGCCGTCTTGATTATGCGAGCTTTTACTTTGTACTGGGGTAAAATTTGCATATTTACTTTATGGTTGGTCGTCTTATTTAAAGTCATGATAATTTCAGAAACATGTTCATTATCTTCGAACGTTATGAAACTGTGGCGTGTATGTGACGCTGAGAAGGCGTACGTCGGCTAAGCTGTTCAACATAATATTAATAAAGGATTGTGATATAGTAAAATTACAAAAAATAGTAATAACAATTCTGTATGAAACAGAGAAAATTATACAATCAACATGATCAAGATGTTTGGAATCGACCCTAACTCTTAAAAAAATATTGAATAGTAATTATTAAGATTAAAATGATAGAATATATAACCAGCAAGAACGTGTATACTCTCGGCAAGAAACGAAGAAAATATCGAGCTGTTTGAAATTGAGAAATGTACACAAATCCCAAACATGTCAGAAGATAACACGGGAAAAGAGTAACTCCTTACTTTTCAAACGTAAAACTACTCAATTAGGAGCAGGCTCGGTTTGATATAAGACATAAAACAATTAGACAAAATGTAGGCATTTCTCAAGAATAATCTATCCTTGCCTTGATACGTACCATCAGCGTCGATGCGTCCCAGAGAAGTCAGAGAATGCAACTGATGAAAACATAAATTCACGAATACTGGGTAACGCCGTTAAGTCTCAATGAATTGTTACCATATCGGTTATGAATCCTGTGTTGAAATGGAGTCTGAAGTGTACTCGAGTTGTGGTTTTATGGTTACAGAATCAGGAGCTGTCAGTACCTCCCTTTGCGAACCTGCCTCAACAGACTCTGAACAAACTTCTTTGGTCGACGGCGAGACTTTGGTAAAGTGTGTATTGTGATTTTTATGATCCCCCTTATGGGTCGACTCACTGCCCACCCCCCGTAAAGAAGATTGACGTTTCAGGTTTGGTCCCTCGAAGGGGTTGGCTAGAGAACTGGAACGGATGAGAGACTCGAAAGCCAGCGGCTGTTAGCGGTGGTGGTGGTGGTTCTTTGAGAGATATGGAGGGGAACGGGAGAGCTGGTTGGCCGATGACAATTCCTCGGGCACCAATGAAACGGCCGAGCTCTCAGGCTTTTTGGCGACGTAGTCTCGAAGCTCAGATGTGGCTTGTGAAATGAATGTTTCTTCGATTCCTCATTTTGATAGGCCTACACAAATATTACGAACACACTAACAAAAATAAAAAAAACAAAAAACAAAAAAATAAACTACTATACCTTACAATTTACACCTACGTAGTCACGTAGTCATGGATGCTTGCTGAGGAAGCTGCTTGTAAAAAACATGTTTTTTATTTTTAAGTTGTAGATGTTATTGTTAGAAAACACTAGCAAAAATTAAAAAATAAACCAATAATAAAACATTGCAACAACTAACACCCACGTAGGCTAGTGGTTAATCTTAAGTCAAGGTTGCTTGCTGACTAAGCTGTAAAAAAACATATTTTTATTTTATTTGTAAGTAGTAGATGTGTGAAAACACGAAGAAATACGTATGTGATATAGAGTACTAAAGTGTTGACGTCATACTGGCCAAGTTGTCAAGGTTGCCAATTTCACACAATTTTGTTCTAAACAATGGTGTAGTGATCACGTCAGCCCTGCATCAGCCCCAAACACTGAATTTGCCCTGCTCCAGTCCGTTGCTTGATTTTTTTCGCGGTGAACCTCATGCGCAGGCTCCATTGTTTAGAACCAGTAACCTGGACGACGAGCGAATATGACGTTAGTACTTTGGGACTCTATATAGGGAATGGTCAGTGAAGCCCTCCAACAACATTTACAACTTTGATCTGAAATATTGCACTACTTGTTTGTATTCTTGTGTTAGGTGAATAATACTTTGTGAGAGTTCTCTTACTTCTTATGCTCACGTGGACGATAATCATAGTGAAAGTGTCCCACGAAAAGAATTTTCCTTCGATTGCTTTCATATTTAAAAGAGAACCATTAATAATTTACAACTTTGGACCAAAATATGGTGCTACATCTTTGTGCATTTCCATGCACTCAAATATGTGTCCGGTGTTTTTCATTGCTTGTAATTTGTATCAATTTGTAACAGTTTGGATGATGATTCCAAACATATTACATAATAAATCATTAGCAGTTATCACAAACAATGTAATTGTATAGCCCAATAATCAAACGATAATATGTGTCTTTTGTATTGTTTTTCCAATTTGTTTCCATGAACATCAGAAATACATATAAATTGATAATATGTTTGTCTTCTGTTAACTCAACAGTTCAACAAATATTTGTATCTTGAGTAGTCAATTTTATTTATATTATAAATGTAAATTACCTTGAATATGTCTTTGTTAACTTGTTACAAATTAAAATCAATAAAATCCCTGTGGAGGGAAAAATATTACATAATTTATCTTAATTTATCTACATGATGAACGATTTAAAATGACATATTCACAGTGTCTTTAACAACGAAATTGCATGCACATTACATTTAATTACATTATGTATCTTTAAAGGCAATCGACACTATTGACATAGATTTCGAAGCGGTCAAAAATAGATTTTAAAAAAATAAAAAATTCTGATTGTTTAATACACCCATGAGGGTATATAGAAAAGCGAAAGCGACCCGTCTAAAAACTTCGATCTGACACCCCTGTTTATCCGTCAAAAATTGTTCCTTTTGTTGCAGAGCCCTGATTCACTTAACTATGGATATGTTTTCCAAAGTTGCACATAACAGATATAGTTCTACTTATGTTGATTATCTCAAAATAACGAAATCGTTCAATTCCCAATGAAAAAGTGTTATGACCGGACAGAAAATAGTTAACGAACTTAAATTGTGTGTTTTTTTTTTTAGTTTTCAAATGTAATGACAGCTGATTAAAATGGGGTATTTTTCTTTTAATTATTAGGTCAGTTGTACAATAGGTTAATTTAGAATTGTAAATTGTTAATATATCTGTTTTTAGTAATAACGTATGCTATAATTATGTAACCGAGATTAAGACATAGGCCTAGTTAGCAACTCACTATCTCATATGATATCTTGTTTATCTATATATCTACTAGTATGTCACAGGGGTTCCAGGAATATGTATGACTAAATTAAATCAAATAAAAACAGTAGAAGAAAAGTAATTTAAAAATTGGCCTTATAGACAGAAAGTGCTCGCAAGTAGAGGTGTCATGGTCTAATGGATACATCACTGGACTGTGGATCACATGATCGCGGTTCGACTCCCGCCGCGGCACCAATGTCCTTTGGCAAGACATTAATCTATATTTGCCACTCTCCACCCGGGTGAAGTAAATAGGTACCCGGTAGTAAGGAATTTCTTGAATGCTTTAGTGCCTTATTACGGTAGCTCAGCTACAGCTACAGATACTTTGTATTAGGCGCAATAGAGTATATTCATATAGTAGCTGCGCTATAAAATGGACATATTATTATAATAAGAAAAACTAAGTTTCACACAAATCAGTGATACTAACTCTGTTTATGTGAACTTATATGTTGATTTACTGGTATAGCACAAAGAAGGTTATCTTTATATAAGCCATTTATAAATATATTTGTTTTCGAGATTTGGATTATCAATAACATTTTGTGTGTCTGCGTATTTGCTACTATATTTATATTGTTTCTTCAAGAATAATTGCAACTAATTGTCTGGCCGAGGTTTGATTTATCCTTACAACATGCTTTGTAGGGATGTGTGTTTTATTTCGCGTGTCAGTATGTTTAGAATGTAGTGGACTGGAGTCTTTGTCAAATAACAGCTTACATCATTAAGCCTTCTTAGACACTTACCTAATTAAGAAAGGCAGAGATGTGTTTAACCCAGGAAAAACAATAGTGAGAGAGGGAAAGAACGAAAGTGATGGATATAATATATAGAGATAGGGAGAGAGAGAGAGCATTTGAAGAGAAGAAAGAAGAGAGAAGAGAGGAAGAGGGAGGGAGGGGGAGTGAGGAAGGAGAGAAAGAGAGAGAGAGAGAGACGGAGATAAGAGAGATAGACGGAGAGAGAGAATAGAAAGAGAGAGAGAGGGAATAGATAGAGAGAACATTTAGAGAGAGAGTAAGTGAGGGAGAGAAGAGAAAAGAGAGAGAGAGAGGAGGCGGGGAGAGGGGGTGGGGAGATGAAGCGGGGATTCTTCATCGTTTGTTTCTTAAACATTTTGAAGAAAAAAATTTCGTTTACGTGGTTTATATTTTCGTCGCAAATGTAATTACAGTTGAAAGAACAAACAAGAGAGAGGCACCCGGTCAAAACAAGGACACGAAAATAAATTTGTTCTAAAAAAAAGGACGTAGGCGAAATTGATACGAGAACCTATTATTTTTGCTTACTTTTCAGAAAATTCTGTAATAAACGGGGAACCGTACAAAAGTTGTATTATTTATGAAATCAATCCTACTCTACAAGTACCAAAAGGACAACTGCCCGATCTGATTACTCCGTTTTTATATTATCTCCTACTTGGGATAATTGTCCGGGGATAGGTATTCTAGAAAATGTTCGGGTTCGTGCCCGAGGGAGTTGACTAGGGTAGTTGTCCGGGTTCCCTAGGGAAGATGTCCTAGAGGGGTGGTTGTCCAGTGTATTTGTCCGGAATAGATGTCCGGGGATAGTATTTGTGTTAGTAGATGTTTTGCTGTAGTAAGTCGGGTAGGTGCCCGAGTGAGTCGACTATGGTAGTAATTGTCCGGGAGTGATTTCCTTAAGGTAGATGTCCTAGAGGGGTGCTTGTACCGTGTAGTTGTCCGAGAGTGATCACCATTATGTCCTAGAGGGGTTGTTGTCCAGTGTAGTTGTCCGGAGTAATTGCCCTAAGTTAGATGTCCTCGAGGGATGGTTGTCCAGTGTAGTTGTCCGGAGTAATTGCCCTAGGATAGATGTCCTAGAGGGATGGTTGTCCAGTGTAGTTGTCCGGAGTAATTGCCCTAGGTTAGATGTCCTAGAGGGATGGTTGTCCAGTGTAGTTGTCCGGAGTAATTGCCCTAGGTTAGATGTCCTAGAGGGATGGTTGTCCAGTGTAGTTGTCCGGAGTAATTGCCCTAGGTTAGATGTCCTAGAGGGATGGTTGTCCAGTGTAGTTGTCCGGAGTAATTGCCCTAGGTTAGATGTCCTAGAGGGATGTTTGTCAAGTGTAGTTGTCCGGAGTAATTGCCCTAGGTTAGATGTCCTAGAGGGATGGTTGTCAAGTGTAGTTGTCCGGAGTAATTGCCCTAGGATAGATGTCCTAGAGGGGTGGTTGTCCAGTGTAGTTGTCCGGAGTAGATGTTCGGGTTAATTCTCCTAGGAGATGTGTGAGGCAGTTAGTTGTCCGGATTAGATGTCCTGGGATTATCCCAGGACATCTAATAGTTGATTTTCACTCCACTGTAATAAAGAGTAGGTTCATTTATTCGATTATTCATCCATCATCCATCCATACATCCATTCCTTTCATTTATCCAGTCATTCAATCATCAGTCATTTAGTCAGTCAGCCATTAATTACCCGTTTCCAAAATAAATCACACACAAAATCAAACAAAGATCTTCAAGGTATGTAAAAGACTCTGTGGACGTGTAATCTCTGGAAGGAGTTCTAGATTCATTTGGCATTTGTATACCCATGGCCAACGGTAGAGGGGGCTGGCTTACCCATTTTAGTGTCTGATTTTTTTTTTTTAAATCTTCTTTTTCTCGCGTTTCTTGTTTGCAGTTTCCAAAAAATTGTTTTCATCTTAATTGTCATGATAACATAGCTATTCCTCGTGGTTTCACAATTGTACCTTGTTTTTCGTCTAGAGGAAACTCATAAATAGTAATCACCAAAACAACAAAGGTGCTTGTTTACCAAATTAATGCATACTCCGTGGATTAGGTAACATATATTTTTAGATGGTGGTCTAAAACCTAGTCGGTTATGGATTTGTATTCAAATATAAAAATGAACGTTTAAGTGTAAGATGGTGTTTTTGTTTTGTTTTTTGTAATCAATACAAACGAACGAAAACAAATTTCCTTTGAATATTTTTCCCCTCTTTTGAGTATTCTTTGTTTTTTAATATTTTGAGTAATATCAACTTATTAGAACTTATCTGTAAATTGTAACACAAAAACATTTTCATCCATTATAATTATATTCATAGGCCCAACCCATGAACGGGTATATTACACAAATGCCCGGATGAAACTAAATTCAACTAAAGACAAATTATTTCTCAAAAATTCACTAATTTTCAACGCGTTTTTGGTTAGGGAAAGGGTTCTTATTAAAGTAGGCCTATATGTATATCCTTATTATCAGAAACTAAGAAATATTACTTTCTACTTCTTCGAATTGTTTTACTTTTTAAAATCACAGGGGGAGAGTGAGGAAAGTGACGGGAGAGAGAGAAAGAGAGAGCTGTTTATAACTATGATGCCCCCAAAATGTTACTTTGTTTTACCATGCGCGCGGGCATTAAGACGCCGAGCACGAGATGTCTAAAAAACAAACACAAAAACAGACAAGGGAAGATCATCTTATTGTTGATTAAAACTGTTTCTGCCGCAATTATACTTTTTCTACCCAAACATACCCAGAGGGTCCTTTTAACAAAATCACTGAAAAGCGATGACCAAGTGCCGCAACGCCGCTCATTTCTCGCGCATCTCATGTTGTATACCTGCGGGCTATTTCTGTCTTTCTCTCGCTTTGTTATCAAACAAGACGAAAGACAAAACAATAATTGATCTAAACGGACGCGATACAATTCATCCAAACTAAATTAAACCATACTTGTTGTGGCTTCTTGTATAACGCACATGTCCGTCACGACGCGCCGTGACACTGTTTGCTCTCCAAACTTAGTAGCCCGTTCATAGCCAAATATAATATGGAGCCCTCTCGCATGCATGGGTGGAGATTGGCAAATGTTGATTAGTGCTGGGCTAGGATTTGAACCCTTAACCATTGGATTGATAGTAAATTGAATCAGCCACTATATCACGACACCTCCAAACAAAACAATTACATTAAAACAAAAAATTATCGAATATATTTTATTATTCCTTTCTTATTTATGCTTATATAGCTTTTCCTCTTCGTTCTCATTTAAATTTCCCCAAGGTTTTTTCACCTTTAAAAATATAATTATTTATCTCTTTAATTATTTATTTATTTATTCATTCATTCATTCATTCATTTGTCGAAGTAGATCACGTTTTCCTATTATAAAAATTAAATGACGACTTTCTTTTTTCAAATTTCCTTCAACACCTTTATTTTTTCCATCTTCTGATTCGTCTCCTTTTTCTCTCTTTCCTTTTCTTCTTCTTCTTCTTCTTCTCCGACTCCTTTTATTTTCCCGTCTTTTTCTTCTTTGACATAGCTCTTCGCCTCATTCAGTTTCTTGTTTCTGCTTATTTCCCTCTTCTTCTCTCCTTTTTTATTCATCTGCTCTCTTTATTATTGCCTTTCTTATAATTTTCCTCCACAACCTTCCCTCCTTCTTCATCCTTTTATCGTCCTTCTCCTTCACTTCTCTTTATCTTCTTATCATTCAATTTTCTTCTTCGTCTTTGTCCATGTACCTTATTTATTTTTCGTTCTCTTTACAACCTTGATTCTTCTCACGTTCCATCTCTCTCTCTCTCTCTCTCTCTCTCTTTCTCCTATAACATCAGCTCAGCTCTGGATATCTCTCCATAGCTTTTGCACGCCAATCAAACAATCAAGCAACGACTCACTTTCGCCTGACCAACGCTTGTCAAAAATACGGAATCAGACTAGCATTTTATCTATAAGCATGGCTGTATTTTGGCCCATCCCATTGTCCGTGCGCCTTTGTCCGGCAAGGTAGCCCGAACAATGTCCCTTCCCCGCCCGTCTGGCACCCGCACGGCGGGGCAACCCCTCGGCTTAAGCCCTCGTGAGCTCGCTACCCTCGCGCGAGCCGACAATTGACTTCTCCAACTCTTTGACAGGCAGTCATCGCTTCCCTGCCCCAGCCCTTTGTATCACATAACCGCTAAGCCGGCAAATGAAAGGTAAATTACGCGAATTGTTGTTTTAGATTCTTCTCTTTTCTTTCCTTGCTTTATTCTTGGAGGAAATAAGGTGTGTTTCTGAACACCGTTATTCTTGTCAGTGAACGTTTGATTGACGTGTGAGGCCATTCACATGGCATTGCAAGTCATACCACCGAGACAGGTTAACGTGGGAAATCTTTTTTTTATTTTTAAGCTACTTACTCAAGGAAAACAATATCATACACGTTCATCTGCAAGTACAATCATGACAGCAACGAGATACATGATGAATTTGATCACCTTTATTTATTATTATCAATAAACATATATTAAATAACATAACAAAATACATGTATTTATATGGATAGCAAACGTAATGGGGTGTAGATTTGGTCACCATTATCAAACATAATTATATATAAAAAAATGGTTCACCGCGATTTCAGCGTTCTGAAAACACGAACGAAAGTCAATAGCCTAATGGCTAAAATATCAGAATTTAATCATTTGGAAGCGCTACTATAAGAATGATAATGAAATAAATACTTCCTATCACACAGTTATGTTGAAATTTATGTTGATGAATACAACAAGAACACAAATTTACTAGAACGAAGTCATATAATAATAATGGAATTATTTGTAAACTGTCTAATGCGAGCCCCCACCCCTCTCCGAAAAAAATATTGGTAACCGTAAGTATCTCATTTATGAATTAACTTTGGACATTAATTACCAATTACCTTAAAAATAAGCAAGTTAAAACTTTAAAGGATGATGGGTTGATACATTTACCTTTAAGTATTATGATGGCGATGACGATGATTACAGCGTTTGCGATTAACAAAACATTCAAACCCGCAGACCCCTCCAATGAAATCAATATTTTCACGTTTTTCGAAATGGGTAAGTTCCGAGGTATGATATGAAGTGTTGTAAACCTAATCTCATGAAGGGATATGAAGATATAGAGAAAATATATAGCTATACAAAAGCAACGATTTATGGAAAAATATTTCAAATATTGATTTAAATAACATTGCAACATGCCAATAAAATATATAGATACATTTAGTACAAAATCATCATTTTTATTGTCATGAAATTATTTGGGTATACGTCAGTTTTAGTCAGGTGGTATAAATTACCATTCATGTATTGTATATAAATCATTCAAATGATATTAGAGTTATCAAGTGTTGTTTTTTCACGACGTCGTATTTGATCAGCAAGTTTCTCTCTGTCTTCTTCTTCTTCCTCTTCTTTTCTTCTTCTTCTTTTGTTAATACGTATGAAGTGATAATCTATCTATAATTTATGTGTTTAATCTCTGTTCTCTACAATAATATGTGCGCCAATTTGACGCCACATTTTAGTTGTACCCCAGCCCAAAACTACTATGATATTTTCTTTCCAATTGATTCAGGCAATTTTCTGACACCCCCTTCCCTCTTATCTTATCATCGTCGTTGTTTAGAAGCAGACGACAGGACACCACACGATACTGTCGGTGGTGGGTATCGCATCGTCACCTGTCACGGATGAGCTCTGATCGTCTGCGTGATATCCTCGCAATGCTTCTTTAATAAAGACTTCTCAAGAGTTGATGATCTTATTGTCGTGTATTAGCGGGGAGTCCCTTTGTCTTCTTACAAAGGGCGGCTGAAAGGCCACTAAAAACACTTCTTTGTACTTAAACATGCTCAAATCATCCCTTGTGTTCCCGCTAAATCCCTCTTTCCCTCCCACTCTTTCCGTCTCTCTCTCTTTCTCTCTCTCACTAAAGTTAAACGTTTCACACCCAGCCTTATATCACGGACATAACTATGACATAGTGAAGTGATTTTATCGTTTTATACTGTGGTTTTGTAAAACAAAATATGAATTTACCATGTGATTAAAGTTTCCTGATAATTACAAAATACATGGGCATACAATTATCTACAAAAATATGAAGTATAGTTTCTTGGCCTAAATTCCTTTAAAAAAAAACTTTGATTTTTACTGGGGTCCAGTCTAGGACTATCCCGAAAGATATATGACAAGAGAAAGAAATCATAACTAAGAAAAACAAAACAACTACAAAGAGACAAAACAACTACAAAATAACAACAACAACAAACTTCAAGCATTCCATGGGGTCGAAATTTTGAAAGGGGTGCACTAGTTTCTGTGTATTTAAGGTACGCTAAACATGGTTAAAAAGGGGGAACGGACCACTGGCACTGCGCCCCCATAAATCCGCTGGTGTATTCTGGAGCCCGGTAGTTTCTAACAAGATCGACAGAGCTCCATTTCCAGACTCAATCCGACGATATTGATCCTATCGATCTGATCGAGGGTGGGCCAATCGATATCAAACGTTTCTCTTTCGAAACGAAATGTCATTCACTTTATCTGTTTATAGATTCATTGCATTTTTCTGCTGGCAAGAAGAAGATGGTAATTCGTATCTTCTTCAAAGTGCCCTTGAAATTTCAAACAGGGAAAGAAAAAAAGGTGTGATACTGGGGGCCATGGCGTAGCATGGGTCCACTTATGGGATTTGAGGGGGGATACTGGTCATTCATTGTCTTTTATATTTCTTTTTTGGCCAACGGGATTAGCATTGAATATTGAACAAAAGGTGCAGAATTCGAAAGAGGGATTCGAGTAATGTATTTTCTCCAGTATTCCTCTCTCTCTCTCTCACTCTCTTTGTGTGTCGCTCTTTTTTTTATATCAGAAAGGGGCAACCCTCACCCCACCCCTTATGCCTAACATTATCAAAATGTTATCCCATCAGTGGAATGCTATTATTATTACCCTTTTCTCTAAAAATTCTGACAATCGTGAATTTGCTAGTAGAATAGCAAACACTAGAATACGAGTGATTTAAAGTGACTTTCTCTATCTAAATTCAACCAAAAATAGCAAATAGTAGGATAAAGGAATATTTTTAATTTGATTTTTAGAGTTGGAAGGACGTGGCATTTGTTTGGATATGAACACGATAATGGGATTCTCTTGCAAATGAGAAGCAAGGGCAACCCCCTCGTTACGCATGTTTCCGATTGATAGTGGAGTGGTATACAAAATGGCGGTGGAGCTTTGCAGTTTTGAAGGTATATCATCATCATCATCATTGTTCCCATTTGTAGCATTTTATGAGCGTCATCGTTATTCTCTAAGAAATGGTAATTCACTTCTGGTGATGGTGAAAGAAAATTTGTGAGCTATTTCATTTTCTCTATTCCTAGGCCTATATATATGTTACCAATATCATATTTACAATGTCATGTGGAGATGATTACTCTTAAAAAGCCCTCATATTCCAAATATGATATACAAGCGTTTCAAAATTTGAACCAATTTTGATGTCACATCTGTGTGCATGGTCCCATATATCCACATCAATGTGTAGTGCTTTTCACATTTTGTGATTTTTATTAAGAATTATAACCCTTATAAATATACAGTTATTTGTGTGTTTTGCATAATCATCCTTTCCCATTAATTATTAGACAGTTCATGCGTCAACATGCAATAGCAAGACAAGTACTCAACTTTATCTTAACTTGACACTCAATTTTAAGTTTTTAGAAATTGAACTAATTTTGATGCCACATCTGTGTGTCCACCGTCATCTAGGCTTTGTGCAATGCTTTCACTTTTTGTGATTTCCAGCTAGATTTAGCCAATATTTTTCATGATGATTGCTTAAACTTACAAATATACAATTAGTGTTGTGTACCACATACTCATCCTTTTCGTATTAAAATTTAGTCAGTTCAAGCTTCAAAGTGCAATAGCAACACCAGCGCATTGTTTCACGAAACCGTCGTTAAGTACAAGTACAAGTTCACCGACATCCCATTGAAACACGTGCTAAATTTAATACACGCATTTCAATGTGTTGTCGGCGAACTTGTTCCTATGACGCTCTCGTGAAACGCTGTCCATCCTAGCAAAATTGAGACATTCTGTTATCATCTTTTAATAATTGGTACACCTTATACACAATGTTTTGTGTACGAGTTAATCAACCTTTCGCAATAATTTCAAGAACATGCCTTTCAAAATGCATTAGGAAGATCATTACTCATCTTTATCTTATACAAACGTGGGAGCTCTGAGCTACTAGAGCCTTTGACTCTCATACGAAAGGTCCTTGGTTCGATCTTTTCCCCTCGCTTACATCCTTAAACAAGGTATTTTTCCCAAAATTTGTTCCCCTCGACACAGGTTGACATTCAATGGGTACCTGGCAATACTGGGGGTAATGATAATCGCAGGGCCCGCGGTATCAATGCTGATGTGCATGGCCACACTGGATTTGGGTTACGATTAGGTTTTAGATGAGGTTTAGAGTTAGGGTTAGGTTTAGTGTTAAGACAGTGTTTTTTCCAGGGTTGAAATTAGGAATGCGGATAGTGTAGGAAATAATCCCGTAGCAAATGTCACAGGAGCAATGGATCGATCGTACAACCGACTAAGTAGAAGCCTACCCTGATATTATCTTGGTTTTTGTAAAAACAGAAAATATGAGAGAAACAAAACAATTAGTGAACTTTTTAGCAATATCCGATTAGAAATAGGAAAGTTATTGACTTTTGAAGTTTCCATCAGTGAAACACAATTGGCAACACTGTGACGTATCTTGCGATTATCCTCCTCTCCAATTTGCTCTGTACAGACAACTTTCATTTGCTTAGTTATTGATGACGGAATAGACATGTTCCATACAGGGGTTGTATAAAAACACGTTTGCAATAATTATATTTAGGGGGTAAATGTATCCAGTGGCGGATCCAGGGGTCCGGGGGCCTCCCTAGAAAAAAACATGTAAAACACCCTTTTTGGGAAAAAGAAGATGGGCCCCTCCTGGCGCTCAGGGGTGGTGGTGAATTTTTTTTTCAATTTTTCGAAGGCAAAAAAAAAAAATTGTGCTCACTACCCTACCCCCCACTGAGCGAAAAATCGACCGGCACGGTTTTCAAATTTTTCGCACGAAGTTGGCCACTTTTTCGGCCCCCTCCCTTGCTGCCGGCTGGATCCGCCCCTGAATGTATCATCATATGTATGATTAAAAATAGTATTTTTTTTTGTGTGCGTGGAAGGGCAAATGGGAGGGGACCTCGCAAAATACATCAGAGAGTTGCCAATTTGTGTTTGATTGATCACACCTTCTAATATTCATAACTTTCACTGAAACGTTTCTCTCATGCTCTTGTGGGTTTTATGTGGCGAATATTCCGGGTAGGTTCCTAGTTCGAAACGATGCTCAAACATGCGTTTCGCTCTAAGGTGCTTCTTCATGCGACGTTCAGACTACATAAAACAGAGAAAGATAATTACTTATCACATAGCCTAGCTATAAGATGAATTCTGGGAGCGTGAACGCGGGACTACACTGCGCATCTCATCCTGTCCATCACATGCAACATCACGACGACACGCGCTCAGTGTCAAAATGCCTGTTGACATAATGGCTCTTGAGTTAATGACGCGGTAAATTGTAAACAAACAACGCTCTTTTCCAAAGTTCTTGATCAAGATCTGTGATGAAAAATTCACTTTAGCCCCCCTTTTGATAAGTTTAATTGGGTTATCGTGTGTTTTTGTTTGTTTAGGGGATGAAAAACTTCCGAATTGCCTGTCAATCTTGAGCCATGCTTGATCTAACGGTTCCTCATGTTGTCTAGACAGCAGACTGGGAGGGGGTTATTTATTTATAATAATAATTATAACTATATTTGCTTATATAGCGCCTAACACTTACTTTATCAGAAGTCTCTAAGCGCTCTACAACAATGCAGCATAATTACACTGGCTTTAGCAAAGCAGCTGTCACGCGCTCTGCGTTTTGAACAAGGAATAAATTCCTACCAGGTCCCCATTTACTTCACCTGGGTGGAGTGAGGCAAATGTAGATCAATGTATTGCCAAAGGACATTAGTTATATTTATTTATTCATTCATTCATTTATTAACTTCTTCATAGATTAATTTATATATGTATTTATAAAATAATTAATTTATTTATCTATTTATTTATTTATTCATTCATTCATTTATTTATTTATTCATTTATCTGTTTATTCAGTTTCAGTTTCAGTTTAGTTTATTTCATTTCCATTTTTTTCTAGCATCATTGCAAACACAATACAATTCAATATGCAGTAAACAATAATTGTATAGTATACAACATGAATATACAAATCAATATACAGTAAGCAATGCAAAAGAATCAAATCAAGCGTGACGAAGATACTAATCAATGACTAAAACATTATTCATAATTTGGATTATTAAAAAAATACAGAGTTAACATGGAAAGTAAATATTATGATTCTTAAAGTTGTTTTATTTTTATCTATTATTTTTGTATACTAAAATTGAGGAAATGGAGAGGTCCACTAAGAAGCAGGGCTTGTTTAGTGTGGATCCCTCAAATAGTGAGTAGAATAGATCTCTTTAAAGATAGAAAATGAAATTAAGACAAATATCGTAAGGAAAATATATCTAAGTGTGAGAGGTGATATGGTGCCAATGGTATATGGAGATGCAGAAAAGAAAATGAAGATGGAAGAAGAGTGAGAGGAGAAAGCTGGCGCGTCTGTGTGGGAAGAAAAGAGAAAGATATAAGTAATTTAAAAAAGAGAAAGAGAGAGAGAGAGAAAGGAGGAAAGAGAGAGACAGAAAGAAAGAAAGAGAAAGAGAGAGAAAGAAAGACGGAGAGGTAGAGAGAAAGGGAGAGAGAGAGAGAGAAAGAAAGAGAGTTGGGTCCCGATCGCTCAATTTGAATTTTCTTTATATGTTTCGAGAATATTTTTTTTCAACTTGATTTTGAAGCAGTTTAAGCTTAAAGAATTAATTATATCGTTGCTAAGTGAGTTCCAGTATTTCGGACCGTAGAAAGAAATTGTTTTATGTGCGAAAAGAGTGCGGGTACGGGGAAGGTGGAAACGGTTGGATTGCCTGGTTGGGTAATTATGAATGGCGCTGTTTTTGTGAACATGTTAATGAATGTGTGTGGCAGTTCGTTTTTATTCAATTTATACATGAACTGTCCTGTTTGAAAAAGAAATAAGTCTGAAAATTTCAAAATTTTTGACTCATAAAACAAAGGATCAGTATGTGAACGAGTAGGAGCATTATGTATAATTCTTATGCTTTTCTTTTGTAAGGTAAAAATTTTATCAGTAAGGTATTTGCTAGCATTACCCCATGCCATTATTCCATAATTAAGGTAGGGTAAAATTAGTGAGAAGTATAATGTGAATAGTGTAGACTTTGGGAAAAAATATTTAAGTTTATTCATGATTCCAGTATTTCGGGAGACAATTTTGGATATATTTTGAATGTGTATGTTCCATTTCAATTTATCGTCGATCGTGAGCCCTAAGAATCTGGTTGATGTTACCCTAAC
Source organism: Mesocentrotus franciscanus (assembly GCA_037976565.1). Taxonomy (NCBI): domain Eukaryota; kingdom Metazoa; phylum Echinodermata; class Echinoidea; order Camarodonta; family Strongylocentrotidae; genus Mesocentrotus; species Mesocentrotus franciscanus. The sequence continues at coordinate 22,556,386 of CP137679.1, read as the reverse complement.
AAGGGGCGTGTCTTCCAGAAAGATATTTCCAGGTAAATTTTGCAAGGTGTTACTAAACAACATGAAGTTAGTCTTCAGAACGTTTAACGATAACTTGTTAGCTTTAACCCATTCTACTACACGTTTAAGTTCTGTGTTTATTGTTGGAAGAAGGTTAGTTGGATTAGAGTGAGAATAAAATAAGTTTGAATCGTCTGCAAATAAAGTGAAAGATAATACATCTGAAGACTTGTGAAAGTCATTTATGTATATGATAAACAATAAGGGACCTAGGATGCTTCCCTGTGGAACACCACAACTAATGGATTGTAGCGATGACCTTTGATTATTTATTTCTACAAATTGTTTTCTGTTTGTTAAATAATTCCTGAACCATTCCAAGGCTATCCTCGAACACCATAGTGCGACAATTTATGTAAAAGAATATTATGGTTTATTGTATCAAAAGCCTTGGAAAAGTCCAGGAATATTGCTATAGTATGTAAGTGGTGATCAATGGCTTGGGATATAGTATCTACGCATTTCAATATTGCTTGAGTTGTGTTGCGGTTTGGTCGAAAGCCAAATTGGGATTCGCAAAAGATATTATGTTTGTTTAAAAATCTGTAACTCTAATAAAGACAATTCTTTCCATGACTTTGGATAAGGATGGTAGTAATGAAATTGGCCTATAATTATTTGTTTCAGAAGCATCACCTTTCTTAAATATTGGGATGACTTTTGCTATTTTAACGCTATTAGGTACTATACCCGTTGTTATTGATAAGTTAAAAATATGGACCAGAGGATTTGCAATCGTTAAGATAATTGATTTGAGTAGATGATTGTCGATCTCGTCATGCCCTGAACTTCTTTTACTTTCCAATTTATTTACTATACTAATTATTTCCTCGCGGTTAGTTGGAACGAAAAACAAAGAAGATGGATTTTTGTTACTTAGAAAGTTATCAAATTTTCTTTCGGTTGTTGGGATGTTTTCTGCTAATTTTTGTCCTATCTGTGAAAAGTACGAGTTGAAGGTTTCAGCCATTGCTTGAGGGTCTTCGATCAAAGTGTCAGTGTCAGATTTAATTTTCGTTATTTTTTGTGTCTTATTGTTTCTGTTTAAGGTTGTATTTATTATTTTCCATGTGTTTTTAGGGTTATTCTTGTTAAGTTCAAACTGCGTAGTATAATAATGTTTTTTTGCTTGACGTAGTACTTTTGTCAAAACATTTTTATATCGGGTGTATTTGTCACGGGTTTTATTTGTTGGATTAGTTTTGTATTTATAATAGAGGTTGTTTTTCCGGTTTATTGATCTTAAAATAGACTTTGTTACCCAGGGGGATCTTGGTATCTTTTTATAGTTATTGATTTGTTCTGTTAATGGTATACAAATATCAAATTGGCCCTTAAGTATGCTTATAAATCTTTCGTAAGCTTCATTCACATCTTCAGAAATATAAATTTGATGCCAGTCCACTGTACTTAAATTTTCATTAAGGCGTTCTATATTTCCAGCATTTAATTTGCGGGTTTTAATTTTTTGGGAACGCCTATCACCTGGTGTGTTAGGAAGTGAAGTTTTACAAAAGATTGGGTAATGATCAGATATGTCCGAAACGATGATTCCTGATTCTAAAGGCTGTTGCTTGTTAGTAAAGATATTGTCGATTAAAGTGGCTGATTGGTCTGTCACTCTAGTTGGTTTGGAGATAGTAGGTAAAAATGAGGCAGATAAAATTAATTCCAGGAAATCATGAGAAAATCCTTGTGCATTAGACTGCAACAGATTGACATTGAAGTCACCCATGATGAAACAATATTTATTTTGAATTATAGGACTGTGTAAAATATTGTGGATGTCTGTTAAAAATCGCCATGGGGACAATGCGGAGGGCGGTAAATGACTCCTATTATTACATTTCTACTGGTTTGCATTTCTACCTCTATAAAAAGTGACTCCAAAGTTTCAGTCATGTGAGTCAGACTATTGATATAAGAGTATTCTAGTCTGTTTGGAACGTATATTCCTACACCGCCTCCTACTTTTTCTTGCCTATTGTTGGTAAGTAAATTATAACTGTCGATGTTTAGAAGAGAGCTACTAGACTCGTGTAACCAAGTTTCAGTGAGACCAATGACTGGACTATTTTGTGGATTAAAATGTTCAAGAAGTAGACCAAGCTGATCAAAATTCTTATTCAGACTCCTGATGTTTAAATGTAAAAGGAAGATGTTATTAGTTGTGTCGTTTAACAAGTTGGATTTGTATTCATTAATCGTAAAGTATTTGGAGGATGTTAAATGTTGCGCAAGGTCATTGTTGTCAAGGTTAAGAATCAACTCCTCTGAGTTTGTATTTAATTCACTGGAAATGCGTGTATCGTATTCCTGATTATTAACGGGTCTGTTTTGCCTATCGCTATACAACTGGAATAAGAATTCATCATCATCGATAGTGCCAAGGGAAATTCCGTTTCTAATGCCATAACGACATTGTAAAGAGTCCCAAAACTCCATCAGTGTTTTTAGTATTCAAAATACATGTAGTAAGATTATAATTGAGCAAGTCAGTTAACGACCCGGAAAGGTTGAGGGAGGGAACAGACAGAGGAGAGTGTGCATGCGATGGGATATGGCTAGCTGATGAAACGAAAAGAAAAGGATGATAAAAGAAAATGAAAGAAGGCATGAGATGATAAGAAAATATGAATAAAACATTAGCAAGAATTAATGACATGTTGAACGGAAAATATGACATGAAAGTACGACCCCTTCTCATAGTACGTCTAAAGGAGCTATTCAAAAGACAGAACATGTAAGTAAGCTTTTCGCATGTTTGTAGTATTTAACCGATCGCAGAGATATTCACTGAACAAGACGACAGGGAATAATGCGGTCGCAGGAAATTGGTTATTGGAATGCCAAAGATCAATTGAGGAAGGTTTTAATTAAAATACGTTATTTACATAAGGTTTAGTCGATCGAGATGAAGAAGGAGAAAATAATGTCGAATTGTCCACGTGGCCTGAATATCTCTGTCATCATATGAGTGTGGAGGAATGTGGATCTAATAATGGCAGGTTGCTTTCTATTAGAAAAATAAGTCGCTTGAGGTAGTAAACATTCATTGATATGCTTCAGTGGAACAATCAGGTGCAATTATAAGTGATCTACTAAGTTGAAATGACAGTTCAACATGATTATGCAACCATTGCAGCTCCGCTTGGCGTGATTGTACCTCAACTACAATCACTGTAGATGTAGCATAATTACATCCGTAGTGTTGAAGTTGCAAGAAGAACATAATAAATAGTGGCATTAATATGAGAAGAAAAGTCAATCTTTCGGAGAAACTTCAGTATTATCAGCATTGTATAAAGAATTACAATCGTCTCCTTATTTGTTCCCATCTTCCTGATCTTTGCGATAGAAATAACTGCAATTATCCCATACATATGTATTCATTTATTTATTTATTCGTTTCTCTAATACTTATATTATTATTTACTTAATCTATAATATCTTGAATTCATCTATTTATTCCATAAAAGTTCTATTCAAATAAAAATGCTATTTTTAGTTAATGAAATAAACATAATATTCAGTATACTATGTCTATGTTGTGTGTTTGTGTATAGTTTGTTTACTATGTTTGCCTCCTCCCTCACATTAAGAGGAAGGGAGAAGTGAGAGGAAGTGAGAGAGAGAGAGAGAGAGAGAGAGAGAGAGAGGGAGGGATACAGACAGACAGAGTGGGGATGAGAGAGAGAAAGATAGAAAAACATGAATAAAATGCAAGAGCAATATTGTAAAAATAAGATAAAAATTATGAAAAGAAAGGCAGCAAACATTTTTTTTAAAGATATTAATGTAACAATCATGTTTCTATGAAATTAGGCAGATCCATGATTCTTCTGCGGGGGGGGGGGGGGCACAAGTCCGAAAATTTGTAAAAAACGGGAGAAAAAGAGGTTTGTATAGATTTTTGTGGGTACGAAATTGTTGCCGCGGCACAAGGAGAACATTATTTTATTTGTTTATAATAAAATACATACTATAGGTATGTCATATTGGGTTGTGCCCCCTTCTTGGATCCGTCACCGGTAAACTGTATAATATGGCTATGCTACCATGTAAACAACATTGCTTTCATAAATCATCCTTCGAGCAAATAGATATGTTATTTTACAAATTATTTTCTGGCATAAAACATGACACAATACCGAGTATTCGAGCATGTATGGAGGGAGACAGCGAAACAAAGGGAAATAGTTCGACAGACAGATAAAGAGATTAATGATAAGAACCGCTTAGATACCCACTTCAGTGGTCTTCGTGTTTAAGTACAATGCTGAGTGATAAGTCATAAGATGGACACTTGTCCAGCGGAAATAGTCATTTCCGTTAAAAGTAGAGATAGACTAAAGATGAGAAAATGAAGATAACAAGTCCAGCCCAGTTTACATTTTTTCGCTCTCACGTTTTGCATTTGCATTTGTGATTGGAGCATGACATCAAGTGGCGTAGCGTGTTTCCAGCCATTAAAGGGGCACTGTGGGGGGGGGGGTGTACCAGTCTTACTCGGAAAGTAATATAAGAACAACAACAACTGTTTAGAGGGAAATGTGCTGAGGGGGTCCTATCGTTTTCTTTTCTCAACCATTTCTCCCTTCTCTCTTTCCTTTTTCTCTGTTTTTCTCTTTATTTTCTGATATAAGATTTTTACAATTCGAATGGGAGGGGCAGGTGTCCCCTGTACCCCCTGTATTAACGCCACTGATGACATATGTTGATATGTCGAGGAGCGAAGACACTTAGCATACTTAAAGAAAAATCAAACCCTGACAGCAAACACAAATAGTGGTGAAAGTTTGAACGAAATCGAATACAGAATACAAAAATTATGAATCTTTTAAGATTTAATGTCATTAGTATGCATACGAGAATTTTGAATAGGCCACTGTGTAAAGTCACTCACAATGTCGGGCAACTCTCCCAAGTTGAACGAAAACGTTTAAAGTTTTTATTACATTTTTCCCACTGGTTTTCTGTTCAAAATTCGTACCAGGGAAAAACAAATTTACGCATGGACAATAAGTCTTTAATTTCAATTTCAATTTCAATTCCGATTTCTCATCTGGACGATTATAGCATGTATAATAAGATCTTATAATGGATCATATCGTGAGCACAGGCTCAAGAGAAAACTTAATCAAAAGAAATGGAAACTCATGTCCGTGTACTAACAATATGGGATAGTTGCCAATTTCAAATTCAGTGATCTCAGCTATCAAACATTCATAAATTTCTTATTATTCGTCGAATTTCTTCCAAACTTTCGCAAACCACTGAAACTAGTATCTCTGATTTCCATGCTTTCACAAATTTAACTTGTTATGGAGGTTGAATTGCCCATATAGATTCGATGATTGGACTATATTTCATCAAACTGCGTTCTTGAGACCGGTAAGTGAATTAGTTTAGCTTACTACAACAGCCTTGTCACAAATACACGACTTTTATGTTTTCATTATTAGCTTCTAATTTGTATATAATATATATTTTTTTGTTTTAATCTACAAAAATAAACGTATATTTTGATATGAAACAGAGGCAAGCTTTCCTCATACGATGAACAGTAAGAAGAAGTACTAGAAGAAGGGAATATAGAAGAGAAAATTGAGATGTACTTCTTTTTTCTTTTCTTTTTTAAATTCACTTGTACATGTATTTCATTCTCAATGACAATATTGTAAACAATATACAAAATAGAACAGTACAGTAAATAAATTCAAAATCAAAAAGAGGCGAAAACCCGGAAAGCAAATGCTTTTATTGGGAACGCCCATTACACATAAGAACAAGTGTTGAAAGGAAAACAAACAAAATCGTTGTAACAAGAGGGGTAGAGAAACGAGAAGGAGATAAAAACGAATCTAATTAAATCTGAAGATGCAAACTGTTCCAAGCAGTATGCTAAGCACTGAAGCTCTCAGGAGACATCATTAGCCACAGTCAAGAATTCCCGGCTCGCGTGTCCATCCGAGCCCCGGCCACAATCCTAAACAATGAACCTTCAAGATGGAGAGATAGAAGAAATAAAGGAAACTCAAAAGAAATAGAGGAAGAAATTTGACTGTGAATGAAAGAAGAAAGGGAAGGATGAGCGGATGAGTTCGCAGAATAATCAGGGGATTCCAAATATTTATTGTATCGTTCTTAACGATCTAATCGCTGGGTTTTTTGTTTGCGGTAGGTAGGAGCATGGTAGGAGGGGGAGAGGGGTAACACAAGGAAGGGAGGGGAAGAAAGAGAGAGGGAAATGGAGGGAGCGAGAGAGAGAGGAAAGAGGAAGAGATGGTGAAGAGAGAGAGAGAGAGCGAGAAGGGAGAGGATGAGAGAAAGGAGAGAGATGGAGAGAGAGGGAGAGAGAGGATATATAATATATGAGTATATATGTATATATATATAGAGAGAGAGAGAGAGAGAGAGAGAAATAGAGAGTGAGAGAGAAAGAGAGAGAGAGAGAGAGAGAGAGAGAGAGAGAGATAGAGAGGAGAGAGAAAGAGATAAAGAGAGAGATATAACCGCAGCGTACTTAGCTGATTTATAATAAGTGGATCCAGTGGTGGAGCACTTTTTAGTTTTAGTTATTCTTTTTCTTCTTCTAATTATTATTATCATTATTATTATTATACTTATTTTTATTATCATTATCATCATCATCATCATCATCATCATCATCATTATCACCATCATCATCATCATCATCATCATCATCATCATCATCATCATTATCACCATCATCATCATCATTATCATTATCTTTTTCAATATTGTTGTTATCATCGTTGTGTGTTGTTGTTGTTGTTAACGATAACGTTATTATTATTATTATTGATTTTTGTTCTTCTTCTGTTATTAACAATAGATTTATCATAATTTTTTTTTTTTTTTTTGGGGGAGGGGCTCGTCAATTGTGCCCCCGGCCAGTGAATCGTGGCTACCCAACTCATATACTTGGTATTCAGACATGATCAAGATCTATTTATAAGGGGTTTCATCTGAAGTTATGATAACAATATGTTTTCTTTCTTACTGAATCCATCTAGGCCGTGATGCTTTTGTTTATTGGCCAGGACCTCTCCCATAATTAAAATCAATTTGATTTTACAACTCATCATCATGATCATGATCGCGTAATTTAGAAACCCGTTTGAATATTTGAGTCGCGTGCAATGTAAGCTTTGTATGCAGGAAGGTCAAGATTTTATGTTACCAAAACTTCTATCAACAAGAAGAACAAGAACAAAACAACAACAACATCGACGACATCAACTTATATACCAGAAATAAACAACAAATATGTTATTGGACAAATCAGTTCATACTGGAGGCGTTTTCTGTATTCATCCTCTTTATCTCAACTCTATGTCATCTCTACATATTCGTTTCTTTCTCCGTCTCTACACCACTCTCTCTCTCTCTCTCTCTCTGTTCTCTCTCTCTCTCTCTCTCTCTATTTCCCACCCCCTCTCTCTCTCTCTTTCAAAATATGTTCCCTTGTGTCTTACCCTTATCAGCTTTTCTCTCCTCTCCCCCCTCTCCCTCTCCCCCTCTCTCTCTCTCTCTCTCTCTCTCTCACTCTATCTCTCTACCATTCGTTTGTCCAGCTTTTTCTGTCTGCCTCTCTACCATATTCTCTTCGTAAATGTTTGTATGCGTTTTGTACCCCATCCTCACGAGTCTAAATAAATCCTACATTTCGTTATCCCTCTTCCTTCTTTCTGTCTCTCCTCTGATCTAACTCTTTCTTTTCTTCTACACCACATAGATTCTCCTTCATAGATTGTTGTGCCCCATTCCCATCTTGCTTCCATCTCCTTGCTGCATTTTCTTCCATCTTCCTCCCTTCTTTCTCTCCTCCGATCTAACTCTTTCGTTTCCTCTATACTACATAGATCCCCTTCGTAAATTGTTGTGCCCCATTCCCATTCTCGCGTGTCCATATCCTTTCTCTTTCCCTCTTCCTTCCTTTTGTCTCTCCTCTGATCTAACTCTTTCTTTTTTGTCTATACCACAAAGATTCCCCATTCATAGATAGTTATTAACGCTTTGTACTCCATCCTCATCATCTACCTTCCTCCCCCAACAATAAATAACAACAACAACAACAACAACAAACACTGCAGCAGGGGTGTCGATTTGTATCCGTGGTTGGGGGGATGATAGGTGCCAAAATATTTTCGGCAATGGATCAAAGCAACCAAGAGGTAGAAGCGTGTGGCAGGTTGCACCCTCCCTTCCAAGTTATTAACTTTTTCAAGTCACCCTCAATAAAGATAACATTTCAGAGAATATAAGAGTGGTAATAAAATTAATAACATGCTAAATGTTAGTCCTGACTCTTGCCTGCAGTGTAGGCCTACCAGACTGATATCATCTATTTTTAAACGAAATTTAGACATTACCAAAAAAAAATCCAATGGTGAGGGATATCAACTTGTGAAAGTATTATGTTACCAGTGGGCAAATGCATTAATAAGCAACCAGGAAAGGTTCATGTAGACAGAAAATTCTTTATTTCCTGGTGATAGAAACATACATTTTATGAATATTGATGTCTCCAAACAACATTCATCGTGAAAAACCCATTCCAATATTCTGTGTAAGGAGATCTCAAAAAACATAGTTCTCATTAGTAAATGAAAAACATATTGCTTTTGGTTCTTCATTTGACTCTCTTCCTTCTTTAATTAAACCAACTGAATCCTCTCTGCGGGAAACTCAATTCAATGAAACAGAATATCACTGATGCAAAATTTGGTTCTCAAAATGACAGAAAATTTCCACTCCTGATCTCATACAAACTGTCTGTTTCTTAAAAACATAATATAAAACTTACGTTCCAACTACCAAACAACAAACTTCCATTATCTCCTTCTTCACCCAGATATACTTATCATACCAGATACGCTCTAAAATATAAGCATAATATTCCCCTAAGGCCCTGACCAGAGCACTATTTTTTCCCAAAAACTATAACCAGTCTTAGAAGGTGCATTATTATTGGAAGGGTGTTATAAACAAAACTTCAAACTTAATAACATTCTAACCTTCAAAAACACCTTAACTATCTAATGCATGTTACGTTTGAATACAATACATAGGCCTACATCAGCTTTTCAATAAAACAAAAATAAGTTGTGACATAATAATCTTTCTCCAAAATATCGAACTGGAGTATTCTGTTGTATTGCTTGTTTATGTACATACAAAGAGCTTATTTTCAAGAGGCACTAGATCCATGTGTGTAACTTAAGAAAGAACTCTTTGTTTACCCGATTTTGTTCAGGTGTCTATGGAAAATTGTTAGTAAAAGATGCATGTGTTCATAATTTCTCTCGTAATTTAGGTTAATAATTTTGTTCAAGGTAAATAGAGGAAATGTATATCATTATCTCCATTTGCTATCAAAAGATTTTGCTCCTTTCGGAAAAAAGCTCTTCAAATGTTTTACATGTAGAGATATAAATAAACAAAGAAATGGATGAAATCAATAAAACAAAATAGATACTGAGTATCAATCAGGGAAGAAACTGAAAGTTTCGTCTCCTACATGCTGCCATTTGGACAAAACCGTCTTTCTCTTCAGCTTGTTTCTCACTTCTTTTCCATCCACTCAACTATTATAATTCCTGATCATGCATTAACCTCATACCTACCATCACCCATGCCTAAGCTTTTTAGGGAGGGGGATCCTGTAAAGTAATTTTGACATTGTAAGAAATAAACATGAGCAATATTTCATTGTAGGTTACTTTAAAGTCAACTTCTTTTTTCATCGCCCATTCACATCAGTTCCCTGAAGGAAATGCTGGAATATATATGCCCCTCTTTCTCTTGTCTTTCTTCCTTTTCTCTTCCCCCTTCCTTTTTTCTTCTGCCCGTTTCTTCCCCTTTTCCCTTTTTCCCAGGTAGCAAGTCCATATGGGGCCCATATGGGGATGATCTGGGTCACTTGTGCCATCTGGGCTATTAAATGGAACCCATATATTATGTATCCCATATGGGGCCAATATTTAGTAACCCATATGGGATCTATCTGGGCCAGCCCTTATGGGTCCCAGATGGGAATGAGCTGGGCGTACACATATGGGTAGAATATGAATATGCCCATATGGGTAACACATGGGGAAAATCTGGGTTAACCCACATGGGATATATCTGGGTTAACCAATATGGGTACCAGATGGGATTAAGCTGGGCATACCCATTTGGGCCCAGTTTGGTATGGGTCCCATCTGGGTCCCATCTGTCTTATATGGGTTTACCCATCCGGGTCCCATATGCTTCTTGGGTGCAGATGCCTTAGGGCCCCAGATGGTTTTCCATATGGGGCCCATGTTTCGGAGAATATGGGACCCATGTGGGTCCCACATGGGCTTGCTACCTGGGTTATTATCCTCTCTGTCTCTCATTATCTCTCTCTCCCATCCTCTACTTCTTTTTTGCACTTCGCGCTTAACATTTAGCTCGTTGCTTTTTAACGCTGCGGCTCTGCATTTGGCGCGCTGCATTTCTATGATGCTGTTGATTGAATAAATTGAATAAATTCATCAATTCCTGATGAAGTCGTATGAGCGAGAATTCAATTTATTCTTGTCTCATATACGGTTGTCTCATTTACTTTGTTTTCTATTTATATATGTATGTATTATGAAAATGAGATAGCAAAATGTGTATATTGATGGTCATCTTGCGAGTAATAACCATTAACTACTCTCATCGGGCTCTCATCATTAATTTTCTCTTCATTTTTTTGTTTTGATGGTGAATTATTGGGGTGGATGATTGTACAGGCCACCCCCACCTGTAATATTGGGGGATATATCCCCATCCCCCGTGATCGACACCCATGCACTGCAGCATCACACTCGGTCTTCACGATCTTATCACTAATGAGTGCCATTCATTATTAACTCGTGTGTACGCGTGTACGCGTGCTTGGCGGATTAGAGCTTATTTTTTATTTGATCCCCAAATCCTTACGAAAATCCTAACGAAGGAACAAAGTATGCATCTTTTGCGGCTTCTGTTATATGAGGTTCCATTTAAATATACTGCTGTCATTTTATACAGATACATGTATGATGCAGAATTAATCGAAGTTGCTTTGGGCAAGAATATTATCAAGAACACAATCACCGAGTGCAATATTTGTTAAGGATATAATATTTGCAGCTACATTGTTAATTACTTTTTCAAATTGAATAACTTAAAAGAAAGTATTTATGACTTATTTTTGGGGATAACAATGTGCAGCATCTACTAAGACTGCCGTTGGATTTTACTAAATTAATAATTGAAATAAAAACAGTTAAAACAGATACGTATATCGAGATGAATATGTTGTATAAATCAAATGAAACGCGCTTGAGGACAAATCTTTATCAGATAAATACGTAAAAAGAAGAATCTAACGTCAAATTTCATATGGGCTGCTTATGGGCATATTGTAAATGTTGTTTTTTTCTTTCCTATCACGTCACTCATAATTGTTGTTAATATGAGCGATACTGCACAGGGGTCATTTTGGGGGCATAATTTTGAGAAATTTGATAAATTTCCATCGGAGAAATTGATTATCAACATTTTAGCATTTTGATTCAAGTTGCATCGGGACTTGTTTTTACAATGATCGGCTTTCTACTGTGCAAATTCGAACTGAATTGAACCGAATGCTTTTAAGTATATAAAACATTACACATGGTACAGCTAAGTACTCCTTCGTTATCTACAGAAACTACTCTTTTATCTAAAGAAATTACGAAGTGTGAAATCTAAACCCCATACTTCGAGTAAAACGAAAAAATAACAATGGTGGGTTTGTATACAAATTCCTGCAGCACCACGCAGACCTGTGCAGCACCAAATGGATTAAAAACAAAGACCAATATCGTAATTATTCTTGATGATTAATAGGCCTATGACAAAATGGAAACAAAAAGAACGAATAAAGAAGGAAAAGCATACCGTCATCCCTCATTCTATTACGTGTTCATGAACTAATGCCTTTGTTTTTAAGGCCTATAATATCTTGTTAGCTGAGAAGTGCACCTGGGCACTGGCTAAGCAACCGAGCCCAAACAATGAGATAGTCGGCCCTTAATGAGTTCCCTTGGCGAACGATACAAGGGGCCTACCCATCATCTTCATTAACGGATGGAAAGGGAAAAAATATTGTGGTATGTACGGATTACATAACTAATGATGGAGAGATGGACAGAACGAGAGATAGTTGAATAAGATCATCTTCATCTCTATCATCATATTCGTTTCTCTATCGTTCTGTTCATCTCTCTATCATCTTATTATACAACTATCTATCATTGTGTTCATTTCTCTATCATCTTATTCAACTATCTATCGTTCTGTTCATCTCTTTATCATCTTATACAACTATCTATCATTCTGTTCATCTCTTTATCATCTTATTCAACTATCTATTGTTCTGTTCATCTCTCTATCATCTTATACAACTATCTATCATTCTGTTCATCTCTCTATCATCTTATTTAACTATCTATCGTTCTGTTCATCTCTCTATCATCTTATACAACTATCTATTGTTCTGTTCATCTCTCTATCATCTTATACAACTATCTATCATTCTGTTTCATCTCTCTATCATCTTATACAACTATCTATCATTCTGTTCATCTCTCTATCATCTTATACAACTATCTATCGTTCTGTTCATCTCTCTATCATCTTATACAACTATCTATCATTCTGTTCACCTCTCTATCATCTTATACAACTATCTATCATTCTGTTCATCTCTCTATCATCTTATACAACTATCTATCATTCTGTTCATCTCTCTATCATCTTATTCAACTATCTATCATTCTGTTCATCTCTCTATCATCTTATACAACTATCTATCGTTCTGTTCATCTCTCTATCATCTTATACAACTATCTATCATTCTGTTCATCTCTTTCCCTTTCTAACAATTTTCTAAATTCATGAAATGAAAACCCACAGCAGAAAAATGGCTCACTGAGTATTCAACTTAATTTTATGTAATTGGGCAAATGAAACATTCTCCAAGTTTATTCTTCCTTGTGCCAACATTATACCATTTCATATTAGCACATGTCACAAATGACATAAATATAACAATGGAGAGGTGCCACTCTCTGCTTTAGAGAATAATCATGGCCGAAAGTGATGGAGGTTCTCCAAGAATATCTTTTGTTCTCCCTTTTGGAAAGAATACTACCACCTGTATCATGGAAAGCACCATCACAGAACACATAAGACAGGTATACTGAATAATGGTAATCTAACTTTCATGAGAACATATCCAGTATTTGTATCAGCAGATTTTAACTTTTAACTTTAGTATTAATTTAGAATAAATGACCAGTACACAGATGGGCAAGTCAATGGTATATTTTTTCCCAAGCATTACCAACTACATCTAATATTCTAATATTTGTGATCATTTTATCAAGTTTACGGCCCTACTAGAGCTTGGTTCAGACAAAATATAAAGGATAATGACGCTATGAATGTCAATTGTTATTCAGTTTTGTTTAACCTGTATCAGTTCAGAGTTTTCTTAAGGCGAAAATAAATAAGCTTTTCCTCTTCAAATTGGCACTGATTGTATTCATTTTCCACTCATATATGGTTACGACAAATAAAAACATTTATTGAATTAACCGATGTGAATGAAAATTACAGAATTAAATAAAACTTGCAAATGTGTACATGCACAAATAGTGACTATAAATTTCACACTGCATTGCCAATTTAAAGACTTAATAATGATGATAATGTATAGCCTTTGCCCTGTTACAATCTGCTCATGCAACGTTGTGTGACTATTAACATGCTTTATGGATAATTGAAGTCTTCTCCATGACGACAGTTCCACGCGTTAATTATCATAAACAGATTCCTTGCATCCTCCTTGGACACAGATTTCTCCCTGAGCTTCCTCCCACCGGTCAAGTACACTTTGTTAGTTATCAACAGAATACAAAAGTGTATTTATTGAATTTATTCAAAAAAAAATTTTAAAAACATTTATTGAATTAACCGATGTGAATGAAAATTACAGAATTGTCCACGCGTTAAATTATCATAAACAGATTCCTTGCATCCTCCTTGGACACAGATTTCTCCCTGAGCTTCCTCCCACCGGTCAAGTACACTTTGTTAGTTATCCACAGAATACAAAAGTGTATTTATTGAATTTATTCAAAAAAATACAAAAGTGTATCACTCCGAGTCAACCATGCTGTAGAGGTGTCATGGTCTAATGAATACATCACGAGACTGTGGAACACGTGCTTCCAGTGTCGCCGTGGCACTCATATCCTTGGGCAGGATATTACTCCACATTTGCCACTCTCCATCCAGGTGCGGTGAATGGGGAACCGGTAGGAATTCATTCTTGGAATGCTTTCAGTGCATCAGGGCAGCTGGGCTAAAGCCAGGGTAATAAAACTCCTTTCTGAGTGCAATGAGCATCCCCTGGGACGGATGTGTGCACAAATATAACTGCAGACATTATTATTATTATTATTATTACTATTAATTCATTTCTAATGTTGTATTACAAGTTCTTTTGAAATAAAGGCTTGATGTAACAACATCCAGGTGACAAAGCCAAGAATTCCTGCATACGATGAAGCAACACAGGGTCAGAGTTCAAAGCATTTTAGGGTCATGCTGCTGGAGGTTAAAAGTTCAAATGTCGACTGATCTCTTTTTTTCATTTGGTGAAGTTTCATCTTGATAGTAATCCTCATAATTGTATTCTATGTAGGGTACCGAAAAGGGCAACACTCCTAAAGAAAGGAAGAAAAATGAAAGCATATATTAAGCCAACTAACTCTTAATAATGGTTACAAAATCATTTATGATATACATGTAGTAATATTCTCACAAAAAACTATGAACCTAGCTGAAATAACATACCCCGCCTGAACAGTAAAAATACCATTATACACAAGTGGCACTGGTAATTACACTTATGGTTTTATATCTAGGGTTTGGCTACAAAAATTACAAGATATACATTAAACTTTTTTTTACTTTAGCATTCAAGGAAGATTTTCTTTGATCTGGAAGATTTAGTTGAAGAAAAAACCCCACTGAAAGTAGATATTCAGCCTTTCACATGATAGATTCTCAGCTAATAGGATGCTCTCTAACATATACACCATTTCATATATTGTTACAAACCTCATACATATTCATGTACATATGTCTGTTAACTATGCTCGCTTGGAAAGATCTGATTTTTAAAATTAAAACCTACGACCGTGTTTGTCACTGTTATTTCATTATTTTGTTCTGTATCAATTTTGTTTCTAATGTTGTGTTGTGAAGTACAGGACGATGTGATTGTGTAATCTATTGTCACTTTGTTGCGACAATACCTAATTAATTATACTCACCATATTGCCTTGCCTTCTCTATCGTTGCACAAAGTGTCTTGTGTTGCCTCCGACATAACCCTGGTCACAAAAGAAAGAAGAAAAAGAATAACTCAAAGGATTAGATGACTCATAGAGTGACAGAAACTGAATTCCATAAAGTGCTTCTTCTTTTACACAATGTGCTTATTCTATTGTAGCATTTTACATTTATCTTACATTTCTCCTGGTGATATTTACTCTGGGTTTATCTTGTCAAATATTTAGGGTGAGTGTCTGATTTTAGCCTAATAGTATCAGTCATTTGCAACCCATAAAAGGGGAATACCTGTAAAATCTAAATGAGTCTGAACAATGATGTGGAAAATATAATGTGTTAATTCTTATCAAATGGACAAAGCACTGCAGAGAAATTTACCGGATTTTAGTACAAAACAAGATCCAAATTACAACTTAAATCACCCAATCCATCCCCCACCCGATCCCAAGATTAAGAAATTCTACTAGTATGTGATTGTCCATGTTTGAAACAAAAACAGGAAAAAAATTGACAAAAAGCCGTAAATATATATATTTCTGCACATCTTCTCACTTTCAAGTACAGTTCAATGACCACTCATCAAACTGATGACTTTCAGCCTTTCAACGTTCAAAGAGTAAACTGCGTGAAAATAATAAGTACATAATCATACTTTTTTTTAAGCTTGTGAAGTTTAAATTCATTGGAAGTAGACTCCCAAGCAGTGTATTTAATCCCAGGGTCTCCTAGCTCAATAAAACTTGGCCTCCACATTGTGTAGAGGCATGCAAAGATGAAAATATGTGCAAGAAGATTTATATGGGTGGTGACACCATAAACGTCCCAGAAAGAATAACATATCAGCCCTTGACAGACCGTTAAATGAATTTATTATGTGGTCAATCCATAACATGTAATAAAAGTGACCCATGGTGTATGGAAGGCTAACCATGTCATTGCTTTACACAGGAATATTTGATTGCCCATAATAGTCCTATTTTGGTTGCCATATATTTCATGTTTATATTTAAATCTCATCATCCAGTTCTATACATCCATATATATATACATGTATACATATATCAGGGGTGATAGTGAGAGTTAAAAAAAGGTTTTAGAAATCTGAGCGCTTGCACAAGGCATTCAAGTAAGCAAAAAACAGCACCTCACCCCTAATTTTAAACCAGATTTCAGGGACTATCCATTTTTGGGAGACAAACAATTACAAAAAAAATTACAAAAAAAAAAAGATCAGGAGAAAATTGGCGAAAAAAAAATCAGGAAATTATCAGGCCTGATATATATATATATATATATATATATATATATATATATATATATATTTTTTTTGGGAGGGTTCCTTAGATGCTTGTTTTCCTGCTCCCTATTTCTACCCTCCCCCCCCCCCTCTCTCATCATAATTACAGTATATCGGACTCTTCTCTCCCTTAGGTTTAATGTTCAATTCTGCAATTTTCAAGAGATAGATTTAACTTGAGCCCATTGTAGCATTGGTAATATTTAGAAATCTATACATTGACTGAAAATCTGAATTAATTCCAATCATTTTGTGTGCCCTATCAATTCTTCACATTAAAGAAGTTTGAGTAATAATTATTTCACAATTGTACTATTTTTTTTAATAATTTGATATATGTAACATTAAATGGATTGGAAATAATTAATACCTGAAATATCTGCCTCAATTTTGCATGCTAACCATTTCTTGTCTTAGCTGAATAAATATCATGCACTTACAGAACATTAAAATTATGGAACTAAGATATTGAAAACTAACCTGTCCTGTATGTTGAGTAGATATTCCATGAATGTGGACAGATGAATTGTTCCAACAGCTTTATATTCTGTTCAGCAGAAAAAGACAAAACAAAAATAAAACTTGGCAATATGAAAACATATTTGATACCAGAGCACATTGGGCCCTGCCTTACACAACAAGGAATATAAATTATATAAACACTTGGATTGGCTCATGATGAATATCTGCATGTCAGCATTTAAAGGAATCTTCCGAAGTTGCATGATTAAAATGGATGGATTTTTGCTGCATTGTAGAGCCGAAAGCAGCATCTGAAGTTCATTGAATATTCATTTCTTTTCTTTTAATAATAATAATAATAATGATAACAATAATAATAATAGTATGCCTTGTTTACCCAGGGTAGCCTCATCAGTATTATTATTGTTCTCTCTGAGGGCCCCGCAATTATATCACGTCTTGTTCAAATGTCAACAACAAAATGGCAGAGATATTGAGGTCTAAACTGTCCCTACTCAAACATCCATGGGCCTCACTGGATGCTACTCACCTTGTAATGAAGGACTAGACCAGAATCTCTGCAAATTGGACATGGGTTACCACTAATTTGCTGCTTCTCTCCATGACCTCTCTGAAAAGTTAAACAGAGGAAGCAATGTTCAAAGTAAGTACATTTGTAGTTTATCAAGAGAACACACAACTCCAGAAAATATAAAATGTGCAAAATTCTACAAATTTCAAACATCATATTAGCCTTTGGCAAGAGCTGATAACTAGTTCTATGTGCAATGTAAATTTTTCTCGTAGGTTCAGATTTCATGGTTTGTCTACTTGAAAGTAAACTTAAAGTTGACACTGGATAAAGGTGTGTTAACACAGACCTGTTTTTTGCCACACAAGTTAAGGTCAAAATTAGACCAGAACGTCAATGACGTAGCGCTTATCCGCATCTCGCAACAACAAATATCGTAAATTTTATGTGGTACACTTTTGAACTGGTCAAAAAATAAAAATTTGATGCCCTGGAAGGGACATAATTTCATTTAGCTGTACAAGATGAAATAGAAACTAAAGGAAATGGAATGAAAATTGGTTGAAAAATATATAGTTTTATGACAAGGAGGACTCGAATTTAGTAAGAGATAAATGTAAACATACTCACCTTTTATTATGATAAGAAAAGGACAGAGGTATAAATAGTCAGTAAATTGTCAACAGAAAAATATGGCAAAATAACCTGGGAGTAGCGCTTTGCTGAAAACAAAATGCGTTCTAAACATTTAATTTTCAACCTCTCTTTTCTCCTCTTTTTAATCCACAAATCAAGTGTTTTCTGTGAGGGATCAAATTTGCAAATAATCATCCTAATATTTTGCACAAAACTTTAAAAATGAAATGAAGGAAAAGAAGCATTTTTTGTTATTTTTGGAATAAATTTGAATAAATTACCATAATTAATCAATGGAGCAAAATCTCAAAATTCTGTGTGGAATTTTAGTAAACCAAATTTAGCTCTACCAGATAAAGCAATCCAAATCAAAATCGGTCAAGAAATGAGGGAGAAGAAGCAATTTTTGTTTTTTCTGGAATAAATTTTGCATATATTACCATAATTTATGGAGAAAAATTTCAAAATTCTGCGTAGAGGTATAGTGTACCAAAGTTAGCTCTATGATATAGAGCAAATCAAATCTAAATCGGTCACAATATGAAGGAGAAGAAGCATTTTTTGTGATTTTTTAATTATTTTTGGAATAAATTTGCATAATTAATTAATGGAGAACAATTTTAAAATTCTGTGTAGAAGATTAGTGTTCCAAATTTAGTTCTACCAGATAAGGCAAACCAAATCAAAATCGGTCAAGAAATGAGGGAGAAGAAGCAATTTTTGTTATTTTTGGAATAAATTTGCATAAATTACCATAATTAATTAATGGAGAACAATTTTAAAATTCTGTGTAGAAGATTAGTGTACCAAAGTTAGCTCTACCAGATAAAGCAAACCAAATCAAAATCAGTCGAGAAATGAAGGAGAAGAAGCATTTTTTGTGATATCGAATAAATTTGCATAAATTAGCATAGATAATGAATTTCACGATTCTGTGTAGAAGTTTTAAATCCCCCTCCTAGCCCTATCATATGAAACAATCAGAATCAAAATCGGTTGAAAAATAACGAAGAAGAAGCATTTTGAAAACTGTGGATGGACGGAAGGACGGACGGACGACGCCACGCCATGGCATAAGCTCATCGGCCCTTCGGGCCGGATGAGCTAAAAAAGTGTGAAATGCCGACACAATTAGTTTTCGAATTGGCAAGCAGCCAACCTACGATGGCAGCATTCTACTTTGTACACAAGCTAGCCACAGGAAGTAAACATTCTTGTCAACATTTACAGTAAGCTGTCTGCTTCCATCCTTATATTGTCTCTCTCCTTTATTCATTTCATCTCTCTCTCTCTCTCAAAATATATCTCCCTATCCTTCCTCCTTCCATCACTCCCTTCCTCTACCTGTATATCTATATTTCTCTCTCTCCGCATTAGAAATTGGATAATACCACCCCTCCCTGTATGCACATTGGCAAAAACACAACTACAGATGGCAGTATACAAGTTACAGAAAGAAGGAGGATAAGCCACTTACCGGTAGCCATTTCTTGTCATGTTCATGGGAACAGCAAATTCATTAGTAATTCCTACCATTCCTACAGTGAGTATGTCTCCTTTCAAACACATGGATATATTTCAATAACTTTAAACTGATAAAGTCAGAAGGAGAGCTTCCTTCCATTGTGTTAAAACATTAGAAAAGTATGATATACATGTAATTGATGTAAACTCATTTCAATGTAAGGATATCAGCTTAATTGAAGTGAAGTAGATTCCCTCTTCCCCTTCCCTTAGCATTCTACCTAAAACGTAAACTATTTTTCGCAACCCTGTATATCTTTTCCTACCTAAATCAAGGTTTAACGAAGTCAGATAATGAAATTCATGTAACTAGATAGATCATGCAATATAGAGGTAAGTGTGTTATATTATTAGATGTAATACACAAAGTAAAAGTTTAAAGAAAAGGGACTACTTACGATGCACCTCTTCCTTGTTTCCTGTAATTACAAAAGACACAGTGAACACAATTAGGTAATGATGGAAAAGGAAAGACTAAAAAGTTGCATGTAGTCTCTACCAGCCCACCCCCTCTCCCCAACAGATATATTATAATATGAATTCCTGGCATTATCTTCATAGAGTACTGGGGCTTTTTCGAAACCATCATTACTCATAAGTCTAACTTCTTGGACATCCCATGGAAGAGTGTGTTATAGAATTAATACACGTTTCTATGGGATGTCCATGAACTTAGATGTATGACGGTTTCAGCCCCCTGCACACTATCATTATTAGCATGTATACTCAAGACAACATAACATAGAAACAGTATTAGTTTTGAAATATTGACATCAGGAAAATATTTCAAGTAAATAAGATGATATCACACAGCAAATATGATTAGGCCTAAATATGATTGCTTTAAATAAAGGAAGCACAGTTCATTTGACATACAGAACACTCTATAAACATACCTCTCAGGCATATGTATCAAAATAAAATAATCAACCCTACATGGGGACTGTTCATATGTTTTTATTCATCTTTGTCATTTTCAATGTGAAAGTTCCTTGGGAAAAAATGCAGCAGCAGTGATAGACAGCATCTTTGTTTTAAGTAGTTAAAAAATAAAAAAATTAAAATGTCAAGAATTCACCATTTCAACTACTTTTCTAATGATCCAATTCAATTCAATTCTCAACTATTTACTGTGAATATAAATTGTTGGCTTTTCATATTTTCATCTCAAGTCAACAATTCAAATATATAATCTTAAAAACTTATTATATCCTATAGAATATCCTACTGCACCACATAGAAGTGAATACATCCTTTACAATATGCATATTTGATCATATACATCATAAAGTTGAAATGAAGCAATGCAGCTGCCTAAAAATTCAGACTGAATTGAATTTCTTAGTTATAAAGAATGTACTTGATTCTTTGAAGTAAGGTAGCAGAGAATATTGGGACAAGATTATTTACCTTTGGAGGTATCCTGCCTTTATGGTTCCTTTTATAGTTGGCCCAAACTGGCTTATCTCCATATCTCTCTACGAACTCTGGAAAGGAACAGGAACAAAAAGAGAAAAAGAAAAACCGTAGTTTTAATCAAATCTGGGCCCTGCAACATAAAAGGCCCATATTTTACTAATGCAGTTAAACCTGACCCTGGATATAAATGGCACTTAACAAAGGAAGACCTCAAACTAAGTTTCTTTGTTAAACCTGGGCCCTGTTTCATTTAACTTAATATCAATAACAAGAGCCAAGCTTCTATTGCTCTCAGCCAATCAAATGCCATGATTTCAGTAGCTTAGTACAGTTATTGCTACTTGTTATGATAACAAGTTTTAGAAGCAGGACCAAGATATTGAAAAACTAGATGGAACTTCAACTGCGGCACAATCGAAAATGATGCCTCCGCCATAGAGCAATTTTACAAACCAAAATGGAAGCAATTATTAAAATT